>CM053580.1:340314557-340339985 GCA_028627135.1 Pseudochirops cupreus
TCTAATGATTGTATTTAGTGATTAATGATACTTAGTAACTGATTGCTAAATAAGTGACTAATTGAGTTAACCTATGAGTGGAAGACTGAGTATTGTACTCTGAGATGACTGAATGACTGAGTAAGGAGGCAAACCTCCTTAGGAATACCAGATGATTATTCTTTGTTCAAAGCTATTGTAACCACTTTGGTAAAAACTATGTGGCCATTTTAAAGATAAGCTGTTGTGCTGTGATAAGTTGTAATATTGCGAATACTGTACCTTGATTTTCTAAGGATGTTTTGCTTTGATTCATTACAGAATAAATAGAGTGTTCACTATACTGTGTGATCAGAACCTTGAAAGCTCTTCACAGTAGCATTCTTTTGGAAAGCTGCTCATGTATTGCATTACAATCTCTTTCCTTCTCCCTCCCTCCAGCTTGAAAGATGGAATATTGAAAAGGGAGTGAAATGCCTGAAGCATCACTTCAAATACCAGATAGAGTATCTATTGAATTTCTCTTCTGTGAGAAATATGTGCTAGAATTTCAAAATAAAATTAGGGCAAATAGGTGGGACTGTGAATAGAGTATGGGGCCTAGAGTCAAGAAGACTCAGCTTCCTAAATTCAAATCTGGTCACAAATATTTACTCTTTGTGTGACCCTGGGCAAGTCAAAATCCTATTTTCCTCAGTTTCCTTATCTATAAAATGAGCTGAAAAAGGAAATTACAAACCACTCCAGTATCTTTGCCCAGAAAACCCTCAAAAGGTGTTAGGAAGAGTCAGACAAAAAGACCCTCATAATTTATTTTGTTTATTTCAAAACTCTACATGCTAGTCTCAGGAATTATAAGAGAATTTATTTTTATTTCCTATGAACATTACCTACCATAAAATCCTTCTCAGCTGCATTTGAGCACATTAAATGAATACAAAACAGTAATATATAAGTAAACTGAAATTGTTTCCTAATAATAGCTTTTTTAGAGATTAGCTTGATTGAAATGAATAAATGTCAAAGGATTTGTTAAACACTTTGCACAGACCTTGTACAAAGTAAAGGAACAAAACAAATAGAAATTGTCTGCTCTCAGAGAGCTAATATTCTAAGAGAGGGAGCACAGGAAACTACTTATCTGCTTCATCTCCTTCCCCAGTCTCTAGTTTCTCTGATATCATTGTCTCCCACAAGATGTCTCTTCTTCCTGCACCTCCTCCAGCCCCCTACCCTTTCCCTTTCCTTAGATAAAAGGGGTGTGAGGATGAATTTTCAATCACAGACTCACAGTTCTTCAAAGCTTCAAGTAGATAATCACTGAAGAACTCTAGTTACAATAGGAATATTTAGGGAAGTTTAAGGTTTAAATAACACTTTATATATATTATCTTGGTTGATTCTCACAAAACCCAGTGATGTTTGTTGTTGTTCATTTTTCAGTGCTGATTCTTCATGACCTCATTTGGTGTTCTCTTGGCAAAGATACTGGAATGGTTTGCTTTTCCATCTCATTTTACAGATTGAAGAACTGAGGCAAAGAAGACTTGCCCAGGGTCATACAGCTAGTAACTGTGTGAGGCCAAATTTGAACTCACAAACAGAGTTTCTTAACTCCAGGACTAACAATCTATCCATTGTGTAACCTAGCTACTCTACTATTATTATTATTCTCAGTTTAAATATGAGAAAACTAAAGCTGATTGGTTAAATTATGAGCCTAGTGTCTCAGGAGTTATTCAGTTCTCCTTCCTAACAGTCAACTGTTTACCCTCTGTGCAAAGAGGGAAGTGGTTGCACATTTTCTGATCTCTTTTAAGAAAACAAGCTTTTCCATTAGAATGACCAGATATTTGATTTTTATTTATTTTTGTTCTTCTACTTACTGTAGTTATTGCGAATGATTTTTCTTGGTGTCAATTTATATGTTTTCCCATGTTTCTTGGCTTTCTGATTTTTTTTTTAAATAAGGAAAGCAAGGAAAAGGTCAGGAGATTCAAGTCAAATGATTAAGGTGACGATAGAAACACATTGGACTGGTGAGGTAACATTAATTTTGTCAGAAAAGAAAATACAGAGAATTAATAAAATTATATATGTTCTAAAGAGCAATGCAGCTCAAGATGCAGTGTAAGTAACCTATCCTCCAAATCTGAGCTTAACTATAAAAGATGTGGAGTGGGCTTGGGGAGGGAGGAGGAATTCAGTGCTGAAGAGGCATTCAAAACACTCTTAGAAAGTCATACATGAAGAAATTATTTGCTTCTAGATCACTCCAGAAAACAGAAATGCAGGAGGATGGAATGAATTGAGAACCCAAGGCAGCAACAACAGAATGACATCAGGGATAGCAATAAGATACTTCTTTCTAAATATATAGGAACAGACTTTGCTAAAGGCAAAATTCAGGTGGAGGTAATGCTGGAGAGGTAGTCTCAGGTGTAATGGACAGAGCCTTGAAGAACTCTGCCTACAAGTAAATCAATGATTTTTTAAAAAATGGACTAAATTACAAAGTGGGAAGGTATAAGGAAGGAAAGAAGGGAGGAGGCAGATAGAAGGCACTGTTTGTATGTGTGAGAGAGAGACAGAGACCTGGATAAATTTAATTTAAGGGAAGTGAAAGGAAGAGGAGGAAATGGGAGAGAAGAAGGAGGGGATAATGAAGGGGGAAAAGGTGCAAGGCAAGAGGGGAAAGGGAGAGGAGGAGAGGGAAGGAGAAGGAGGAGGATGAGGATGAGGATTTGTCCAAGTATTTATTAAGTACCTACTATGTGCCAGGGACTGTGTCTAGGCACAGTAGGAGTGTGACTACTATTCTAGCCCAACCCATTGACTTTAAAAGAGGTTTGTAGAGGTATTGATATGAATTAAAAATATGAAAAAAGTAAAAATCTGAGCACACAAGAACCAAAGTTCTTTGAATCTCAGTTCACTACTTTGTCCACTTCATATGATCATCACCTAACAGATTATGTTCCTATGGAATTATTTAAAATTAACTTCAGTTGTAGCAAGAAGGATTCGAACTTAATGAAAGGTATATACATTTCATTAGATATTAAAGTGCTCTCTAGGTCCCCCTATGTCACACCAAGAATTTCTAGGAAGTAGAGAAATGGTCATGACGGGAAAATTTTCCTTCAGGAAGCAAATAAAAATGCCACGATTACTACAGAGATAGATATGACTCCTGATTCACCACTCAGTAAATGAAGCAGATTTGGGAAATGGATGGAAATACCCACTCAATAATTCCATTATTCCTGATACCTGCTAACTTTTACTATACAAATGCATATAAAACATCCTTTTCCATTCAGATTTGATTCATTTAATTTTCTCTACATTCTGTAGGATTGACCTCAGTACATACACGCTGGATCCATTTCTATCAGCAATTAATTTTTTTAGTAGTTTAAAAAGTCCTTTGTTTCTACATTGTTTGACCTGACTTCTCATAAACACAACATTGTTGTAAGACAAAAATGACTCCTTCATTACTTCTTTAATCATTGAGGCTATACCATATGCTATATAAAGAGTGATCATGAAAAAATCCAGGACTAATCATTTAAATGGGATACTGTTCTTGGCATGGACTAGACTTCATGAATCTTTAGAGGTTATTACAGCTCATAATATACCAGCTCCAGTAGATTTAACTCCCAGCCAAAACTATATTTTCTTGACCTTGAACACTTATTAACATTTTATGATTCTGGAACTGTACTTACACCATAATGACCATATTATTTTATGATCTATTATTATAATACATTATTTTATAGGAGGATGTGTTAAATAGCTCTGACTTTTAAAAAAGCCTTTGAGTGAAATGAGAACAAGTCTGATAGGGTGGAATAAATGGAAAGCATACTATTTCATAAAAGGTAGTATTTCCTGATGCTACCTAAAAGAAAAAAAAACACAATACAAATGGCATTGTGGCACAAAGGAAAGGGCACTGAGACCCTGGCATCAAATGCTTTCTCTGAGATTTACTATCTGTGTGTTATTGGGGAAAGATACTACCTTTCAATGGCTTCACTTCCCTCCTGTATTGATAACACTGGTGATGGTGAGCAACAGTTGGTCAACAGATATTTATCAACATCCTTTCTTCCTTTCCCTCTTTGTCTCTGGGTTTTTAATCAGCCACATCCAGTTATAATAATTGAATGTTCTTGTTTTGCCAAGGAGTAACATAAAGGATACTCAGAGGCACCTGGTACCTTCTATTGCTGATTTATACCATTTACATTAAAGACAGTGATGCCATTTAGGAAAATCCCTAACATTTTTATGGAGGTCTGGCGATCTATTCTTTTTTAATCAATATTTATATCCAGTTAATCCCTGGCTATTTTAAGGTTGAGGGAAAAATTCAGGTTACCAGAAAATGTTAAGGTAAAGAAAAAGAAAGTCATTTCAGAATCTTTTATGTACAAGCCATAGAATGATAAATTGAGGAAAGAGAATACTTTTTCTTTTTCCCCCTTCCTGTAAAGCATTTATTTATCCTTAGAAACTAAAAAAAAAAAATTGAAAGGAGAGATAGCTTGAATAATATAAGAATGAATTAATAAAATAAGAATGAATTAATAAAAATTAGAGAACAAGAACCATATTACAGAGTGGTAATTTTATATTCACACATATATAATCTTTAGAAAGTTTTTTCAGTTTTAAAATATTTACATTTTTAATGTTATTTTAAGGTCAAACACCAGAGCACAAATACAGAATAAAGAACCAAAAATTTGTCTTAAACTTAAATATTGGAACTTAAATACAAAGTAAAAAAAGGGGTAGTGGAAAGCATGTCATGTGCATAGCAGAATATGAGAGAACTCAAAATATGTAACAATATATTTTCGTTTCGAGAAAGCCTATATCATAAATGCTACATGTTATGTTTAGCACTGTCCATCTTTTCTTTGTTTCCTTGTAAGTTTTCTTTTGTTTTTAGCTGTGTCCTTTTTCACTTTGTTCTTTCTCCCTCAAGCTACAAATATAATTTTCTATAGCTATACATACATACATATACCTATATGTGTATAAATGTATACTTTCCCTAACAAACTCTACTCCTGATCTTTGCTTTTCTGTTTGTGGATTATCTCTTGTTTCCTTTCCTCCTGCCTCCTCTAATTTACTTCTACTCATTGCCTTGCCCCACCCCAGATCTCTCCCCTATCCTTCCATTCCTATATATCTATATACCCTTCTATAATAGCCCCCTATAACCTATTCTATTCTCCTCCCCTCTAGAGATCCCTCCCTTGTCCTCTCCTCCCTCCCTACCCCCTTACTCTTTACTGAATTTATAAGACTTTTATACTCTTCTGAATGTGAATATATATATATATATACATATATGTATATGCATATATGTGTGTGTATATACATACACATACATATATGCATACATATATATATATGTATATATATAGTTCCATCTTAAACCCATTCCTAATGAAAGTAGTTTACCAGAACTACAACTCCTCCTCCCCCATCTAATTCCTCTGTATCAATTCTTCCTCTTGCACCTGGTTTTTATAAAATAATTACTCTTTTAGTTTTTCCTAGATAGTTTTTACTTTTTAAATTCAGATCATACTCATGTTTATCCCAATCTTTCTTATAAAATATTCAATTCTTAATAAGAATCTTAGACATATGTTTTGCATTTTACTTATATAGAAAATAAACAGACTGTCCTTAATGAGTTCCTTGTAATCAGTCTTTGTTATGTATCTTATATTTCTATTGGCTTTTGAATGTCAGTTCTTCTATTAAATTCAGTTTATTTTTTAAAAAAAAATTTTGAAAGTATGGCAGTTGATCAAATGTCGCTTTTTCATTCAGAATTAACTTTGCTGGGTAAGATATTTTCAACAGGAGCCCCGGTTTTTTTGCCCTTTGATATATAGTGTTCCAAAACCTGTGGCCCTTTAATGTCTCCATTGCTAGGTCTTGTGTGATTCTAATTATGGTATCATCATTTTAAAATTGTTTTATTTTTTGTTGTTCATAGTATTTTATCCTTGAGTTGGAGGGCAGGGGTGGTGGTTGGAATTTAACTATAATATTCCTATGAGTTTTCCTCATAGGATCTCTTTTAAGTGGCAATCAATGGATTTTTTCTATTTCTACTTTTCCTCCTTCTAATGCTTCAGAACAATTTTATTCAATGATTTCTTGTATTATTGCATCAATATTTTTTTATCATAGCTTTGAGTTAGTCTAATTGTTTTTTTATGTTTTCTCTTCTTGATCTATTCTCTAGATCAGTTATTTTTCTTATAAAATGTTTCCCTTTCTCTTCTATTTTTTTCATTATTCATATTGTGTTTAATTATCTCTTGATCTCTTATGTCCCTGGAT
Source organism: Pseudochirops cupreus (assembly GCA_028627135.1). Classification (NCBI taxonomy): domain Eukaryota; kingdom Metazoa; phylum Chordata; class Mammalia; order Diprotodontia; family Pseudocheiridae; genus Pseudochirops; species Pseudochirops cupreus. The sequence goes on from CM053580.1 coordinate 340,320,927, forward strand.
TCACCTTGCCCAATTCTAATTTTCAAAGCATGAATTTCTTCCTAACATTCTGGATCTCCTTTTCTAATTGGTTGACTTTCCTTTCATAATCTTGTTGTTTTTCTTGGATTATTCTTTTTTCCTTTTTTTTTTTTTAGTTTTTGCTACATCTCTGTCATATGATTTTTAAATTCTTTTTTAATATCTTCTCTGAATTACTTTTAGGCAGATCACCATGTGGCATTACTCTTTGGGACAGGAGGAAGAGTTTCTTTTTTTTAAAATTTGTTTACTTTTAGTTTTCAAAATTCATTTCCATAAGATTTTGAGTTACAAATTTTCTCCTCATCTTTCCCCTACCCCCCACCCCAAAATAGTGATCTACTGAGTACCCCTTCCCTCAATCTACTCTCTCTTATATCTTCCCCCATTCCCCCCCTCTGACTTTCTGATAGCGCAAGATGAATTTCTATACCCAGTGTCTGTATATTTTATTTCCCAGTTGTATTTAAAAAAACAATTTTACCACTTGTTTTTAAAACTTTGATTTCCAGATTATTTCACTTCTTTCTTTGTCAGCCACCTTTACTGGGAAGATAAGCATTTTGCTATAGGTTGTACATATGTAGTTATGCAAAATGTTTCCTTAGTTTGTATATTTTGAAAGACTTTATTTCCCTCCATCCTATCCTGTTCCCACTTGTTCTATTTTCTACTTTGACCCTTCCCCTTTTCAAAAGTGTGTGCTTATAACTACCCTGCCCTGCAATCTGCCCTCCCTTCTATCGTCCCCACTCTTATCTCCTTGCCCTCTACTTTCCTGTAGGGTAAGATACTCAATGGAATGTGTATGTTATTCCCGCCTTAAGCCAAATTCATTGAGAGTAAGGTTGACCCATTCCCTTTTCCCTTCCTGTTCTTCCCCTCCACTGTAAGAGTTTTCTCTTGCCTCTTTTATATGAGATAATCTACCCTATTCCATCCCTCCCTATCACCTTCTCTCATTATATTCAGGAGGGGAGTGCTTTACTTCCATATCATCCTCTTAAAATGAGTACCAGGCTTCTTTATTCCCTTAATTGCTTTCTGTGGTTGGATTCTTTCTCCTTTGCCTGTGCATTTTTTATGGCAATAGCTTAATTTTTGTAATCACCTCTAGCCCTGAGGTATGGGAGATGGTGCCTCTTGCCCTAGATCTTTGATTCTCCCCTCTAGCCTGGAACCAAAGCCAAACCTCCAACCTTCTGTAAGTGCCCACAGTCAGAGAGCATTTTGCTCTACTTCTTCTGCACTCACCAGGTTTGTACTCTTTCCTTCTTTCCCCCTTGCTCTTCATCTGGGTCTGGTGTTCCTTGTCAGCAGAGCTTTCCTTGAACTTTCCATGTTCAGATGCCCAACTCATCTCACTTTAGGGGGGAGTGGGTAAAAGTTCCTGCGGCTGGTACTGAGTCAGCCTCTCAATCCAGCTAATCCCAAGACTTGTCTCTTGTCTGAGAAGTTTGCTGCTGCTTGTTAAAATGGACCCCAGACTGGGGATGTTTATTCTTCATAGAGACCAAACCTAGTCCTGGGATTGGTTTTTTTTTTTCCCCTCATCTTCTCAAATTATCCCAGAAACATCCCTGTTATGCCCCTATTCCTATTTATTTTTATCCACATTTTGTTCACACTAAGGTGCTATTTTATTTTTTTTGTGGGTGAAAATCTTAAAAGCTTAGAATTTTCTGACCTACCCCTCCATCTTCCCAGAATCTTCTCCATAAGAGTAGATTTTTTTCTTTGAATATTGTTCAGTTCATGAGGACCTAGACACAGCCATATTTTTATTCTGAATTTTTCTATTCCAAGATGTTTGTAGAGGTCTATATCCAATTCCTGAGTTTCTTCCTTTTCTGATACAACCTCATCTTGCTTTTTCTCTCTTTTAACCTATTGTCCCTGTGTGAATGATTCTGTCTGCCTCAACTCTTGAAGTTCTCTTTCTCATCAGTCTCTCTCGAAGACTATATGTATTTCTTTAAGGACTCAGTGCCACCTCAAAGATGTAAATATTCCCAAATCAATCTAAGAGGACTAAGAGAACATGTTTGTTCCCTTGAACTTCAAATTTCAGGCCAGGCAATAATAAAATCCCTGTTACACATAAAATGATGGGTTACATTGGATACTTCCTGAATTCCCTTTCTCATCTAAATATGTGATCAAATGAAAGGTCTGTAATTTCTCTGTGGCTATGACAATTTTGTCTAACCTCAGTCAGTCATCTCAAAAACAGCATTTTCCTGAAGGAGAACTGGGCAAAAAAAAAAAAGGGTGATTTGGTCCATTTTATCACTACTGAATGGGAACAAAGAAACACTTTAAAGCAATATCCTACTAATGCATGATTATTAGTGATACGTTTACACATCTCATCCCTAGCAGTTACTGAGGGAATAACAAATTGTTTTGTCTGTGTATTTCTACACAATTCCACGGTCCTTAATCACATATTATTGTTTATTTGACTGTTCAGTTATTTGTAATAATTTGGGGAATTCTCCAAGTCCCATGAGAAAACTCATTGCCAATTTATAAGCAACCCTAAATATTTAATTCCAGTAATCTCCTAGAAATGGATGCAAATCTTTGAAGGTTGATATGGTACTTGCCATTTTGCTTTCAGTAAAGAATGCACAGAAGTAGATATAGTAGCTATCTCTTGAGAAAATAGAGTAATAAAGTCATTAATCATGTTTGTAGCAAATGGAAATGCAAAGTCTCTAAGAATATCTGAAGACTTCCATCTAAATGAGTATAAAGATGAAAAAGATAAGGGTACATAAAATATTCCATAGACTTTTTACTATTATGGTCATTAGTGTTCCAAGCTTAATGCATGCTTTATTGCCTAGAAATTCATTTCATTTGCATTTTAACTGGATTTTATTCAAGTTAATCCTTCTCCATCTCTCACTAAGAAACTATTCAGCTAGTACAGCAAAATATTAAAAGAACAGGAAGAAACTATAGTAAACTACCCCCTTAGCCTAAGACTTAAATTCATCTTAACATATTAAATAAAATAGATATCCACACTGAGGTCACTAAGTTATACCAATCTGACAGAGATAATTGCCTTTTCTACTATATAGTGAACTCTATTAGTTGAGAGACAATTTTGTTAATTTATTTTATTGATTTAAAATTTATTCTCTAGTTGATTCCATGAAAAGCAATGTTTCACACACACACACACACGCACACACACACACACACACACACACACACACACACACACACACACACACACACATACCAGATCTCCCAGGAATGAAGAGGATATGGCAATCACGCATTAAAATGTATGCCATTAATTGTCACAACCAACTCCAATATGTGATTCAATGCCCTCATTAAACTGTGTTATGTAAAATAAAAACATCAAGCAATCTTACATTTCCCTTGTGTCAGCATCCAGTTTGTTTCAGTGTTGGGGAGATATAATTGAAAAGGGAGGGCTTATTTTCAGTGCTCTGTAAATTTTCACTAAGAAAACTCTGGTCACAGTAAAAACATGGACAAATACAAGTTGCTCAGGAAAACGTGTTATTTCTGTCCAAAAGATGCCAGATAATTAGCATTAACATCTACCGCTTTAAGGAGCATACTTAAACACTGAGATCCCAGGGGGAGCAGATAGGGTAAGCTCAGTTTCATTTTGTATAGTAGCAAAGACAAACACCTAAGCATGGCACTCAAAAAGTAGACTAAAATGTAGTTATGAAAATAAGAAAAAATAGTAGCTTCACTATTTTTTTTAAAGAATACTGTATACGTTAAAGAAGCTATCACTCCCAGAGGTAATTTCAGATTTTGATTAAAAACTATTATTCCATTTGTTTTTGAAAGCTACCCATACATGTTTATATTTCAGATAAAATTTTAATTTTACTAAATCCTCTCATTACTCAGAGATTTGGAATCACAGATTTAGAGTTTGAGGAGACATATGAAACTGTCTAGTCCAAACCAAATAATTGTACAGATGAAGAAATGGAGGTCAAGTTTAGATAAATAACTTTTCAAATGTCACTCAGGTGGCAAGCATCAGAGTTAAAATTTGAATGCAGGACCTCTGATTTCAGAGTTAATGTTCTCTCCCCTATACCTTAATGTTTTCATTCCACAAATTTTAGCTATCTACCAAACTGTTTTCTGAAATGACTAGACTGTGAATTATGAGTTAGTAACAACCTCTACATATCTACTTTTTAACCTTTTTAAAATTTTTGAGAATTGATTAAGAATGAATTGAGGGTATATTTAGGATTATAGATTCAGAAAGCTAGGAGAGAGCTTAGACGTCATCTAAATCCAATGTCTTCATTTTACAGATGAGGAAACTGAGACTCAAAGAAATTAAGTTACTTTCCCAAGGGTCACACAATCATTAAGTGGTTGAGCTGAGATTTGAACCCACAACCTCTAACAATTTATACTAGGACATTCTGCCTCTATTACTGCAATTCTTTGAGTTGTCCAAGATTTCATCCATGTAAGTATTCCATTTACTAATGAAACTTTTAAACCATTGACATCTTCTTTCACTTTGTGATTCTATTTCATATCTTTCCATTAATCCTCCCTAGATCTTTTTGCAGGGGTGGGATAGAATTATAGACTGTTGAGTTCTAAGTTTGAAATTCTGGGGGAGGGGGGGTTGTTTTTATCTTTAATGTTATGAATGAATCAGCATCCTGGAGACCTCTCTCTGAGTCTTCCAGAAAGAAGATGACATTTTATTAATTTTAATGCAGCACTTACTACTCATGTAGTCATGTCTCATTCTTATGGTAGACTGGTCCACCCCTTCTTCTAAACAGACATGTATGTGATAATGACTTTAATGCCACTTTTTTCCTGTAAAAGACATTCTTGACAATGTGCTGTGCCAGTTACTGCTGTTGTATGTCCCCCCACTATCATTGGGGTCACCTGTACTTTTGATTGTTTTGAGAACAGGTTGTTCTGTGACTGTGACTTTGCAACCACAAAGCAATAATAATAATAATAATAATAATAATAGTAATAGTAATAATAAACTTTTCATATTAGATATCAGCTTGGGATAATTGAATATGCCATAAAATTTCTCAGTTAAGACTGAGTCAGATCTCCTCCTCCTATGCAAATCTGGGTGAAACTCATTGCAAATTTCCAATGCCTATTTAGGGTATACATACTAATGAAGCAATGTAATAGAATTCCATACAACTGTATGTCACAATAAGGGGAACACACATTCTTTGTATGGTCTTTCTTGTGCAGAATTCTAAGATAACATATTCTGAATACCCATGGATCTCACTGAGAAATCCCTACAGTATTACTGGATTTGCTAAAGTCAATCAGCTATCATCTTCAAATAGAAGCATCTGAAGAAATCCAACATATACAGGGGATCACTCTGTTTGAACTTTGATATTATATCCATTACAACACTTGCAAATATTTTGAGTTTAATCATTATAAGAATCCTTTTTGCCTCTTTTTTGTATCCCTAACACTTAGCACATAGCTTTAAATGGCTGTGAGTGTGTATGTATACATGCACACATGCCCACATATATGTTTACATATATATACATGCATATGTGTGTCACATGGTTTGAGAATCATCCTTATAACTATGCTTTTGGCTACAAAGATTTTTTTTTCACAATCAATAAATAGTAAGCACAGTGAAGTTTAATATTCACAGAATCTTTCAGTCATTCAGTTTTTCATTAATTCTAGTAGCTTCTTTGCTTATCCCTTGTAATCTGTTCTAATTACAGTCATATCAATGAGAGCCAGAAATCTTTAAAAAAAAATTATCTGCCTTGGCAAACAGAGAAAGGCCGTTTTCTTCATTGTACATCAGAAGGAATAGGTCAATTTTGAAATACTTGGCCTTCCTGATATTTTTTGGTGCCTGTTCAAGGTATACAAACTGATGAACTAAGTCAATGGGCTACCCAATCAACTGCATGGATGTTCTCCTTAGTTAAATGACTGTAAAGCTAGAATCTACTCTAGAAAGCCCCCACGAAAGTCTCTCTATCCTCTTTTCATCTTTCCTCGGTGATACCATGGACATGGGGGTAGGATAACCTCATAAACATTTTCTAGACTTGAAACAGTAGAAATGTGAACTCTCTCTCTCTCTCTCTCCCTCTCTCTCTCTCTCCCTCTCTCTCTCTCTCTCTCTCTCTCTCTCTCTCTCTCTCTCTCTCTCTCTCTCTCTCTCTCTCTCAATAGGAACAGGGCTGAGAGGAGGAGTAGTCAATAATAACACTCTCTATGATCCTTTCCATTTTCTTGTGATCATGTCCTCTTTTGCAATCAAGTAAACTGATAATATATCAACCTGGTAGGACTTATGAAATGTTTGAAGGTAAAAAGACCACCACTGAGTAAGTTCATGACAAAAAGTTAAGTAGAAAACTACATTAATAATTGCTAAATTATTTAAAATGCAAGCAACCACAAAGTGAAATAAAGGATATCATCATAAAATAAGCAAAAAAAGAAAGGGTAATCAATGACAAAAAATTACTTCTATAACATTGAAAACGTGTAATCCAAGTTTTGTTTCTATTGGGTAGGATATTTGAAAAGTAAAGCTTTGGCGGAGTCAAGATGGCAGCACAGAAGTACGAAAACTGTGTGGGTGCTCCCATAACCACCTCAAATACCTATAAAACATGACTCTAAACAAATTTTAGAGCTACAGAACACACAAGGTGACAGAGGGAAACAAATCTCCCACTGAAGGCAGCCTGGCATGTGGACAGGAAGGGTTCATTACAGCACACTGGGAGAAGAGCCCAGCCCTATATGATCTCACTGTTTTAGCCCCAGGGCTGCCCCAACCAGCCACACTGGAGCATTAAGGAGAGTGGATCACCAGCAGCTGGGGCAGTTTCCAGAATTATTCACCCATAAATACCAAAGACAAAGTAAAAGGTCAGTGGAACTCTTCTGGATCCAGGGATGGAGGTGTGGTCCAGGCTCTGATCCTGCTATGGAAGCATTGGCCCTGCAACTGCCTCCACATGTCTGCTTCAGAGTTCCTGGCCTGCAGATCATAGTGGGGCCAAGCAACCATTCAGAGCTTAAGGGCTCTTGCCTTAACCTGGTTCTGGAGTTCTCAGATCAAGGAGAAAATATTACAAGCTGCCAAGAAGAAACAATTTGAATACTGTGGAAACACAATCAGGGTAACACCAGATCTAGCAACTTCTACATTAGGGGATTGAAGGACCTGGAATATGATATTCCAGAGATCAAAGGAGCTAGGATTAAAACCAAGAATCAGCTACCCAGCAAAACTGAGTAAAATGTTTCAGGGGAAAATATGGTCATTCATTGAGGTGGAGGATTTTCAGGCATTCTTGATGAAAAAACCAGAACTGAATAGAAAATTTGACATTCAGATACAGGAAGCATGAGAAAGTAAACATGGAAAAGAAATCATAAGGAACTTTTCAAAGTTGAACTATTTACATGCCAACATGGAAAAACGATAATTATAACTTATGAAACTTTTCTCAATATGAGGATAGTTGAAGGGAATATAAATGTATAAATATGTACATACATACACACACACACACATATATGTCTATACAGGAGGCTATCTATGCATATGAATACATATGTGAGTGGGTATATATATATGTGTACAGGTATACATAGAGGACATAGGATCAATTGAACAGGAAGGGATAATATTTAAAAGGTGAAATTTAGAGGTGAGAGAGGAATATAATGAGAGGAGATGGGGAGAGACAGAATGGGGTAAATCATCTCATACAGAAGAGGGAAGGGATAATTGTTACAACGGAGTGGAAGAACAGGAAGGCAAAAGAAAATGGGTCAACCTTACCCTCGTTGAATTTGGCTTAGGGAGAGAATGGCATACACTCTAAATTGGGTATCTTTACCTACAGGAGAGTGGGGGAAAGGGGATGAGAGGGGGGATGATGGAGGGGAGGGCAGAGCTGGTTGGTGGGGAGGATAGTAAGAAGCACACAATTTTGTAAAGGGGCAGGGACAAAGTAGAGAATAGAACAAGTGGAGGGCAGGATAGGATGGAGCAAAATATTGTCAATCTTTCACCATATATCCACGATGGAAATGTTTTGCATAACTACATATGTACAATCTATGTAGAATTGCTTATCTTCCCAGTTAGGGTGAGTGATGAGGAAGGAAGGAAAAGAATCTGGAATTTAAAGTTTTAAAATCAAATGTTTAAAAGAATATTATCAGTATTTTTTTAAAAAGAAGAAAGTAAAGGTTTATGGTTAGTTGTAATTTTTGCCTAACTCAACAAAAATACACTTTCTGTCAAACTCTGCTGATGAAAATTTCAGATCTATGAATCTCCTCACACACATTAGTAACTTAAGCATACAGAGCATAATTGAATCTTTGATGATTAGAGATTAGGATCATAATTCTGAATATACATTTGTATAGTTGAATTTTATCACTTGAGATTTAGATAAAAGTTATGGGAAATTATACTTATTTTGCAGTAACCCTAGGACAGACTGTAAATGTACATTTTTAATCTAAATATCTCATGATAGTTGTTTCCCAGTCAGTTGCTGCTTTCTCTGATGAGTGCGCTGTAGGTATTTTTAATCTGTTGATTAAAGAACAATGCAACCAAACAAAACTTACCATTTCATCGATTTTGGCTGATAACGACAAATGACATAAAGGAGGCTGAATTCCTCATGTCATATTTTGATTTTTTCTTCTTAGCATGAACAATATATTAACATGTAAATTGTCAACCAAAAGAAATAAGGAAATAGTAAAAGAGTACCTATTTTCCCTCAGTGAGTTTAATTCAAAGATCTAGAAACTACTATGGAAATGTTTTGCATAACTATATATGCATAAACTATATTGAATTGCTTATCTTCCCAGTGGGGATGGGTGAGGAGGGAAGAAAGGAAAGAATCTGGAAATCAAAGTTTTAAAAACAAATGTTAAAAAATTGTTTTTTATATGAAACTGGGAAATAAGATATACAGGCAATGGGGTATAGAAATCTCTATTGCCATACTAGAAAGGTAGGGAAGGAATGGGGGGAGGATATAAGACAGAGCAGATTGACTGAAGGGATATTCAGTAGGATCACTATTTTGGGGTAAGGGATAGGGGAAAGATGGTGAGAAAATTTGTAACTCAATATTTTGTGGAAATGAATATTGAAAACTCAAAATAAATGAATGAATGAATGAATGAATGAATAGCTAGCTAGATAAGCAAATAAATAAATAAGTGGTTGAATGAATTTTTAAAAATAGATTAAAAAAATAGTTGCATGACCAAAAAGAGAGAGAGAGGGAGAGAAAGAAAGAGAAAGACAGAGAGAGAGAGAGAGAGAGAGAGAGAGAGAACTATACAAAATTTCAAGAAAAAGGATAAATTGTGAAGCAATTAAAATACATTTGCAGTTGTTTGTTTATGAAGTTATATTGATTGAATCAAGTCCTGGAACACTGCAAAACATATAATCATTCAAAAATGATTGACCTAATTATCCACACTGCCTCAGAAAAGAGATCCCCAAATAAAAACTCCTAGAATATTACAGCCAAATTTCGGAACTCTTAGATTAAGGGGAAAAAAATTCTGCAAAAGGCCAGAAAGAACCTCACTAAAGACTGTCTTTCGTCCATACTGTCAATTATGCCATACATTTAGATGGACAGCTCATGCACATCCGTAATACACCCATCAGTTAATCAATAAACATTTTACAATTCTTACTATGTTCCAAAAAAAAAAAAACTATGCCAAAAGCTGTATCTCTTAGACTGATAGAAAAGAAGCTGATATTGGAGATGAATAAAAAAAGATGAAATATATTTATTCACTTTAAAAAATTTTAAGTTCCTTTAGAGAGCTAGACTTGGAGTAAAGGAGTTTTGAGTTCAAATTCTGCTTTAGAAATTGACTAGCTATTTGACCCTGGGCAAGTCACTTAATTTCTTTCGCCTTCAGCATCCACATCTATAATATGAAGCTAATGATATTTAATATTTGTTAACTACTTTATGAACCTTTACGTAACACATGAAAAAGTTTGTTATTGTAGTTGTTTTCCCAAGCTTCTCCTTGAAACAAAGACCTAGCTTTTGAACTATGATGATATTCTAATGATATTGCCTGCCTGAAAGTCATATGTTACTACATTCCCAAAGTAAAGAGCCTTGGAGAAGACCATGGTAGGCATAAGTAGGAATTTTAGAGGAGAAGCAGCATAAAGCATCTTGTGAATGAATGAATGAATGAATGAATGAATGAATGAATGAATGAAAAAGCATGTATTGAGAGCTTACTCTGTGAAAAGCACATTTATTGCCAGTAATATACATAGAAAAAGTGAGGTAGTGTCTGCTCTCAAGAGGTTCACACTCTAATTTAAAGAGACAACACATAAGGCAAAGGTCAGACAGAGGTGAGATGGAAAGCCCTGAAATCATAAGGTGGGGCAGATGGAAAGCCCCAAAGGTCTTTATCAAATGGATGCATGACAAGAAGAAACATTACAACAGTCACCTGGAAAATTTCCTCTTTGTAATGTGTTAGGGGTCAGTAAAAGTAATGTAATTTTTCTTTTTTCTTCTTTGTTTCCTTTTAGAATGACTTAGTCATTTATGTCACATATTTTTATATCCTTTAAATAAAATCTGCAGTATACATTTTCAAGGCTCTGCTTTAAACAATTTGAGGAGAAAGATGCAAGAGATAGAAACCACCAGCTGTGTTTTCTCCAGAAATAATATACTTTCAAACAAATTACAAACAAATCCTTTCACAGGTTCATTTTAAAACTTTCTGTCTTTTGGATTTATTAAATTGCTCTAACTCCAGCTGTGATAGTCATAAGCAAAGTCAAAAGGATGCATAGCGACATCTGACAACACATTACTAACCTGTCAGGCCAGTTACTCAGTGATCCACATGCCACCGACTCATACTGAAGAATAATAAGAGGCGGAATTTATACAATATTGCAAGTTTTATGTGAAATAATATAAAGACACTTAAGCTTAAGAATAAGTGAGAGTATTCCATTATTCTCTTTTTTGTTTTATTTTAACAGGCCATTTGGCTAGAAAAAAAATATACTAGTAATTCATATGTTAGACTTACTTTTCACCTTTCATTCAGAGAAAACAGAAAACTAACTGTGATCCTAGATACAAAAGTTAAATTTATGCCCTTCCTGACTCATTCTCAGATTTAACATCCAATGAAATCTGTGACTGGATGGAAGACCTACAGAAGAGCTGACAATGAACCAGCAGCCTAGAGAGTTGCTTCTTAGCTTATGGGAGTATAAGGAGGTGTGGACTGGGCAGAAAAAGAAGGACCAGTTCTCCATTAAAGGAAAAGGAGAAATATATGAGCTGAACGAAAAAGAAAATTCCCATTAGTAAGTTCTGTATGTACCTGTTTATTTGTTCTTGCAGGTTTGCTTAACACCAGCTAGGTGTTGTAGTAGTTAAAACACTGGACCTGGGATCAGGAAGATGTGAGTGTATTCAGCTCTTGTCTCAGATGTGGAATAATTCAGAGCAAATAACTTTACCTTTGCCAGATAGTTGATCCATGGTTGCGGTCCTACCTACTTTACCTTTCACATTGTCATGTTCCATGATCTGTAATCCTTTTCTGTTGTGACTGCTAAATTCTATGTAATCTTGACTATGGCTACTGAATATGTTAATTGTTTCTTTCTGGCCATTTGCAGAATTTTTTTTTCCTTAATCCAAGAGTTCCAAAATTTGGCTATAACATTCCTAGGAGTTTTTATTTGGGGATCTCTTTTCTGAGATTGTCAGTGTATTCTCCCAATGCATATTTTGCTTTCTGGTTCCAGGATATCAGGACAGTTTTCCTTGATAATTTCTTAAAAGATGCTGTCTAAGTTCTCCTTTTGATTATGGCTTTCAGATAGTTCAATGATTCTGATTCTGCATGAGGTGCTGGCAAGGTTATCACCTTCCTCTCCAGATATGATAAATCAGTAGGGTTAGTTATGGAATCAGATTTCACTGTTATTTTGAAAAAAATAAATATGTGGAGAAAATATTTCTAAGTTCCTAGGGTTTAGAAGGCAGAGAAATATAAAAAGGTAACAGGAGAGTCTTTCTAACAAACATTTATAGTTTTTGATTTTGTTTTTTTTTTTCCTATGAAACAGACAACATTTTTATGAAGGTTCTTGCCTAAATAGTACAATTTATCTATTGTATTTATTTGTTTGTTTTGTTTTTCTCAGAAAAGTGCTAATAAGTCTCTTCAGGTTACTATGCTTTAGCATGACTGTATGATTCAAAGGGGGCAGATGGTATTAATTTATTTATAATATGAAAATGGTGTTTTTTTAAGGTCAGTAACCATTTCTGGAATATTAAATTAGTTACAAAAGGAAATCTGTTTCCATAAGTAGATAGCTATATATAGATATAGATATATAGACATGTATATATACATATGTGTGTTTTCATATACATACATGCACACATACATACATACATACATACAAATATATTCTATAAGTATAACCTCTAAGTAGTCTTGGGAGCAGAACGTGACTAGCAAAAAAATAGGACATGAAAGATCAGGAATAAGGCCACCTTGGTTCCAGCAAAAGTTTTGACACTGTTTGAGAGCAGGAGACAGATAGAGACAAGTAAGGATACACAGAGTAGCAATGGGGCTTAATGGGGCTGGGAATCTGTGCCATCTTCCTCCTGATCTACCTCAGCCAAGCAATCATGTGCTGAAGTCCATTCTGCACACCAGCCCCTGCCACCACCTTCATGCTTCTAAGGAGCATTTGATTTACTTTTCTAGGCCACGCTTCCTTCACTTTCAGAGATGGTATAGAGAGAAACTCTGGGAAGGTAATAGAGTCTAATCAGAAAGGTAAAGAGAGAATAGGCAAAGTACCTACTTGGACAAGAAATGTTGTACTGCAGTACTTAATCACATAAGACTTGGAACAAAAGACATTTATGGTCACTAAGAATCAACCAAACAAATCCAAGCCCTTTTCAAAGGACATTTTGAGTTTCCCTTCTACTTTGAACTTGATAAAGGTAAGAAAGCTGTTGTCCATGATTTTGCTAATACTGAACAGGGTAGCTATAAAAAATCAATTTTCAAACTAAGCAGGTTAATTGGCTTTCACTTATGTAGATATAATCTCTGAACATTTTATCCTTCCCACTTATATACAAATAAATCTACAATTTTAGGGGCTAGCTTTTGACTATATCTTGAGTTTTCACTAATCTTATGCAAGATTGATGAGGTCAGGGAGAGCAAGCATGTTAGGCAGGCAGGAGCTAAGGCAGTGTGGAGGACCAGCAGAGGTGGTTGAGGTAGGGGGCAGCAGCAGTCGGGCCCAGCCAGTGTCAGTGTCAGGAGCTGTCTGGCTGCCAGTCTGTGTGTAGCTAGCTGGGCCAGCCTGGAGGTCTGGCTGTGGGAGGCAGCATGTTGGTGGCCAGGCTCAGGAAGCAGTTCTACAAAGCAAGCTAGCTGGTCAGTAAAAATGTTGGAGGAGCTGAAGGGACCAAGCTTGATGATGACTTCAAAGAAATGGAGAAGAAAGTAGATGTTACCAGCAAGGCTGTGGCAGAGGTGTTGGACAGAATCATTGAGTACCGTCAGCCCAATCCAGACTCTCAAGCCAAGCTGACAATGCTCAACACTGTATCAAAGATCAGAGGGCAGGTGAAGAATCCTGGCTATCCACAGTCAGAAGGGTTCTTTGGAGAATGCATGATTCCCTATGGAAAGGAGCTAGGAGATGAGTCCAATTTTGGTGATGCCGTTTTGGATGCCTGTGAATCAATAAAGCAGTTAGCAGAAGTGAAAGATTCTCTGGACATAGAAGTCAAACAGAATTTTGTCGACCCCCTGCAGAACCTCTGTGATAAAGACCTAAAGGGGATCCAGCATCATCTGAAAAAACTCAAGGTCAGACGTCTGGATTTTGATTACAAGAAGAAGTGTCAAGGAAAGATACCAGATGAGGAGCTTCGTCAGGTGATGGAGAAATTTGAAGAGTCCAAGAAAGTGGCAGAAACCAGCATGCACAACCTCTTGGAGACTGACATTGAGCAGGTGAGCCAGCTCTCAGCCTTGGTAGATGCCCACCTGGATTACCACAGGCAAACAGTACAGATCCTGGATAAGCTGGCAGACAAGCTGAAGTGTGGGATGCAGGAAGCCTCTTCCAGTCTGTTATGGGAAACTGAAGATCTTCCCTGCCCCTAGGCCCTTTGATAGGCTTAAGTGGCTCTGAGAACCTTCCCTGATTTGAAAGTATACTCTGTCCCCTAATAGGCTGAATGTGATCACATGGAGCCTGTGGTGGGAGGCTTGTTCTTCAGGAAAGCCCATGCCTTATTACTTTGTGATTGGGCAGTGGGTCAAGAGGGCTGTGACATTCTCCCATCCAGGAGAAGGCTATATATCCCCTGATGTGAGTTTTTGCTTTGGGGCTTACTTTGGAAAGAGTTGTGTGATTTGGCCAGATGAGACTCTGGGCAGCTGTTGAGCTCCCAGCTTTGAAAACCCAGATGTTGGTGTTTCCCTCTCTGGTAACTAACTAGGTATGGATGTAACAGTCAGAAGATTGGAAGCCCCTCTGCTGATCTGTTTCTTTGTCTGCTTGTAACTTCTTCTTGTAACTTGTGTTTGTATTTTCTGAAGTTCAGGGTGCTGACTTTTTTCCCCTGAACTAGGTAAGTGATATATGTTTGATTAAAGTATGATTGTTAACCTATTTTGAGTTGTTTTCCTTTAGAAAAGCAGGTCTAAGAACCTGTGCTAGCAGCCATCCTGGGTATACTAGGGTGCTTGCTGATACACCGTCCAAAGAGGGAATATAACCCAAAACCTAGAGATTCCTATGACTTTGGAGAATCTGACCAATGGAGGTTTTCCTTGTGCCCCAGCCCCCAAGATCACAGCTTCTTCCACTTTCTGATCCTCTGACAAGCCCATCTTGACCCGGATCAGGAGTACGCCACCTCTGGACCAGCCCAGCTGCAAAGCCCTATGTGACTTTGAGCCCTAGAACGATGGGGGACTGGGCTTCCGGGAGGCTGACATCATCACATTGACCAACAAGATTGACAAAAACTGGTAGCAAGACATGATCAACAACCATTCAGGCTTCTTCTCCCTCAACTATGTGGAGGTGGTCCCACTACCTCAGCCAAATGGCTGCTCTCCACACCTCCCTCACTACCCTCCCCTTCTCTTCCTTTCTCCTGTTCCTCCCCCAGTGAGGAAGACCAGACCTGATCTCCTGCATTACATTTTGTTCTTGGTGATACCAGTCTCTCACTGGAAGACAAATGGGATAGTATTAACCCTGCCCATGCCAGAAGAGTGTGAGATTATCTGGAGTGGGCGTCCCCTCAACTCCATCCTTCCCAAGGATTTGTACTTCTTGAGAGACCTCAAGGAGCTTGCTTCCTCCTCTCCCCCCTCACCCCTTAGTCTCTTTGGCACAGATCCAGGCCACAAAGTCCCTAAGTCCTGACACCTGTGGTCAGGCTCAGCCCACCCTGGGAAGACTAAGCAGTGGATGCTACCTAGTTGAGTTACAAGTTGAGTATAGGCAAAGAAAGATGGGCCAGTAAGTTTTAATCAATGTAGCAGGGTCTTGTGGTGTTTACGGTGATGGAAGTGAGAAACACAGTTTGTTTAAATCACCTAGGTTTAAATAAGACACTAGTGACCACCCAAGCTTTTTTGGTGGGGAAAGGAGCATCCCCCCTCCTTCCACCTTACCCCCATCTTCCAGCTCTAGACTTTGTCCCTTCTTTGTTCCCCCTCCACTTGTTGCTTCTGAGGGGCATGGGTGGACAGGATTCATTTACTCAACTGACTCCACTAGCCACACTCCCCCTCTGAGCCAGTCCCTCGACCCTCAGTTGGGACTGGACTTGGCTGTGAGGCTCCCATGCAAAAGGGTAACACTAACGTGCTCTTTGAAACATTAAATTTTCTCTCTAAATGCTCCCATGTCTGAGCAGCTAACGTTACCCTGCTCTAGCTCTCTACCAAGGAACATTTAGAGGCTGTCCCTCTGTCTTTTGAGGGTGTCCTGGTTCCATGGTCCACAGATAGGAATTTTCACCCTCTTACCCCCACCCCAGGCCTTAGCTATCACTTGTTTCTACTCCTTGAGATCCTCAAGTTGACTTGCAAGATTCTACCCCCTTCTCTGAAGCAGACTGGGAAAAGACCTGAAATGCTGATAAAGTAGTACCAAGTTCATCACCTGGGGCCACAATCAAAACTCTCCTATGAAATGTTCTGTGTGGTCTTTAGGGATTGGAGGAATCCTATGGAAATGGCTCTATCTGCTCTATTTTTCCCCTGCTGGTCTGATTGCTCTCTTTGCTGGCTATGGCCAAAGGTTGGCAGCTGAGTCATTGGGCCACAGGACTGAAGCACAGGAAAGCCAATCCCCTTACCCTGTAGAGCTGTCCCTAGCATGCCTTGCTTGCTTGCAGCCTCCTAACCTGGAGGTTAGGACTTGAGCTGGGGTTGGAGACTGGACCTGCAGGTGTCAGCCAGGTCCCTATGGAGGTCATGGCCCTCTTGCCTCAGGCTTTACTGCCTTAATTGGCAGAAATAAAAAATTTGGTATATATTCTCTCTCTCTCTCTCTGTCTCTGTCTCTGTCTCTGTCTCTCTCTGTCTCTCTCTCTCTCTCTCTTTTTCTCTTTCCCTCCCTCTCTCTCTTTCTCCCTCTCCCCTTCTCCTCTTTCTCTTTATTCTTGGCAGCAGCTAGTGAAGCAGGGTGGGCCAGGCTTTGGAGACTTTTCTGTACTATGGTGATTTTGAGGTGGAAATAAGAGGCAATTTGTTCCATGGTCTGGCTTTTAAATTCTCTGCTTTGCATCCTTCTGATTCCAGGAGCTCCAGGCTTAGCCATAGCCCATTGCAGGCAATGGGTCCCAGATCCCTTTAGCATTGTCCTCTTTTGGCTTCTCTGACCAAAAAGCTCAAGTTTTACATAGACCACACCTCCTTGAGAACCTGAAGATCAGCCAAGGCACAGCAGACTCCCCTGCCACTCCTGGGCCAACTGGGAGAGGAGGAATAGCATGGCTAGCCAGAACTCTGTATAGTCCCCACACACAGCAGAGCATTGCTTTGTGCCCCCAGCACCAGCGCCCTCCTCCAGCAGCACTTCTGTCCCATGCTGTCTCCTCAGCTTCACTCTTCTAAACAAAAAAGTTATTGCCTCCTTTGCAGACACTGCCCCTTCTCTTTGCTCCTCTTACCTAGCAGTGTGATAGATATAGAAAGCAATATATCCTTTTAACTTTTCTTTTTACTGAGCATGTTGATGTATGTTTGTTACTCATATGGCACTGCCACGCTATTCCTTCCCCACAAAACATGGGACCATAAGGACCAGCAGAGGCTCCTGCCAACTCTCTGGATTGCCAAGCCCCAACAAGTCAACCTCCTACTTTGAAGGGTTAAACACAAAGAGTTTGTTGAACTGAACCCTCCCTGAGAAATCTACCAGAATTCATTGTGGCACCTCTTCCCTCTCTCCTCGCCTTTATGATTTGTCTCTCATCACCTTCTGCTCCATCATGCATCTCTCTCTTCTCTGTGTCAGTATCTCCTGCCCCCACCCCCATCACCTGGTGCTGAGCTGTGTCAGAGCTGCCACCCAGCATGAAATTTTGTCTCTACTCTGATACAGACAAAACTCAAGTACATATATGGAAAAGTTCTTGACAACAGACATACTAAAGTCCAGTTATCTTGTTGCTGTAAAGCCTACATATTAAAAGCAGGAACTTTTAACAAGGCTTTCAAAGTGAACATCAATTACCCCATCATGTTTATGTTCCTTGCTTCAGATTCATTTGCAGGGCAACAAAGAAGGTCATGGGAGCTGAGAAGAGCCTTGTGAATGGAGATGCATTTATAAGTTTGTTAGGTGAGGTCGCTGAAATAATTTGAGGGAATTTAGAACAACCAACCAGTGATTTGCCTTCAGTTCAATAGAATTTTCTTATCTCAAATCATGTAGTTGGTTCGGGGGCAGGGTACTTAAGTAAGAGCAACAGAAGGTAGGCAAAAAAACAAAACAAATGAAATGAAACTACATTCCTTCTTGCTCTAAAGGAATATTCTTGCTTTTTCTAGTATCTGACTGGATGAGGTGTCATGACTTTAGGTCATGCATCCTGAAGAATTTTAGCCTCCCTGGGCAGAGAGAGGCTTAGTAGCTGCTATACAGTCGTCCTTGCATCTCCCACCCCCCCCCAAAAAAAATCAGTCGCAGATATGTATCAATGGCACCAAAGGACTGAAGAAAAGCAAGAGGTAACAAACAGTTGCTCATAGAGTCTCATATGAGACTATGTAATTCTTAGAAGGAGACAGAGACACAATACCAAAAAGAGAGCAACAGACAGCCACACAAAATCATGGCCAGAGAATAGGAGTGTTTCTATTGAAATGTAAATTGCTCCAGATGTTCTTGTGCCCTGGCCATAGATATTCCCTTATGTAATATACTTTCCCAGGACGCATTTATGTTCCCTGTTTACGTACCTTTTCACTTGGCAACCTGAAATAAAGATAACTACCAAAGTAATAAAAACTAGGGTCTTGGGGGTGGAGCCAAGATGGCGGCGTAGCAGCAGCAACATATCGCAGCTCTCACATAGCCACCCCAAAATACCCATAAATTAGGACTCTAAACCAATCCTAGAACTCCAAAACGCACACAAAGATACTTCCCACTAAAGTCAGCTCGGCTACGAGGAACCATATCAGCACTGCGAACCGAAACCAGCCTGGCCTGAAGCCGCAGCTGTGCCCTGGGGGCGGCTGGACGGGAGGAGCCGAGGAGCTTCAGGTGAGTGGATTAGCTGCAGCTGTGAATGGGAATTGTGAAAGGGGGAGATAAACAGTCTGGCCAGAAGGCCTCCAGAGCGGAAAAGCAAAAGCGAAAGGCAGAGG
>CM053580.1:340340485-340370369 GCA_028627135.1 Pseudochirops cupreus
AGTAAACTATCTCATATAGAGATAATACAATAATACAATGGAGGGGAAGAACAGGAAGACAAAAGGGAATGGGTCATACTTACTCTCATTGAATTTGGCTTAGGGAGGCAATGACATACACTCTAAATTGGGTATCTTACCCTACAGGATAATTTGGGGGAAGGAGATGAGAGGAGGGGATGATGGATAGAAGGGCAGGTTGTGGAGGAGGGTAGTTAGAAACACACACTTTTGTAAAGGGACAGGGACAAAGTAGAGTATAGAACAAGTGGGGGGCAGGATAGGATGTAGGGAAATATCATCAGTCTTTTACAAAATGTCCACTATGGAAATGCTTTGCATAACTACACATGTACAACCTATATTGAATTGCTTATCTTCCCAGCAAGGGTGGGTGATGGTGGAGGAAGGGAAAGGATCTAGTATTCAAAGTTTTAATATCAATTGTTTAATATTTATTATTATTATTATTATTTACATGCATCTGGTAAATGAGATATACAGGCACTGGTGTATGGAGATCCATCTTTCACTACTGGAAAGTCAGAGGGGGAATGAGGGAGGATATAGGAGAGAGCAAATTGGGGGAGCGGGTATACAGTGGGATCTCTGTTTTGGGATGGTAGGTAGGGGAATGACAGAGAAAAATTTGTAACTCAAAATCTTGTGGAAATGAATGATATAAACTAAAAATAAACATAAAAGTTAATTTTTTAAAAAAGAAAGTAGCATGAAATATGTCACAAAAAAAAGAGAATTGTGATCAAGAATATAACAGTACATATCTACCATCAATGTACTTTTCAGGGTATAGATGAAAGGAAAATCCATGTCAAAAGCAAAGGGTTAATCTCATAAGTGTGTAGAATCAGTAGTTATTTATGCATTACAACTTAAGAGTCAATATCCCCAAATTTTTTCCCCACTAATATATTACAGTCCCTAAATTTTCACCTAAATCCCTTCTTCCTATAGCATGATGCAGTGGAAAGAATACCAGCTCTGGACTCAGAAACTCTGTCTTTGGGACCCTGCTCAAGTCACTTGACTACTCAATTCCTAATAAAATCATGTAAGAAGTTATTTAAGGGATATCCTGCGAGGACATAGAAATGGACATGATAACTAAGGGTCAGTATGGATTCACAAACTCTTAGGGAAGACTTTTAAGCTCTCTGATGCTCAGTATTTGTATTTTTAACATATGAATAAAAAAGCAGAATCTCACAGAGGTGTTATTAGGAAAACGTTTGGTAAACCAAAAATCATTTTATTAATAGGCTATTTGTGGACATTAAGAATTTTTGAAAGGTATTAATGATATTGTTATCATTTCATTCCTATTAACCTCTAAGCATCTTTAATTTCCAAGATTCAAACATATGTATGCACGTAAATTCATGTATGTATGCCTGTGTATGTGTATAGATATATATACATACTTACATACATACATATATGTGTATCTGTGTGTATATGTATGTATGTGTGTGTGTATAGAGACAGAGACAGAGAGACAAAGACAGAGACAGAGAGAAAGGGTGCATCTAGTGGGAAATTTCCAAAACTAAATCACTGAGGTTTACCTCTCTTAGCTCTAGTTTCTTCCTTTGAAGGACTGACTTTGTTAATTTCTAAAATCATTTCTAAAGTCAAGAGCATATGTCCTCCTCCTCCTAATAAGCACCTTTGTGGGGATTAGCAATTTGTTAGGTGTTTTTTGACCAAGGACAATGCCTTTGGGGAATGAGATAAAAAAAAAAATTCTCCATCTGTAGAGGTATGGGAAGGAAGGCAGACTGGCAAGAAGAACAAAGATGAGAGAGAATTTTGCCTATTTCCAAATTTGGGTTAAGTCCAAACTCTAATCTCCTTCACATATGCTCACTACAGGAGTACAGGTTCATAGGGGTCAGCAACTGCAAAGGCTTCCAGGTTCCGAGATTATATTAGTAAATATGATTCAGGCCCTAGAGCACAGAGAAGCTGGCATGCTTTTATCCTAATGCCCTTGTTCACATACCTTAGAAGGAGAAGAATCTAAAACAAATTCTTTTTTTCAAATAGTATAGAATAGTGGAAAGAGCACTGACTCTGCAGTGAGAAGACCTGGGCCCAAATTTCACCCCTGAGCTCACTGACCCTGACCTGTTACTGGGCCTCGCTGAGTCTCAGTCACCTCAGCTATCATTTCAGGAATTTAGTAATAAGGAAGTAACAGTTTGTATTCGTGTTATTAGAAGGATGGTGCTCTGCATTCTGGATATTTTAAAATGTCTTATTTTTTTACTACCGTCTGTCAAGGACAATGATTAGCACAGAAGGCACATGGAATCATCAATATGGAGACGGCCTAAGAATCAGAAAGGACTGGGTTCAGATATGACCTTGAATTCATGCTGACTGTGTGACCCTGAAAATATCACTTAATATTTCAGTGTCTAAGGCAATTCTAAGACCGAGGAACAGAGCAAGTGCCAACCTCTTGTGTAAATGCAGTTACCTAAACAGGAAGTTCCTATGTCAAGGAATCATGGTTCTGGTATTAAAAAAAAAAAAAACAAATCATATCCTACACTAATTTCAACTTACTTTTTAAATGAAACTGTTTGTATAAAGCTCCTGATTTTTAAATTTCATGATTTTAAAATTATTAAATTGGTATGTGTAAAATTAACATTCATTATTTGTTCATCCATTATTGCACCTCCATAGTGTATTTACATGAATCAAATGTAAGATGTTTTGTTCAGTGTGTCATAAAAGATATAAAACACACACTATAGAAATGAACATATATGATATATATGAAACATATGTACATAATGCATATATCCACACATTTATTAAACTTTGCATATATAAATCCATATGAATATATGCATGTGATCATATGTACATGTGTTTATGTGTATGGATATATATTTAATTTCATACATTAATATGTTTTATACTACACATGCATATACCATCTATGCTATAACTGTAATGATTCCATAAACAAGGAAATTTCTTGCATTTGATTCATGGAAAAAATAAACAAACAAAAATATGTCTGTGTGTGCATATATGTTTATGTATATTAAAGTATTAAAATGTGTAAAAGTATTAAAGGTTCACAGGATTTTTTTTATCAAGAAAGCATGCTAGAAATCATACAGTAAATGATGTAATAAGATCTAACATGTTATCTAATTCTAATTCAGTTCTAAAAATATGTAGTGTCGACTAGATGTCAGGTACAGTGCCAGGCTCTGGAGTTACACAGAAAAAAACAAAACAGTGCCAGCCTTTAAGACATCACAGTCTATTGGGTAGACACAACATGTACACGAATAAAAGTAGTACAAGGAAAAATGAGGAGAGAGAGAGTACTAAACACTAAAAGGATTAGAGAAAGATGTACAGAAGGGGTGGCATCAGAGTTGATCCTTGAAGAAGACAGAGATGCAGACAGGTGATGATATACAAGGAATACAGTGCAGACATGAATGACTATAAATGCAGAGATATTGAAGATGGGCTGTCAAGCTTGAGAAATGACTAAGAGTCCAGCTTTGCTGCAAAATAGAGTTTAAAAAGAGAGAGTGATATGAAATAAGGCTGGAAATGTAGGGAAGAAGTTGGAGGGTGGAGTTATAGATTCAGGAGTCATGTGTCCTTGGAAATATTGAACTGGAGCTCTGATGAGTGTTGGTGTGTGAAGATAAAGATGCCAGAACTGTCCAAGTAGTGGCATTAAGTGTATCCTAGCCTTTAAGAGACTGAATTTAAAGGAATTCAGAGAAAAAATAGGTAACATTTCATGATATCTGGTTCTAAAATGGAAGTCAATCAAAGAAATAGGAGCCTTTTAAAGAATGAAAATTTGCAACATGGTCACAATTAAATCTGATGAAAAGGAAAATAGAGAGCTGAGAATCAAAAACAAACTCAAATTTTAGTACACCAGACAAAAATAAGAATGAGTCACTGAAAATGACATAAACATTGAGAAAATAGAACATTAAAGAGGATAAAAATACTTCATATAGAAAAATAGTTGGGGTGGCTACATGGTGCAGTGAATAGAGCACGACCCTGGAGTCAGGAGGACTTGAGTTCAAATCCAGCCTCAGACACTTAACACTTACTAGTCATGTGACCTTGGGCAAGTCATTTAAGCTCAATTGCCCTGCCTACCCCCCTGCAAAACCAAAAAAAAAAAGAAAGAAAAAGAAAAAAGAAAAAGAAAAATAGTTCATAAATAATTGAAATACAAGAGAGCTAAGAAGACTGAAAAAGAATAGCTGATGCTTTCACAGTTTTAGAGTTGGCAGGGACTTAAAGGTTTGTGTAGTTCAGACTTCTCATTTATAAAGAAAAGAAACTGAATTCAAAAAGGTTAAGGAATTTGCCCAGGCACATAGGTAGTCAGAGTCAGGATTTGAATCCAAGTTCTGACTAAAACTTTCATGCTCTTAAAGTACATCCTCAGAGATTTAAAGTCACCTGACCCAGGATATCATTGATGAGATTTTTTAAATGTCAGTGATCTTTAAGAAATCCTGCTAAGCAATAATTGACTGGAAATGGATATGTAAGGTCAAAATGTTCAGCAAGGAAGATAAGGTGGCTAATTCAAACTATATGCCTTTGAGCTTGATTAAATTCTTAATAAATTTATATAACAAATTACTAAACTGATATCTTGAGAATACTTGGTAATAGAGAATGATCACTAAGAGCCAAAATGGATTCAATAAAAAATCAGTAGTGTCAAAAAAGCTTTATCTATTTTTAACAGTGCTACTATTAGATCTGGGGAAAGCCACTGATGCACAATTTTCAGATTCAGGCAAGTCATTGGAAATACTTTTACATTATCCTATTAATATCATTGCAGACAAGGTAATGAGATATGATTTCACTTGTAAGGCAGTTAAATAGGTTCAGAATTGCTTGAACAATGAAGAGAAAAGGTGAGTGTAAAAATTCAGGGAGAGATGAGAAGTTTGAACACAGCTACAATTTAACAAGGATTCCCATGGAACCATAAGGCACCAATTGAAGTCAGCATAAATTTGTAGGAGACTCAGACAGCATGGTTTGATGGTTTGCAGTTTCCTTTAGGAGAACGTGAGAGTTCAGTCAAATTAAAGAAGGAAAACGGAGGCATATGGCAGAAATTTCACAGGTTTGCTATAAAGGCTGAGTGAATACTGGTTTCAAGAATCAAAGAGAGTTGTTTTGGTTTTTTTTTCAAATGTCTCCATTGGTTCCAAGAGCATAGTTGTTGTATTCAGAGAATATGTATTCGGAGAAATCCATGAACCAAAGGTCATAATGAAGATGAAGAACAGATATTAGAGAAGCAAAGTAGAAAGAAAACAGGAAAGGCTATAAACCAGATGTGTCCAAACTTATTTGGTCTACCACTCCCTTTTTAAAAAATTACTCAGTGTCACCACTGGAAATCTTTCTTTTTTGCAGGAGGAAGGCAGGGCAATTGGGGTTAAGTGACTTGCCCAAGGTCACAAGGCTAGTAAGTGTTAAGTGTCTGAGACCAGATTTGAACTCAAGTACTCCTGACTCCAGGATGGGTGCTCTATTTGTGCCATCTAGCTGCCCTTGGAAATCTTTCTTTAACCCTTTAATAGACTTTTTGAAATTTGCATCATTTCAAAAACTATAGAGTATTTTTTTAAAAATTATATATCTTAAATTTAATAATGTATTATAAATTTGTGGAGTTTTTTTCTCTATAGAAATTGTGATGATTCAGTATTGTGTCATGTGACCATATAGTATCATATTATAAACAAGTCATTACACACACATATGCACTCTTGACTTCGCGACAATGCACAACACACTTGCCTGCCAACACTTGCTCATTAAAACCTGTTGGAGAATTTGACCACTGATAAAGTTAGAACTTGTATTTTGTGTGTTTATTTGACATACATAATGTAATCACTATGGCTTTAACTCTGTTACACAACAGATGAAATATGTACAAATCTTTTTTTTCAGAATTTTCTTATGTTCTTTCCTTATGATGTTTCCATTATTCCCGTATTTTTATTCAATGCTCCCCAATTGCACCTGAGGCTATTATAGCTACTCGCCCCTCATCCCCCGATCATTCAAGCATCCCCCAGGGAATGATATCACCCATTTTGGGAAACTCTATTTTAGACTGTTGTTGGAAATGGAGAATTGAAAGCTCAATATATCGGAAAAGGAACATTTCTAAGTAATTATGTGACCAAAACAATGGGAAGCTAAAGAAAAGTGGACATGGAGAACATGTGAGTTAATAATTCCAAAGGGATGTGAGGACATAATGTTAGAAAGGTCATTAATATGGATATTAAATTCTATGAGGTTAATGCTGGGGAAAGGGGATTGAGGAGGAAATATGATCAAGAGTCATTATGACTACAGAGAAAAGTGAGAAAGTATCTTTGCATTCCATAAACAATAAGGAGAAGGAACAGAAAGAGAGAATGGCATGGAAGGTTGTTGTGTGATGTTGGAAGAGCTAGAGTCTAGATGTGGTATTGGGGAACAAAGAGCATGCCAGGTATAACTCCTAACCCTGTGAGTTATAGGAAATGGGGGAAAAGCAGAGACAGATGTAGACTGAGATGTTGGCAATATGGAGTCCTCAGTGGATCATCGAGTGTCATTTAATGTTCAAACCAGAAATTGTAAAAGAAGAGCTATAGGGAAAAAAAAAAGGTGTGTGTCAAAAATAGGATTGCATTTTCAAATGGCATAATCAGCATCATTTGATCATGGAACTAGAGGAGGAAAGGACCTTAGATAAAATTTATTCCAATCTTCTCATATTACAAATGAGAAGACTGAGTCTACAAAAGGCTAAATGATTTATCCAAGGGCTCTCAATGAGTGACTGTGCTCATATAGCACAAAGAGCCTACATCTCCCAGAGTATCACTCTTTCTAATGTATCTGAGGACTGAGCCATCCCCCATTGGGGATGGAAAAGAGGAGGCAGATTTGATGCATTGGAAAAAAGTAAGCTTGTCAAAATATAAGAAGATTAACATGATCTGTCTAATTTTCTCTTCTTATAAGGTACTTCATTTTACCCTCCCTTATGTCATGTGTGAATAGTGTATAATTTGGTATAACTCTATATCTCCTCTGTAATGTGTGACTAAATTTTAAAACAAAAGGACTTTCAGAGCCAGAAGACCTTGCCAAATTTAGAAAATGCTTTGTATATTTCTAATAAAACAATTCACCCTGCCAGGGGCTTCACTATGAGAGAAAGATCTTTGACAAGTAATACTAAAAGTATTAAATAAACATCTGTGGCCCTGATGTACTCTCTTACATCTCAGGATGATGTGATGAGTACTTCTTGGCATTTGCTAGTTCAAAGAAGCAGTTTTATGTTTGCCTGTCAATCATTATCTTCTGTTTAAAGCACTATCACTTTTTTTTCCATTTTTATTTGAAATGCTTCAACATATTTGAGCATGTCTTACTTGATATGCTCTGACACCAGAAATTTATTCAAGATTTAAGAAAACAGAAAGAATTAAGAAATACAAACTTGGAGTATACCTTTTTAAAGCTATCCTAGATGGAAATAGCTGATTAAAACTAAGGAATGGACTAGCATTAACTACTCTAAAAAAGCTTATATTTCATAAACATGTATTAATTATACTGAAATATATTTTTTGCAAGCACAACAGTTGTCAATTTTGTTTGAAAAGTCAGTCAATAGACTTTTATTTAATACCTACTATGTGCCTGGTACTGTCCTTGAATCTGAGTATATATAACCAGAAGAAATTAAATCCCTACCCTCAACATTTTGCCAGGGAGATAATATTTACAATATATGATAACCATGCACAAAATAAATGTAATTTCTTGAGGAGACAGGGTGAGCCTTTAGTCACTGGGGAGATCAGGAAAGGTTTCACATAGAAGATGATGATAGAGTTGAAGTCTAGAAGAAACTGAGGATTTTAGGAGGCAGAAATGAGGAAAGTTGGCATTTCAACCATGGAGGACAGATACTTTTGCAAAGACACAGTGATAGAAGATTTGCTGATATCATGGATTGTTCCTTACTTTAGAGTTTAGTGTGTAAAGATGAGAAATAAATAATACATATTAAACAGGAAGTTGTTGCTAGGCTTTTGAACCTGAAATAAGTGACAAAAAGAAGAGAGTTTGCTTTTTGTTATACCAGAGGTAATAAGGAGCCTCTGTTCTTTCCTTGATAAGTGAATTTAGAATAAATTGTATTATCTAACACATCAGATAATGACTAAAAGGTATTGGAAAATTTAAATGATTATAGATATAAGTAGTGGCCATTTTTATCAGCCTTACTTGTACCAGTATTCCCATTATTACCAATTAATTTTATGCCTTGAATTGTTTCAGTATTGTAGCTTTTTGAAAACAATGAGAACTTATATTTACCTAACACTTTTTGGGTTTGCAAAGAAATTTTTTTGAAAATAACCTCATGAGCTAATTTGTGTAATTTTATCCCCATTTTACAGATAAGGGAGCTGTGTCACTGAGAGATTAAAATAACCATTATAATACAGCTAATATCTAGATGATATTCAAATAAATCCAAGTACTCCAATTCTAAATCTACATCATTATCCATTAAACCACACATTCTCTCAAAAAATTCAGACATGTTTAACCAATGACTGAGATTAAAATCTGGATTTCTTGTTTTTCAATAGTACAGAGAGTAATAGCTATTGTTCTGTCACTTAGTCCTGTCCAACACTTCATGACCCCATGGACCATAGCACACTAATACTATCTGTAGGGTCTTCTTGTCAAAGATACTAGAGAGGTTTGCTATTTCCTTCTCCAATAAACTGAGGCAAACAGAAGTTAAGTGACTTACCCATGATCATATAGCTAGTAAGTATCAGAGGCTGGATTGAACTCACATCTTCCTGACTCCAGGCCCAGTGCTCTATGTACTGAGCTGATTAGCTGCCCTATATAGTAACTGAATGCTTGACAGTTTAGTTTGAGTAAGGACATCAGTATCTGGTGCCTTATCCTGTCAGGTGATCTTCAGAATCTTCCTAAGACAATTAAAATGGATGTGTTTCACACTCCTGACATGGGGCTGGTAGACTGTCCTCGTTTCACAGACATAAAACAACAAGGTTAACACAATGGCTCTGTAGACCTTTAGTTTGGTAGCAAGTCTAATACATCTTCTTCCCCATACATTCTTTAAGAGACTTTCAAACACTGAACTAGCTCTGCCAACCTCATTATAAATGTTTACAGGGAGGCGGAACCAAGATGGTAGAATAGATGCAGGAAATTCTGTAAGCTCCCCCAAGAACCACCTCAAACACCTATAAAATATGACTCTAAACAAATTTTAGAGCTACAGAGCCTAGTGACAGAGAGAAATAAATCTCCCACAGAAGGCAGCCTGGCAGGCCAATGGGAAGAGTCCATTGCAGCACACTAGAAGCAGAGCATAGTCTCTGCAAACAGTTTTGGCTCACAGCAGGGCACCCAGCAACTGCCAGAACAGTCTTCAGGAGAGTGAATCACCAGCAGCTGTGGGGGGTTCCAGACTCTTCAACCCATAAACACCAAAGAACAAGTAAAAGGACAGTTGGGAGCTCTGTTGAAAAGGAATCATTCAGTCCAGCTCCTACCCCTGGGATGAGAGGTGGCAGAGTTGCAGAGGTTGCAGTTTCTTCCCCACAAGGCTGCTTCCAGAGCTAATGGCCTGCAGATTATAGGAAACCATGCTATCCTTTCAGAGAATAATCACTCTTGCTTTAACCTGCTTAGATCTGGATCATTGTCTTGGGTGGTGGTCCTGGAGTGTGTGGCCAGTGGACCAGAGCCTGTAGAGATACAGAGAGGGCACCCTCCTAATAGCTCTGGCAGCTGCAAAAACCTAGCAATTTGGGACAAAGCTCTCCTCTCTGGAAGCAGAGTTCTAATGTGGCAAATAGCTCAAAGGTCAAGTAATTGACTGACAACATGAGCAAGCAGAGGAAGCAAAGCAAGCAGAGCAATCAAAACTTAGATTCCTGTTTTGGGGACAAAAAGGATCAATGCATGGAATGGGAGGAAGATGATGAAGTCAGAACTCCCACATCAAAAGCTTCCAAGGAAAAAAAATGAATTGGTTACAGGCCATGGGAGCTCAAGAAGGATTTTGAAAATAAAGTAAGAGAAGTGGAGGAAAAATTGGGAGAAGAAATGAAAATGATGCAAAAAAATCATGAAAAGTGAGTCAAAAACAAAACTGAAGAAAATAACACCTTAAAAAATAGATTAACTCAAAAAAGAGGCCCAAAAAGCCAATGAGGAGAAGAATGCTTTAAAAAGCCTAATCTGCCAGAAGGAGAAAGAATTTCAAAAGCTCACTGAAGAGAATAATTGCTTCAGAATTAAATTGTAGCAAATGGAAGCTAATGACTTTATGAGAAATCAAGGTACTATAGAATGATCCAAACAAATGAAAAAATAGAAGGCAACATGAAATATCTCAGTGGAAAAACCACTGACCTGGAAAATAGACCCAGGAGAGATAATTTAAAAATTATTGGACTACCTGGAAGCCATGATCAAAAAAAAAGAACCTAGAAAGCATCCTTCAAGAATTTCTCAAGTAAAATTGCCCTGATATTTCAGAACCAAAGGGCAAAATAGAAATAGAAAGAATTCAACAATCACCTCTTGATAAAGATCCCCAAAAGAAAACTCCTAGGAATATCGTAGCCAGATTTCAGAGTTCTGAGGTCAAGAAGAAAATATTACAAGCAGACAGGAAGGAACAATTTGAGTATTGCGGAAACACAATCAGTAAAACACAAGATCTAGCAGCTTCTACATTAAGGGATCGAAGGACTAGGAATATGATATTCCAGAGGTCAAAGGAGCTAGGATTAAAACCCAGAATCAAACTGAGTATAATGTTTCAGGGGAAAATATGATCATTCAATGAAATAGAGGACTTTTAAGCATTCTTGATGAAAAAACCAGAGTTGAATAGAAAATTTGACATTCAGCTATAAGAAGCAAGAGAAGCATGAGAAGGTAAACAAGGAAAAGAAATCATAAAGAACTTACTAAAGTTGAACTATTTACATTCCTACATGGAAAAAAATGATACTTGCAACGCATGAAACTTTTCTCAGTATTAGGGTAGTTGAAGGGAATATATACATACATACACATATACATACATACATATATAAATATACATAAATACATATGTTTATATAGGAGGGCATAGGAGCATATAAATACATATGTGAGTGTGTATATATGTGTGTGTGTGTGTGTGTGTATCAGCAGTTCTCAATCTGTGGGTCATGACTCTTTCACAGGAGTCGCCTAAGGCCATTGGAAAACACATATTTCCAATGGTCTTAGGAATTGAGACACCGTTCCTCTATCTGTCTCCAGGCAGGTCTGCCCACATGCAGATATGCCCACATACAAGTATTAAAGGTAGTGGCATTAGTAAGGTTGAGAACCATTTATGTACATGTATACAGAGACAGAGGGCACAGGATCAGTTGAATAGGAAGGGATGATATCTAAAAAATAAAATTAAGAGGTGAGAGAGGAATATAATGAGGGAAGATAGGATGAGACAGAATAGGGTAAATTATCTCATATAAAAGATCCAAGAGAAAACTGTTACAATGGAGGGGAAGAACAGGAAGCCAAAAGGGAATGGGTCAATCTTATTCTCATTGAATTTGGCTTAAGGAGGGAATAACATACACACTCATTTGGGTATCTTACCCTGCAGGAAAGTAGGGGGGAAGGTGATAAAAGGGGGGATGATAGAAGGGAGGGCAGATTGGAGGGGAGGGTAGTTAGAAGCATACACTTTTGAAAAGGGGCAGGGTCAAAGTAGAAAATAGAATAAGTGGGGGGTGGGATAGGATGGAGGATAATTTAGTCAGTCTTTCATAACATATCTACTATGGAAATGTTCTATATAACTACCCATGTATAACCTATATTGAATTGCTTATCTTCCCAGTAGGGGTGGGTGATGAGGAAAGAAGGGAAAGAATGTGGAAATCAAAGTTTTAAGATCAAATGTTAAAAAATAAAATTATTTTTTTTACATGCAACTGGGAAATAAGATATACTGGCACTAGGGTATAGAAATTCATCTTGCCCTACTAGAAAGTCAGAAGGGGAATGGGGGAAGATGTTAGAGGGAGCATCTTGGGGGAAGGGGTATTAATAGGACCACTATGTTAGAGTGGGGAGTAGAGGAAAGATGAGGAGAAAATTTGTAACTCAAAACCTTGTGGAAATGAATATTGAAAACTAAAAATACGCCAAAATAAATAAATAAAATAAATCAATGTGTACATCCCTGGAAAGTACACTGCCGGGGTAGGTGAACTTATCCACAGCATTCAAAACTTTTCCATTTGCTGTAACTGCTGGTTCCATGTAAGATAGTATGGTGGTGGCTGACAGAGCACCTGTGTTTTCTTGGTTTGATTGTTAGGTCAAAATTAGTGCAAGCATCAGAGAATTGATCCATATTTTGCTGTATCTCAACTTCAGATGTTGCATTGAGTGCACAATCATCTGCAAACAGAAAGTCATGCAACAATGCTCCCTCCAGTTTGGTCTTGTAACTTGTAGCTTTACCAAGTTGAAGAATTTGCCCTCAGCTAACCTCGATGGCCTGTTCGTCCTAATTGAAAGCATTTGACAACTTGGTTGAAAACATCTTACTAAAAAGCATGGGAGCAGGCGCAGTCTTTTTTCACTCCATTGGTGACTGAGAAGGCAGGAGAGCATTGCCATTATCTACAACAGCAAGTATGCTTCCATGAAATTGACATACAATGCTGATGAACTTATCAGGGCAACAAAATGTTGACATAATTTTCCATAACCCTCATGACTAATAGTATCAAAGGCCTTGGTCAGATCTACAAACATTGTTTACACACCTCTGTTCTGATCCTGGCATTTCTCTTGGAGTCCTCAGGCAGCAAATATCAAATCAACTCTACCTCAGTCCTTTCTGAAGTCACACTGGCTCTCAGGTAGATGACCATCTTTCAAGTGAAGGATCAGCCTAATGAGGAGGACTCTAGCAAGAAACTTGCCAGAAAGGATTAAGAGAGAGACCCATATTTGATTGTCACATGACAGCCTATTTCCTTTACCTCTGTAGAGATGGACAATGGAGTCATCCTTGAACTCCTGGGGGATAATATCCTCTTGCCAAATAACCTGGAAAATTTCAGTCAGCTTTTTTATGAGTAATGGACCCTCTCTCTTGTAAATCTTAGCTCCACAGGCAATTGAAAAGTAGCAAGTATGGGTACTAGTTGTAGTCACAACCCTACACATAAGTGACCCAGGTCATAGGGTCATTTCTCACTGGAAGTGATAGTGCAATTTGGCAGTGCCCCCGGGTGTCTGAGCAGCCTTTCAAGAATGCTTGTATCCTCCTTGTATCAGGAAGGAGCTAAGAAAGGTGCCCAAAAATTGTCTGTTTACCCAACTCTAGCCTGATTAGTGCAGCAGGCATGGAATCCCACTCTGCAGCTGAAACACACACACACAGACACAGACACAGACACACACACACACACACACACACACACAAACACACACACACACACACACTGTACAAAAATGTCTGAAAAAATGATTCCACTCACAATTGGCACATGGAATGTGTGCATACTTATAGACAACAAAAAATCCTGTAGACCTGAAAGACGAACAGCTCTTGTTACAAGAGAACTCAGCAGACATTACATCCACATATCAGTAATGAGTGAAACAAAGCTGGCAAATGAAGGCAAGCTTATTGACATTGCAGCTGCATACATTTTTTTCTAGAGTAGCCACAGTGAAGGGGAGCACCATGAAGGTGACATAGATATTTTGCAATCAGAACTAATCTAGTCAACAATCTGGTATGCCTTCTAAAAGAAGTGAACAATAGGCTCATGACAATGTGATTGCCACTTGAAGGAAAATGTTATGCCATCATTATCAATGCCTATTCTCCCATCATGATGAACCCTGATGAGGTCAAAGAAAAAAATTTATGAAGACCTAGAGTCCCTTATCATCAATGCACTAAAAGAGGATAAGCTTATAATTCTGGCAGACTTTAATATTAGAATTTAATTTTAGTGGGTCAGACTATCAGAACTGACAGGGAGTCCTAGGGAGAAATGGAGTTGAAAACAGCAACAACAATGATCACTACTGAACACTTACGTGTCTCATGACCTCATTACCAGCGCTGTCTTCTGTTTACCTAAATGCAATAAAGCTTCATGAATGCACACTTGCAGCAAACATTGGCATCTAATAGACTATGTGGTTGTAAGGAGAAAAGACAGACAATATGTGAGAGTGATGATGGGAATGTGTTGTGCAGAGTGTTGGACTGATCATCGACTTATCCTTTCCAAGCTAAATATTAAAATTCGACAAAATTGACACCAAGGCAAAATGACTAACCAGGAGAATTAATGTCAACAAATTAGAGCTCTTCTCTGAGAAGGAGCAGTGTGTTGCTAACTTGAACGGAAAGTTGAGCCAACACATAATTGGCAACAGTGGAGCAGAAAAGGACTTGGGCAGCTTTCAGAAATTTGGTGCATAGGACTGCATTTGCTCATCTGAGTTACAACACTCAGACACACCAAGATTGGTTTGATAGAAATGATGGGGAAATTCAGAAGTTCCTAAACAATAAACAAGAACTCTACAGGATTTATCAGCAGAATAGTTCATCCATCTCTAAGAAGTCAGCATTTAATTTCATCAAAAGTAAATAGCAAGCAAAATTTAGAGAGATACAGGATTCCTGGCTCAGTAAGAAAGCAGATGAAGTTCAGTTTTATGCTGAGAGTAACAATCCAAAGCACTTTTATTATACCCTGAAGGCTATTTATGGGTCAAAGACATACAGTGCATTGCAACCACTCTGTGTTGATGGAACCACATTGATTAGTGATAAGAACACAATCCTAGAGAGATAGGTTGAACACTTTCATAGTGTTCTCAATAGACCATCATCAATCAGTGCTGAGGCCATTGATTATTTATCCCACATTGAAGTCAATCCTTCCTTAAATGAAACTCCAACTGAGGAAGAGGTTTTGAATGTCATTAAGCTCCTTTCCTAAAGTAATTACATACATTTAAGTAGCATTTTATGATTTAGAAAGCAAACCTATGAGGTAGCTGTTGTTGTTGTTGTTTAGTCACTTTTCAGTTATTTCTGACTCTTTGTGACCCCATTTGGGATTTTTTCAGCTAAGATACTTAAGAGATTTGCCTTTTCCTTCTCCAGTTCATTTTATAGTTAAGGAACTGAGGCAAACAGGGTTAAGTGACCTGAAAGGGTCACACAACTAGTAAATATCTAAGGTCAGATTTAAACTCAGGCAGAGGAGACTTCCTGACTCCAGGCCCAGGACTGTATCTACTGTGTCACCTAGCCTCCCCTATGAGGTTGAAATCATTTCAATGAATTTGCTCCAAGATATTCCTAAGGCTAATCTTGCTAAGTCATTGTTAATGTTATGGAGCTACCCGACTCAAAAGACTCCATTGACTTCCTATGACTTATGGGATAAAGTTCAAATTCCTAAGCCTGATGTTCAAGGCCTTCTACAATTTAGTATCAAGCAATCTGTCCAAGATATGTCTACCATCAAATATAGGAACTCTGGGCTCCATATACTATGATTTATTCATTGTCCTTATTACATATCTTTACTTTATTCTTGTTTCCTACCTATCTACAATCTATAATCCTTCATGACTAAATCAATTCTCACTCTCCAGTTAAAACTTTTCCCTACTGTTTCAGAACAGAGTGATTTCTTCCATGTCTTATCTCTTAACCCTTATCACCTACACTATTTGTTGGACAATTAATGAGGTATTGCCTTTTGGTGGCTGGTGTCTTCATCATTCTATGTCATTATTTCAAAATAGAATCATGAATTGAACACTACAAGTTGTCCTTAGAGGTCACTTATTCCCAAATATTCATTTCATAAACTATAAATGAGCTCCAGAGCTCATATAAGTAACTGAGTTGCACAACTTGAATTTAATCCCAGTTTCATTTCAAAATAAATTATCTCAAACCCAACACTCTATATTAATCATGCTTTATTCACATTTGTTATTTTTCACATATCCCAAATCAGACTTTAAGATCCTTGAGTGAATTAACAACATTGTCCTTTTTTTTGTATCCCCAGCAGCATGTAGAAGAGAGTCTCTAATCATTTTTATTTTAAGATAGAGATGAAGAATCTTCTCATGGCTTAGCAAACATAAAGATTGACTATATCATTTGAGGTATTTAGAGGACATCTGAATTCAAGTTACGAATTTAAAAAGTCATGAAAAAGCTTCACAAATTGTATCAGCTTATACGTATATGTGGGAATGGCATGGAGGGAGACCTAATATATATTCCTGGATTACATAATTCTGACTAGTCCATCCAAAAGCTTTCTGTGTTATAGGAATGATTCATCTGATGACAGCAGTGAGCTTTTGAACATTGTAAGCATAGAGATATAAAACCTAGATTCTAATCATTTCTCTATTTACATTGCTTTAGACTTTTCTTTTTGCTATATTATACATTCAATTAGATATTTCTTCTTTGGTCTAGCAACCCCTGACTGAACCCCACAGATCTTAAGATTTCTCACTGAATCCTGATTTATCTTCCCATCAGTACTGTAACCACTATAGATTTAATGAGCAGACACAGTCAGGCACACCCAGTATCCAAAATACATTTTCATATAAAACATACATTCAGGTGGGGCTACCCCAGGTAGGTGATTATGAGGAATACAGCATCCCCATTATAACTCAAAATACATTTTTCCCCCGCTTTTTTAACATCTTTTTCTTTGATGGAATAGACAAACCGTTCATTGCAGGGATCACTGAAATCCTGCCAGCTCAAATGGGTTTTGCTCTTGGAATATTACTATCAAATGTGTGTGCTCTCCACTGAAATTTCAGTATATCTCTTCAGTAAACTAAAGAGTTCCTCATTCTATAACCTCATATATTGAAGATAAATTCTAGGTAGTGAAGGGATAATCTTCCCTTGACATATTAGGTTTCCTGGTGATCATACATAGTAGACTTAAATGGTATGAACCCAGATCAGTACTATAATTAAGTTGAATTTTTTAAAAAAGTAAAATCTTATAAACTTAAGTAACAATTGAAGCATGGAAAGAGTACTGCTCTTGAACCTAAATTCAAATTTCACTGACTCTGTCATTGACTATTTAATCTTGGGTAAGTAACTTAATTTCTAGGCCTCAAATTTCTCACCTGTAAAATGAAGGAGATTCATCTAGATGGAATTTAATGTATCTTTTAGTTCTATAACTATGAGATTAGGAACCTGGAATGCCTAAGTTTATTAATTATAATCACATTAAAATTGAAAATGCAACTTCCCAGAGGCATGAGCTCCTTATGAGAAAAGACCACATATAATTCTTTTAGAACACAAAATACACAGTACAACTTCCATTCATTTTTCTGGGATTCAATTGTTTTGTTTTGTTTTTTTTATGTTGACATCTTAATCTAAGTGGAATGTTCAGATTTGTACAAATGAGGGCAAAAGGGATATTTGCTTCTTCATCCTCCAAAAGTCTTTCTGAACTAGTTTAGTAAGACTCTTTCTCTCTCTCTCTCTCTCTCTCTCTCTCTCTCTCTCTTTCTGTATTTATCTATATACACACATACATACACATATACACTCTTACCTGTACTAGTAAAGACTGTATAGTCATTGGTGCATGGGTGGTTTTGTTGATGTGGTTTATTTATTTATTTATTTATTTATTTTGTATTGATACATTTGTAAAATACATATGAGTAGCCTGTTCCATTTGAGGGAAGAGCAACGTAAGCTATCCACAACAATATACTTTACAAAAACAGAACAAAGAAAAGAAAAAAAAAACCCACAAAAATCTAGGAATATAACTCTAAAGGACTCATGATGGAGAAAGCTATCCACATCCAGAGAAAGATTTATGAAGCCTGAATGCAGACTGAAGCAAACTACTTGCTCTCTATTTTTGTTTTGTTTTGTTCCTTCTTTCTCATTGTTCATTCCATTGGTTGTATCCTTTCTTTACAACTTGACTAATGTTTAATGTGGAGGTATTTGTAAAACCTATATTGGATTGCATGCTGCCATAAGGGAGGGGGAGAAAATTTGGAACTCAAAGCTTGTGAAATTGAATGTTGCAAACTAAAAGTAAATAATTTAATTAACTTTAAAAATAAAATAAAAAGAGCTAACCATTGGAAAAACTTCTAGGAATGATGAAATTCAAAATATCAAACTTATTTGATGCTGTACTTGATTATTTTCTCTTGGTTATGTCTATTAATTTGGAACAAAAATTTTCTGAGCATGAGCATGAAGAATTCTTTAGGAATATAATAAATGCATATAATGTGTATTTTAAATTAAAACTAGATGAAAAAATATGTGGTAAAATCAACCACACTATAAAAATTTCCATGATGTCTATTGGTTTAAGAAACAAAGAGCTCTTTTTAAGAGCAAATTCAATCAATCATTTTGTCAGTGTTTATCAGATTACATCTCCCCAAATGAGTTAAACTAACTGGAGCATAATGAGTTATACAATTCCAGATAAGCTAGCTCTACAAGCGGTATGTTATTTTCATGGAAATCAATGACTGATAGTGGCAACAAAAGATAACATAACTTGCATCTCCTAAGTACTTTCTAATCATCAACATGTCTGACAAGTTTCTGAAATAAATCAAAATCAAAGACTATTATTATCTTCTAGATCACAGGGCAGGGATTCCAGAAGAAAGGAACATCATTACTATAACAATTCCAATTTTATTATAGCAAAACTAAATACTTATGATTCTTCATTATATAAGAAATTAATTTCCTTTCAAATGTAAATTCCCCAAAAGGAAAAAGGAGATTTGAATGAATTTTCTCTCAAAAAAAAATCTAAAGGGATAGAGGGGCCAAACCAACATGGCCGAGTGAAAACAGGAACTCACCTGAACATGCCCACGATCTTCTTCATTTACCCCTAAAAAGTAAATCTGAAAGGATTTTAGAGTGGCAGAGTCCTTTGGGAGACAGTGTTGCTGATTTCCAGCTGAGGAAATTGTTGAAGGGTAGGATTTTCTGTGCTGGGAGGGAGCCCAGACTATATAGCACAGGGCTGTACCAGCACAGACTCGACCATAGAGGAGGCAGAGCTAGCCTAGAAAAACGGACTCAGACCTCTCATAGCAGGATGGGCATCTGTCAGAGCTCAGTAAGAGGCAAACACAAGACCTACAGTAGAGGCAGCAGCTACTCCTGGGGTTATCAGCCCACAGTCTGGATGTTTAAAAATCACCTACCTGAACTTCCTTGAGCCAAGATGGTGGAGTAAACCATAGCTACTCTAACCTCTCTCTCTAACCCTGAAAAACCCAGAAAATATTGCCACCAGGTGAAATAATGACATAAAGGAACCAGTTGGAGGCTTGGGAGTCCTAGAGGAAGGGCATGGCTATGGCTGTGCTGAGGCTAAAATGCATGGCAGGAGGCATCCCAACAAGCCCCACCTCAGCACACCAGAAGGAGATCCTGAACCCTAGGAGGGTGGAACCAGCAAGCAGAGTAGAACACATGCTTCAGCTAAAGAAAAAAACAAAAAAACAGGGGTAGCAATCCAAATATCAGATAAAGCAAAAGCAAAAATACTTCCAATTAAAAGAGATAAGGAAGGAAACTTTATCTTGCTGAAAGGCACCACTGACAATGAAGCAATGTCATTACTAATCATATATGTACCAAGTGATATAGCATCCTAAACCTTAGAGGATAAGTTAAGGAAGATAGAAAAAGAAATAGATAGTAAAACTATACTAGTAGAAGACTTCAACTTCCCCCTTTCTGAATTTGAAAAATCTAATATCAAAAAAACAAATAAGGAAGAATAGAATTTTAGAGAGGATAGACATGATAGACCTCGGGAGAAAATTGAATGGGGAAGAAAAGGAATATACCTTTTTGTCAGTGGTACATGGCACATACACAAAATTTGACTAGGGCATAAAAATATCACAATCCAGTACAGAAAGGCATAAATTTTAAATGCATTCTTTTCAGATCATGATGCAATAAAAATTACATGTAATAAAGGATGATGGAAAGAT
Source organism: Pseudochirops cupreus (assembly GCA_028627135.1). NCBI lineage: Eukaryota > Metazoa > Chordata > Mammalia > Diprotodontia > Pseudocheiridae > Pseudochirops > Pseudochirops cupreus. The sequence goes on from CM053580.1 coordinate 340,360,760, forward strand.
AGACTAAAAACTAATTGGAAACTAAATAATCTAATCCTAAAGCATGAGTAGATCAAACAATGAATCATAGAAACAATCAATAACTTCATTCAAGAGAATGATGATAGTGAAACAACATACCAAAACCTTTGGGATGCAGTAAAAGTGGTTCTTAGGGGAAGTTTTATATTTCTGAATGCTTGCTTGAATAAAAAGGAGAAAAAAATATCAATGATTTGGGCACACAGCCAAAAAAGCTAGAAAAAGCTCAAATTGAAAATCCCCAAACAAATACTAAATTAGAAATAGAGAAAACCAAGAGAGAGATTAATAAAATTGAAATTAAGAAACTATTGAACTAATAAATAAAACCAAGAGCTGGTTTTATGAAAAAAAAATCCAATAAAATTGTTAAAACTTTAGTCAATTTAATTTAAAAAAGGAAGAAGAAAATTAAAATTCCAGTATCAAAAATGTAAAGGGTAAATATACCTCCAATGAAGAGGAAATGAAAACAATAATTATGAATTGATTTGTCCAATTGTATGACCATAAATTGTACAATCTTAGTGAAATGAATGAGTATTTACAAAAATATAAGTTGTGCAGATTAATTGAAGGGGAATAAACTATTTAAATAACCCCATTCCAGAAAAAGAAATTGAATAAGCCATCAATGAACTCCCTAGGAAAAACTCTCCAGGGTTAGATGAATTTACAAGTGAATTTTATCAGACATTTAAAGAGCAATTACTTCCAATACTTTATAGACTATTTGAGAAAATTAGAGAAAAGGGAGTCTTATCAAATTCTTTTTATGATACAAATATAGTACTGATACTAAAATTGGGAAGAGCCAAAACAGAGAAAGAAAATCAGAGACCAATTTACCTCATGAATATAGATGCAAAAATTATAAATACAATATTAGCTAAAAGACTACAGCAACTTATCACGAGAATAATACACTTTGATCAGGTAGGATTTATTCCAAGAATGCAAAGTTGGTTCAATACTAGGAAAACTATGAGTATAACAACAAACATAACAACAACAAAATTAGTAGAAACCATATGATTACCTCAATAGATGCAGAAAAAGCTTTTGAAAAAATACAACCACAAACATGAGAAAGCATAGAAATAATTGGAGTCTTCCTTAAAATAATAAGTAGCATCTATCTAAAACCCTCAGCAAATACATGCAATGATGATAAGCTAGAAACACTTCCAATAAGATTGGAGGTGAAACAAGGATGTCCTCTATCACCCCTGTTATTCAATTTGGAACTAGAAATTTTAGCTATAGCAATGAAAAGAAAAGGAAATAGAAGGAATTAGATTAGGCAAAGAAGAGATTAAGCTATAACTCTTTACAGATGATATGATGATATACTTAGAAAATCTTACAGAATCAATTAAAAAACTACTTGAGATAATAAATAAATTTAGCAAAGTGTAATGAAAATTAATTTGCATTTGAAGACCCCATTTTTGTATTGGTAAGTAAGCAGGTACTTAGCACCTATTTTCAAGTTAAGCAAAGGTAGCAGGTACTTAGCAGCTAGTAATTAAGCAAACCTCTGTGAAAGAAGCAGAAGGTATGAACTTCAGTCTACTGTTGCTGACATAACAGGAAGGGGTTGGCTGAAACAGGAAGCAGCTGATGCTGTGTGTATATAAGAAAAGCTCCAGAGAGACATGGTCAGAATTTTTCGAGACTAGAATCTGGTGACAGAATCTGTTCTGCTGGAGAGAAGAGAGTTTCTCTCACCAGCATCTGGAGGCTGGGCTGCTACTGCTGGACTGAGAACTGAGTCAGGATTTTCTGCAGACAAGGATCGTGGAGGCTGAAGTTGCTGCCACCTGAAAGGCTGAAGATGAAAGCACACACACACACACACACACACACACACACACACACACACACATATGCTGGAGAAAAGGATTTTGATTTTGAAAACATGGGAGTAGTGATTTTAATTCTGGGAGCCAGCTGAGATTTCTTCTGGGTCCCAGGGCCAGCCAAACTGCCCGAGGACTGAGGAGGCATGGCTGTGGTGCCCATTTTCTGTCTGTCTGTTTTGATGTTGTTTTGCCAGATTCATCTACTGGTGAAGGACAGTGCTGTTGTTGCAAAAGTCCTGGTACCTTGCTGTTGGCTTAGAAGCCCTAAAGGATTTTCTTGTCGTACATTTTCAGAAATCCTGGAAGAGGGTCTTGCTGATGTTTTCAGGGGTCCTGAGACTATTCCACAGGCAGAGAACAAATTGATGAGAACACTGGCAATGTATGTTGTGGCTTTGTTAAACTTTGTGTCCCGAGGAACAGAAATTGCTGAGAACTTGCCTCTGGTCAAGATGAAGAAAATACTCCTCCTTGGGTATTGAACGCTGTGATGATAATGTGGTTTACTAGTGACCTAGGGGTGGAGGGCTTGTGTATTTTCTAATGATTGTACTTAGTGATTAGTGATATTTAGTAACTGATTGCTAAATAAGTGACTTATTGAGTTAACCTAGCGTGCCTCAGGAGTGGAAGACTGACTATTGTACTCTGAGATGACTGAATGACTGAATAAGGAGCTTAACCTCCTTAAGGATACCAGATGATTGTTCTTTGTTCTAAACTTTGTGGCCACTTTGATGAAAACAATGTGGCCATTTTAATGATAGCTATTGTGAATACTATATTGTGATTTTCTGTGATAAGTTGCAATATTGTGAATGCTGTACCTTGATTTTCTGTGAATGTTTTGCTTTGGTATGTTATGGAATAGAATGTTCACTATACTGCATAATCAGAACCTTAAATGATGTTCACAGTAGAATTCTTCTAGAAATCTGCTGGTGCATGGCATTACAACAAGACATAATAGTCAGTGACTATAGTAATCTATTGTTTGATAAACCCATGGACTTCAGCATCAAGGATAAGAACTCATAATTTGACAAAAAAGTGATGGGAAAACTGGAAAATAGTATGGCAGAAACTGGGTATAGACCAATATTTTACACCATATAGCAAAGTGATATCTACATGGGTGCACAATCTAGAGATAAAAGGTGATACTGAAAGTAATCTGGTAGATAAAGGAATAGTTTACCTGTCAGATTTATGGAGAAGGAAAGAATTTATGACCAAAAAAGAAATAAAAAGCATTGTAAAATGCAAATTGGATAATTTTGATTTCGTTAAATAGAAAAGGTTTTTTTTGTTTTGTTTTTGTTTTTATAGACAAAGCCAATGTAACAAATATTAGGAGAGAAGTGGAAAATTGAGAAAGAATTTTTGCAACCAGTGACTCTGATAAAGGCCTCATTTCTAAAATATACAGAGAACTGAGTCCAATATATAAGAATACAAGTCATTCTCCAATTGATAAATGGTCAAAGGATATGAACAGGCAGTTTTCAGAGGAAGAAAATAAATATATCTATAATCATATGAAAATGCTCTAAATCACTGTTGATTAGATAAATACAAAAGTATTCTGAAGTATCACACCTCACTGGTTAGATTATCTAACATGACAAAACATGAAAATGATAATGGCTGTTGAGGATGTGGAAAAAATTGGAACACTAATGCATTGTTGGTGGAGTTGTGAATTGATCCAACCATTCTGGAGAGCAACTTAGAACTATGCCCAAAGAGATATAAAAATGTGCATACCCTTTGACCCAGCAATACCACTTCTAGGACTGTATGACAAAGAGATCATATAAGTGGGAAAAACCCATATTTACAAAAATATTTATAGCATCTCTTTTTGTGGTGGCAAAGAATTGGAAATCAAGGGAATGTCCATAAGTTGCAGAAAAGCAAAGCAAGTTGTGGTATATGAATATAATGGAACACCATTTTGCTATAAGAAATGAGGAGCAAACAGACTTAATAATAACCTGGAGAGCTTTATATAAACTGACGCTGAGTGAGAGAAGCAGAATCAGAACACTGTACACAATCCAAGACACATCATATCTGTGATAACTGACTTTGTTAGACTGGGTTCATCTCTGTAATACAAAGTTGTAAGACAACTCCGAAGGACTCATGATGGAAAAGATTATCCACATCCAGGGAAAGATTTATGGAGTTTGAATGCAGATTGAAGCAAACTACTTTCTCTCTCTCCTTTTGGTTTTGCTTTGTTCCTTCTTTCTCATTGTTCATTCCATTGGTTATAATTCTTTACAATGTGACTAATGTTTAATGTGAAGGTATTTGTAGAACCTATAATGGATTGTATGCCACCATGGGCAGGGGGAGAGCAGAGGAGAAGGAAGGGGAAAAGTTTGGAACTCTAAAACTTGTGGAATTGAATGTTGTAAATAAAAAGTAAATTAATAAATAAATACAATTTTAAAAATCAAGCAGATCCTTTGGAAATACAATTAAAAGTCATTGTTATTTAGGGCCTATTTGATGTGTCAAAACATTAGAAGGATTTCAAAAAAATTTATTTTGATGCTTGGGTCAGCATTGTGCCTGACTCATACATAGTAAGTGCTTAATAATTGCTTTATCTTCATCTAATCTTGGTTTTGTCCCATGTATCATGCATAACTTTTGAACAGTGGCATGAGATTGCCAACCCTCCACCCTCCATTCAAATTTGGGAGTGGAGGATCTTGAATCTGTCTCTGAAGCCATATCTAAAGCATGTGACTTTCTTCTAAAACTTTAGGAAGAAAACTCAAAGTAGAAGGAACATAAAATATTGACACTGATGGACATGTTGCATTGGTTTTGTATAATAAAGGACAGGTAGAATTCATTTTCTGTTTCTTCCATCATATCCTCTTTAGCTTCATTTCTCTTTAGATCTATATTCAGATAGCACTCTTACAGGAATGTATCTGGGTCCTCTCTCAATACGGAAACCTACAGGAGAACTCAATTTATCTACTGTCTAGGCTGTAAAGGATTTGATTGAAACTTGACATAAGAAGTATAGTATAGTTACTAATGAAGCAGTATAATTTTGAGAGATTCTATTGTCAGTGTTCTACTTATAGTTGCACTGGGTTCAGTACTGTATCAGTCATGACCCACATAATGGAACAGGGAGCGTGATCATCCTAGCTGCTACTTTAACTTGAATTGTTATTTGAATTAAAATGCACTCTTACCCTTTACTACCATCATTTAAGCAAAAAACAAGACAATATTTAAGAAATATAAAAATAAGAGAATTAACTGGATTTAAATATTGATTACACTGAAACTGAAAGACACTCTGATATTAATCAAAAATTCTAAGACTAGGAGAATTACTATTAATATAATGTCAAATATTTATTATTGGTATACTAGTTTTATATAACAAATTCATATTATAAGAGAGCCGTTTATTCTAGGAGGTTACAGAGCTAGAAGTGGGTATATCAGAATAGCAAATAAACTGAGATTGCAATGCTAAGTAGACACAACTACTCCTGGCACTGTGAACTGTCAGGGGAGCAAAAGCTAAGACATCAAGGTAAGAACTATGACCAGGAGACACAGGACCACAAAGAGAAGAGTCAGGTGCTAAAACCATTAACTCTGCTGAAACCCAAAGTAAGGATGATTTATTTTCTTACCCCTTTCTTCTTTTTCACTTTCTTAATCTATCCAGAGAGAGATAAACCTGTTTCCCAGTCTCTGTATTTTAAGAGTTTGTTTTGCCTTCTGATAGCATTTTATTTTTGTAGTTGTTTTCAAAAGTTTCTCTAAGATAAAGTAGTTAATCATTATATTGATGATTTGAATGCCTGTTTGCAAATTGTGGCATACTACTTCACCTACTAGCACAACTACAACTATTGGTACTGCTGCTACTACTCCTACTCCTACCCCTACTCCTCTTCCTCCTCCTACCCCTATGATTAGGTATTTATGTAGTACCTGCTATGTACTAGACACTGTGCTGAGTGCTTTACAAATACCTGCTCATTTTATCTTCACAACAGCCCTAGAAATGTAAGTGCTATTATTATCCCCATTTATAATAGAGGAAATTGAGGCAGACAGAGGTTAAGTGATATGTCCATGACCCGATTTGTAAGTCTTTGAGGTTGGTTTTGAACTCAGTTCTTCTTGACACCAGGCCCAGTGTTTTATCTACCATACCAGAAGAAGTGGCAATGAATAATGAAGAGTGTAGAAGGATAGAATGACAAACTATTTTTACTTTAGAAATTCACTCTAGCCTAGTGCTTAAGAGCAAACAAAAGATAATTAATAATTCACATTTTTATAACTTTACAGAGTAATGAGAAAAATATTGATTCAGATTCCCCAGATAATAAAAGGAATAATTTTTATAGGGGAAAGACTAGAGTCACTTGGAGCTAGTATGTGAAGTGAGATCTCTGGCACTTCATATTATCATTTGTTAGCTTGAAAAGAAAACCAAACCATGACAATTGAGTAAAGAGAAAGTCACATTTCAGGAAGACAGCAGGGGAAAGTAGTAGTATTGATATCATTGCTGGGAAGAGTAGTATTGCCCTCATTACTGTCAGGGCAAGCAAGAGGGAGTAATTAACCCTCTCCTTACTAGCAGAGTAACATCTATCTGATACTACCATTACACAAAAGAGATATGGTATATGTATAGAATACATCTGATCCATCTCTTCATGTGGTTATACTTTAGAGGTTGTTTTCATGAGAGTTGTGATATATAATAGCAAGACTGTGGAGAACAGACATTCTATAACTATATGATTAGGAGTAGCAATGTTGACTGGCTGTCTAGCTAGATAGAGAGGTGCATTCCAAAAGGCTCCATCTATTTCAATAAAGTCTTTTTGGATATTCTAACTTCTGTTGTGTTCTTGTGGTGGTTTTGATTCTTTTCTCAAAGTAGCCATGGAGAGACAATGCTGTAAGGAGAAAGACCTTGAGACCAACTACCTATCAAGATCAAGAAATAGTTCCAGAAAATCAATCAATGTACATTTTTGTTGTTACTCAGTCATTTTAGTCACATCTGACTTTTCTTGACCCCATTTGGGTTTTTCTTGGCAAAGATACTAGAGTAGTTTGCCATTTCCTTCCCCAGATCATTTTTTTTGTTGTTTTTTTGTTTTTGTTTATTTCAGAGAGCTGAAAAATTTATTGTGAATCTACCAGCTCCACATTGGTCTGCAAACATTAGGCAGCTTCTTCTTTTGCGACATGGTCTTTTTGGAGTGGTCTCATGACAGCTTTCTTCTTCTTCATAGTCTGGAACTGATCGTGACCAAATTTGGAGGTGGTGTTGACGAACTTCAAGTCAATCTTCTCCAAGGCATGACATTTGGTCTGCACCAGCAGAGAATTCTTCAGGGTGAGGACATCTTCTTGGTCTCAATGACACATCCTTTCAGCATGATAAAGTCATTGGTCACTTCACTGTCATGAACAAAACCTCCCAGAGTATTGATGCTCTTGTGAGACTGATCATAATCAGTGGACACATTGTTTTTGATCAACTTGCCATCCTCAATCTGGTAGGCCTGGCCAATCTTGTAGATCTTTTTGTTGATCTCAGTGTGATGGTGGTAGCCCTTCTGATCAGCTCGAGCCATAGAGAAGGCCTCACAGGAAGGATGCCAAGCTCCAATACGTGCCATCTTACACAGACCTCATTGGGTTTTTCAGAGCAGTTTCTTTGTGTGCCAATAGCTGATGACACCTTTGTAACCCTTCCCCTTGGTCACTTCAATGACATCAATCATTGTGGACACAGGAACCTGATGCTCCAGCTTCTCATGGGCCCAGTACAGCTTCTCCACTACACTGCCACCTTTCACTCTCAAAATCATTTATACAGATAAGAAAATTGAGGCAAACAGGGTTAAGCGACTTGCCCAGGATCACCAGAGTATTAAGTGCCTACAGCTGGATTTCAATTCAGGAAGATGAATCTTCCTGACTCTAGACCTGGCACTCAACAACTGTATCATCTAACTGTCCTGGAATCCACCTTTACTCTTTTTTTTAATTTTCTAATATAGATAAAGAAAATGGGGGCTCAAATTTTGTTAGTTTCAAAATGTTAAGAGGATCCCCCAGCACCTCAGCATTCCAGAGTCTGGAATTTCTACTAACACAACACCAATAACCTGAGGAGCAAAGGATACCCTTCAGGAATAACTTTTAGAAAACATGCTCACTAAGAGCAGCTAGGTGGCACAGTGAGTAGGGCACTGACTCAAAAGTCAGGAGGGCCTGAATTCAAATGTGGCCTCAGACATTTAACACTTTCTAGCTGTGTGACCTTGGGAAAGTCACTTAACCCAAATTACCTTACCTTACCCCCCCAAAAAAATAACAAACCCCCCCAAACACACAAGCGGCAACAACAACAAAATCTTGCTCATTGGTAGCCAAAACAAGGACTCATCTGGTGGTCAGGCAGACTCACAGATGTAAACTTGTCAGGTTCAACGTTATACAGCAATTTACTAAAAGTATTTCCCTAAGGTCTTTGGAGAAAATGTTTATATATTTGTTTTTGCTATATTTTCCAAGTCAGGAAGACTTGAGTTCCAGCCTCAGATATTTAATAGCAGCATGACCCTGGACAAGTCACTTAACATCTGTTTGTCTTTGTTTTCTCATCTGTGAAATGGGGATAAGAATAGCACCTACTTCATAAGATTGATATAAGGATAAAATGAGATAATAACTATAAAGTGCTTAGGAGACACTATATAAATGTTAACTCTTATTGTAAAAAAAAAATTGCTGTTAAATGGTAAAATGGAAACATGGGCAGGAAGGTAGCACAGTGACCTGGAGGCTCATCTTCCTGACTTCAGATCTGGCTGCAGACACTCACTAGCTGTGTGACCTTGGGGGGTCACCCTATTTGCCTCAGTTTTCTCATCTGTAAAATTTGCTCTAAACCACTCTAGTATCTTTGCCAAGAAAACCCCAAATGTGGTCACGAAGAATTTTCCATGACTGTACAACAAGGATAACAGGAAACTATGTTGTCAGTCACCAGCATCCAACAATAGTGGAGGCTCAAGTCAATAATGGCAGAGAAAAATAGGCATCGCCAAGCCACTCAGACTTAACTAGAGCTCAGACAGATGTAGCACCTGGTGAACTTACTGGTTTCACCTCCAGGAAATGAGGCCTCTCCCAGGTTAAGCTCAGCATCTCTAATCTCAAATTACTAACTCAAATCTTGACTGACACCACTTACTTCAGCTTGATCTCCCCTCCTATTGGAGGGACGGACGGTAGAGTACCGAACTACTCTGAATGTCTTACTTTATAAAGGACAGAAACTAGACTTGGGTTTATTCTGTTCTTCCTCTGTTGTCTGCCTGTTTTCAGTTCTAAAGAAAAAAAAATGCCTCCTAGTGTCCTCACTACCATCTCTACTTTTCTGCCTCCTTTTGTGTGTTATTTCTCCCATCAGATTGGAAGCACCCTGAAGCCAGGCACTATCCCATTCTTTTTCAAATTAATTGTATCCCCAGTGCTTAGCACAATGTTAGGCACATAATAAGTGCTAACTAAATATTTATTGGATTGAATTGGAGATGTAGTCTGCCTGGGATTGTTTCATTCTTTAAATTTGTATTCTCAGTACTCATTATAGTGGCTAGCATATAATAAGCTCTTAATATGTGTGTATGTAT
>CM053580.1:340370869-340390117 GCA_028627135.1 Pseudochirops cupreus
TAATGACTTCAGTTTTTTATTTTTTCTGTTATATAATTTTCTACACTATATCTATCTAATGTGAATCCATATATATGGATTTATATCTGTATCTATCTATTTATCTATCTATCAATATCCATCCATCTTTCTATCCATCTATCCATCTATCTATCTATCTATCTAGCTATAGGACAGAGATTGTAAGTACAATATAGGACTTGGAACACAACATTACTATTCTTAACAAGGGTTCTTATTATGGGATAAAAAACTGAAGTCATTAATTTGGTAGAAGAATTAAATAATTAGGAATATTGCTTTCAGGAAGCTGGGAAATTCCTCTAATAACCTCCAAATTCAACCACAAATAAAAACTTATTTTTAAAGCCAGTGCTTTAAAGGCCTATACCCATTATTTTATTGGGATACTCCCTTTCCCAAAGCAGATCAGTAAATGACGTGTAACTTAAACTCTTAGGGACTGGCCTTGGCAATGAGAGTTTAAGTCGCCCAAGAGACATAGAGGGAACATGTATCAGAGGCAAGTCTTGCCAAGGCCAGTCTTATATCAGCTATACCAGAGTATCTTTCTTATAATGAATTCTTTTGATTGTATCAAATGGTGATAATATCAATAAATGGCATTTATTTATTTAAGATTTGCAAAGTGTTTTACATATAAGATCTAATTTATAATTCACAACAACTCTGTGAATTAGGTGTTATTCTGATGCCCATTTTACAAGTAAGGAGACTGTAACAGTAATCAATTTGGCAGATACTTAGCACTTAGTAACTTGGGGCTAAGTATGGAAGGTGTGAACTCTGTCCCACTGTTGAGAGGGCATGAATTTCCCTGTTGATGTGGGAAAAGGGCATTGGCTGAGACAGGAGGCCAGTGTCCGTATATAAGCAAGAATTCTAGAGACAGCGAATCAGAATCAAAAATGGCTCCTGTTGGAGGATACAGGATTGTCCCAATATCTGGGAGCTGGGCTGCTGGACTGAAGAAGTAAGTTGGAGTTTTCTTGAGAGAAGAGAGAGAGAGTTTCTCTCCCAGCATCTGGAAGCTGACTGAGAACTGAGATAGAGTTTTCCTGAGACCAGAATCTGGTGAAGGCCGCCTGGGAGGCTGAGAGGACTTGCTTGGAAGGCCAAGATTGTTCTGTGTCCTTGGCCCAGCTGAACTGTTGGAGGACTGAGGAAACATGATGGGGATAAGCCTTTGTTGGTTTGTGGCTTGGCTGATCTTTGAGTTCCCGGCAACAGAAGTGGTGAAGGGTTTGAGATGTGCTGGACCCTGTGAACTTCAGTGTGTGCCAGGGACTGCCCTGAGGACTGAATCAAAGTTGCGGGTAATCCAAATAGCTATACATAAATATATTCTGGGCATCAGCCCCACAGGACCTGGGAGTTGTCTACCTCTGAGGACTGAATAAGAACCTGGGAGCTGTCTGCCCCTGAATCCAGGTACCTGTTTGGTGGATTCAGGTAGGAGCTGGGACCATGACAGGGGATCCACGGAATTAGAGAGACCACCCTGAGTCAAGATGAAGAAAAGGCCTCCCCTTGGATGAAAATGAGGTTTGCTGGACACTGAGGGGTGGAGGGTTTGTGTGGTTTTCTAATGATTGTATTTAATGACTGAGTGGATGTATGATTGTCCCATGAGTGGAAGACTGATTATTGTATTATGAATTGATTGAATGATTAAGTATTGATTTGTCCCATGAGTGGAAGATTGATTATTGTGTTGTGAATTGATTGAATGATTGAGTATTGATTACTGTATTGTGAATTGATTGAATGCTTTGTTCTAAATATTGTGGCCACTGTAGTGAAAACTGTGTGGCCATTCTAATGTTAAGCTGTTATGAACACTATATTGTAATTTTCTGTGATAAGATGTAATGTTGTGAATATTATATTGAGATATATTGTGAATGTTTGCCTTGATTTGTAATGGAATAAACAGAGTGTTCACTATACTGTGTAACCCAAACCTTAAAATCCAGGACAAGGGGAAAATGTACCTCTGAGGGCATGGTGGAGAAGTCTGGAGAAGCAGGATTGGTGAAGATTAAAGAGTTAAAGAGTAGACATGACTGATCTGCTTAAAATAGAGTTTCTAGGAGGAATTAGACATATAGAAAGTATGTTAGGGGAAAAGAAGTCTTCCAGGTTGAAAAAAGCTACAGAGGAATGGTTAAGTACAGAATCCAGAGAAAAGGGCATGCCAATGTACCAATGTATTATCCAGATTATCTATTATCTTTTGCTCTTTTTATATAACAGAGCCCAGTGGATTTCTGACCACATGTTTCCTAGATATTACCTTTTGAGCCTCTTACTACAAGCAAGTCATTGATAGTAACAGAATACTGATGCCCAGAATATATTTATGTATGGCTATTTGGATTACCTGCAACTTTGATTCTCTTGAAATACCTGTGACTTATGTGAGGTCAATTTTTTGTTTGTTTCACAACCCCTACAGGACTCCCACATAGATCACTCTTTTCATAGAAAATTAAATGTGCTTTGCAGAAATCTACTTTATAATAGTTTTCAGTAAGGCCTTAGAAGAGAATTAAATAGCTTCCTGTACTTAGTTACTCTTCCTTTTCTGGTTCCATTTTTTTCTTGTCCTCTCTTGCACCTTTTAGTTTTGTTTTCCTCCTTCCTGTCTGACAATTCCTTTTCAGTGTCCTTGATTTGTCCATCATCCTGTGCCCACCAATAAACTCAGTATCATGCAAGGTTCTTTCCTGTGTCTTTTTCTCTGTTCCCTCTCTCTGCCTTTTCTCTTTGTGATATCATCAGTTTTCAAGGGTTCAATGATTATATCTACTCAGATGACTTCTATATCTATATATATAACTTTAATTAGTCTTCTAAGTTAACAACTACCTGCTGGACATCTTCATCTATGTATCCTACAGACATTGCAAATTCAACATATCTAAGTTATAACTCAGAATATTTTCCCCTAAACTCTCTTTCTTCCAAACTTCCCTTTTCCTGTTGAAAGTATCACCATTATTTCAATTAAGATATGAAAGTCATTATTGAAATTTTCCTTTCCTTCATCTCCCATCAATTACTACTGTAACAGGGAATATCTATAGTATTATAAGACTATATACAGTCAATTTGATATCATCTACAAAAATGGACACCTGCAGATCCCACTACCTGTAATGGAATCTTCTATTCCTTCTCAACGTTGCACCACACTTTCTTTATGACTTTGGCAAATATCTTTAGTGAGAATTTATCTCCAAATTTAAGACTCATACAAGTAGTGAATGTCTGAGGTTGTATTTGAATTCAGTTCTTCCCATCTCTAGGTGCAGCATTCTAGCCATTGAGTCATCTAGCTATCTCATAGCTAGGATTGGGTCAAGTATCATTCCATTGGGTGTAATTTGGGAGGCATATATGACCAGTAGGTTCCAAAGTCATGGTACTGATTCTAATACCCATGAAATATTTTCTGGTCTATTATGGCACTAAGATCTGATATGTGAGATGTTAAGGCCTGAACACTACAACCTAGAAAAAATAATTAAGCCATACTCACGAAACCCAAGGCAATAGAAAATGTTTTATTTCTCATTGTGACAGTGTCTGGATTCATTACAGAACAAAATTTAAGGTTATATTTCACTCTATGGAGTAAACTTCAAGTGCGAATCAACAAACAATAAACAAGATCTTACATTCTCTTTTTCTCAGTCAATTGACATTGAATCAACATCAAATTATTTCCAATCACCTTCTCATATCCTCATAAGAAAACAAATACCACACACAAACAGAACATTCTCATAAGGTCTTTACAGAAATATGGAAGTAGGGTTGGCAGTTATTTCTGCATTCTTAAGTTGTCTTTTTTATTGATTCTATGAATGATCCCCCCACATTCTTTTGACTATTTAAATGAAATCTTGAGCAAATCCTATCAGATTAGAAAGTCTTTAAGTACTAGGCCATGAACGGAATGTTTTTGTTTTCTGAGGACTAGTTAAGTTCAAAGAAATTCATTTGCAGAAGGTTGATTAATAGGTAATGAACTATATTTTACCAGAGAAATTCACAAAGAATTTAGGCACACTGAACAGTCATCTTCATTAATAGCAGGCATATGTAGGTAGATAATTTGTGGATCTTATGGAAGTAGCAAATTCACATTATTTGTCTTTGTCCTCCTAAGTTCCTATGAGCTTGATTCCTCCTATTTTTCCCCCTTCTGATAATTGAAACCGTATAAGGAAACTATTCATAGCTATCCAGAAAAGGACTGATGGGTTGTGGAGAAGAAAAAAAAATACCCTCTGAAATGTTATATTCCACACCCCCTACGAAATTTTGGTTTTAATTCTCACATTTCATTCTCCACAGGAAAATGTATTTTATTCCCTGAGTCCCTACAAATCTCTCATCAAACAATGTAGTTTCTGTCAATCACTTTGTAGTATAGGGTCCTTATGAAGCAGCATGTAAAAAACATTTTCATAAATTAAGATTCCCTCCAGGTTAATTACTTTATATGTATTTTGCACAAAGAGAATTAGAAAGTACAGCTCCTTTTTCATGTAATTATTGTCAATGTGTTTACTTGAAATCTGCATAGTATTGGCCTATTCATGGCAATAATGTGCATGGAAAAATTAGAGACAATGGAATGTACCTTATTTGTGAGTGAGGAAAATATTTCTTATTTTGGAGAGTACCACTGATTCCTGTGTATCTAAAGATATTTTAGTCAACAAAGACTTTTAGAAATATTATATTACAAAGTGAACACAGCTACAGACATCTTTCTCATAAGAAATATCTTACTATTTGCAGAACTTCTTTTCATATCCATTAATCATATTCTTCAGTTCCTTTAAACTGAGGTAGCTTAATGTTCTTAATATATATTAGTTCAACTTTATTGAAGTAAATTAATTTATTTTCTAACCTCTATCTAGTATTTCTGAAAATATTTTTTTTAAGTCAAGTATTACATTAGAGTTGGAGGCAACTAGGTGGCACAGTGAATATGATGGGGTGCTGAGGTGCCTTTGTTTGTAACATTCAGTTTTAACTTCAATTTGTAAAAAGTATACTTCTGTTTGGGTACCTATGTTTATAATACCAGCCTGTGTAATTAAGTTGTAAAAATCACACTTCCTCCATCCATAAAGCATTAACTCTGCCTCTTCCCTGAGCCAGCACTCTGCCTAGCTGTAACTCAGGAACTGCTTCATCCCTGCTTGGTACAATAACAAGCTATACCTATGAATTCTTCACTAAAGCATTTTATAAAACAATCCCTTTAGTTTAGAGAAATGTATAGCTCCCTTGTTCTAGTGGCCAGTTGTACCCATGAATCATTCAATGAACTATCAGTAAGCTAACTCCTCTCCATTAGGCACATCCTGGATCCCCAATTAGTCTAGTTTCCCAACATCCATCTTGTAAAACAGGATGGGTAACAGACTGGGCACCTCTCAGTCAGAATTGAGCACTAGCTGACTTAGTGACATTTCAAAGCAAAAACCACACCTCCTGGTAGCCCCCTCATGGGCTTTCTCCCAGTGAATTATGGGCAATACACCTGTGCAGTTGATACAAAAGGTGCATGTTCCTTTAAGCACTGACTACTCCTTAACTCCTCCCTAATCCCACCCTCACTCACCTATTTAGCATAATTGATACCTGATTTATGGTTTTATTACTATATAATCTATATCACTAACTCCTGCACTTTCACAGGCACCCTGCCCTCTGAAAAGCATAACAATAAACTTTTACAATCCTGCTAAGATTACTTGAGTTTGGGGAATTCTTTTCAGACTAAAACAGTGGTTCCCAACCTTCCTAATGCTGTGATCCTTTAATACTTGTATCTGGGCATATCTGCATGTGGGTGGAGACACCTGGAGATGGATAGAGGAGGAGAGGTGTCTCAGTTCCTAAGACCATCAAAAACATGTGTTGTCTTATGGTCTTAGGTGACTGCTGTGAAAGGGTTATTCAACCCCCAAAGGGGTCACGACCCACAGGTTGAGATACACTGGACTAAAAGAACCCTCCAAATATTTCTTAGAAATCCCTAAAAAAACATTAACCCTTATCAAATAGAGCACCAGCCCTAGAGTCAGGAGGACCTAAGTTCAAATCTGCCCTCAGACACATAACACTTAGTAACTATGTGACCTTGGGCAAGTGTAACGATACTGGGATTTGAAGATCTTCCACGCCCCTTGAGCTTGCTGATGTAGCAGGAAGGGGTGGAGCAAGAGAATACTGGAACCAAGCTAGTCTCTGTGAGGTGCTAACTGGAAGCGGGGTCAGAGGCAGTGGCTGTGGTTGCAAACTCCTTTTGCTTTGAGTGGGCCAGAACCTCTGCTAAGGACTCCTGCTGAGGACTGCCTGGGGCAGGAACTGCCAGGGGCCAGAGCTGCTGGTGAGCAAGCTACCTGGACGCTGAGCAGTTGCCTATGTGAGGAGAGGAGTATCTTTGCCTGAGGCAGCCTGTCCCGTTTTGAAGGCTTGAGAATGTGGGTGTTTACTACTTTAACCACATGTGCCAACTTCATAACTACTGTGTTGGCTTTCACTTTCTGGTTTTGGGACTCAGTTTTCTGGTATTTAAATAAATGCACTATCTATATTTCTTATATAGAGAGCCTGTTACTTTTTGTGATTAATAACTATATCAGCATATTTATAGTTACTGTAGGCATTGTGAATACTGCATTGCTGATACAGCAAGTCACTTAAACCCAATTGCCCTGCATTCCCCTCCTCCAAAAAGCAATAAAAAAGTGAAGAATTACATTCTATCTTTGAACAAAGCACCAAGTCAGATGTGCCACTTACTGCTAGTCAACTATCATTTAGGCAGGAGATTAATCGTTTCATGTGTATGTGGGCATTTGTTATTTCTTAACATGAAAACAGCACTATGGAAAATGTCACCACCATTTATTTCCAATTGGTTTGCTCTGATGGAAAGGACATTTCCAGACAAAATGTCTCATGATTTGTCAAACTGTGAATGGGTCCTATGTAAATGATTAAAACAGGGACAGGCTGGAAACAAAAGTTCCAAATCTGAGAATTTTAAACTGTCTAATTCCTTATTAAAACTCGTGTATTTTCTCGTATTAATTAAGAGCTAATTTCATTCTTCTCTCATCCTTGCTCCTCACTTTCTGGACCTCAGAAACTTGCCTTGTATACTGACGACTTGTCCTGGAATTTCCCGTGGCCCTAGGGCTCCCCCCACTCCCCCCGAAAGATCCCTGGTGCATGCTCGTCCTGGAATGTTCCTCCACACCTGTCAAACTTATGGTCCAAATCAGATTAACATGTAGTTGGAAAATGGTTAACACAAAAAATAGAAGTATAATACAGATAATGTTAATTTGCAATTTTCTAAGTCCATACTCTTCCCCCAAGATCCACTTCCATTTGTGTTTGATACCACTGCTCCTTAAGGCCCAACTCTAATTTCCTGTAGGTGAAATTAGGTGAAATAGTGTTTCCATATTGAGGGGAAGGGTCCAACCTGCCTTCAAACTTCTCCTAGACCTATTCTTGACTTCCTGGACCTCAGAACCATGCCCCAGTAGATATTTCCTCCCCCCATCATCAACCACCTGTGTTCCCTTTTGTGTGCTGTCATCTCCCATGACATTGCAAGCTTCTTAACACAGAGATTATCATTTTTTTGTTTGCTCCTTTTTTCCTATTTTTTTCCACAGCATATATAAATATGTTTTATCTGTTTAAAATGTCATGTATTATACATGATATATTTTATATAACATATATTCTATATAAATATATAGTATATTATATATAATATAAAATATATGCATATACTATATATATATATGTTTGTATACATATATAAATACAGATAAAGATATAATTATTGTTTATTTTTTAAAGGGATAGTAAATAAAGGCCTGCCTTGGAGCCAGGAAAGCTAAAGTTCAAGTAATGCCTCTGATATATGTGTGATATAGAATAAGATGTGCAACATGGGCAATTCATTTAACCTCTTGTTGATCCTGACAATGCTCAACACTAGAAATTATAGCCAGAGTTGCTGACTTACATACAGTGGTAAAATTTCAGATTGAGACAAATCAAACAAAAATGGAATTTATAAGCAACCAAGATAGGACTACTTGGATTATGTCTGTTTTTCTGATGTCCTTGATGAACTAGAACTAGTTGACTGTAGCAAGTAGGCTTGTCCATCAAACCTGTATAGCAGTTGATAGGCAGTTATTGTAAATGGCCTACCCATTCTCCACAAGAGTTGCTTCCAATGACTGCGACAGCTGGACTGATATTAGGACCAGTGGTCTGGGAGGTGGTGTCTCCTTCAAAACTCATGTGCCTATTAAAGTATTGGTAACATTTTCTCATGGGGTTAGGCTGGAAGGAGATCTAGGCATTTGCGGTGCATTGACATTCTCAAGGATATTGGTTTCAGGGTTCTTTGCTGTCCCCATCAAGGTCTAAGAGAAATGGTGATCAAGATGGTGATGATGGTTTGATTTGCCTCACACATGCTATCTCATATCTCTTCCTCAGGGTGTTCTAAAGCTTTAATTATGGTACAAGATGATAATTACTTAATTAACTAATTCAAAACCTATTTAAATAACCATTTAAATTCTAATAGTAGTAGCCTTTTTGTTTTAAAGATTAAAATGTATGTACTCTTTCCTCTGAAATAATTCCATCCAACTAAAAATCATTTCTTAATTAAAAAGTAGGAAAGCTAATATTTTTAGCTAATAAATAAACCATTTGAAATGAACACAGCATAATATTTATTCATTTTTATATCTGTTGTTGTTTTTCATTTGGTTCAATTGTGTCTGTGTCTTTGTGATCCCATTTGGCGTTTTCTTTACAAAGATGCCAGGATGGTTTGCCATTTCCTTATCCAGCTCATTATGCAGAAGAACTGAGGCAAACAGATTAAGTGACTTGCTCAGGGTCAGATAGCTAGCTAGTAAGTGTCTGAAGCTATATATGTGTGTATACTTACATATATGTATGTCTATATGGATATGCATATGGATATGGATATGTATGTATGTGTATGTGTATATGTGTGGTGTACGTGTATGTGAGTCTATGTATGCATACATATACATATGCATATATACTTGTATGCATATGTGTGTATAATTTAAATTCTGCATCTATTGAAAATAGTTAAACTTTTTAAAAAATATATGCTAGTTAAAATAACTATGTATATTGTTAAAAAACATCTAAAACAAAAAATTAATTTGTTTTCCTTAAATAATTTAATTGTTTAAATTTCATTTTTGGTGTCGTATTTCTTATAAAATACATTTAGAAAAAAAGATCATCTAAATAAACATGATAAACATGTTGAATTGCAAATAGAGAGGACAGTTGTATACTTTGTCACAGAAGGAAAAAAATAAATCTAATTCTAATGTACTCTCAAATGTCCCAAAACTTCTATTCAGATGTGATTGCATGGTCTTCCTTCAGAAAACAATGAAGTTCACCCAAATCAATGAGTTCCCTCAGAATAAGTGAAATCAATTATAGTGTTCTCAACTGAGACTAATAAGTTTTTACGTGCTTATTGCCTTTGTTGATCTTTATTGTGATCAGACAGGAAGAACTAGTAGAAGAGAATCCATTTTTCCAGTTTAAGCAAAACATGTAATTATTATTTCAATTATGTGAAGGCTACCCAATGATAGCTACCATTAACATATGGTATAGTTTCAAGAGGGATTGTGATTTATAAGGCAATAAAAATAAATAATAGAATAGCAGGTAAAAATTGTGAAACTTTTAAAAATGGTAAGATGTTATTCATCCTTAAATTTTGAAAATTACCAAAGACATCACTGGTGATGTCTCGATTTCCATGTGAATTGCATGTAAATAAGGCAGAGTTACTCAAAGTCATCAGCCTTGCTCTCTCTTCTAGGGTCATCAAAGTCCAGCAGCAGTACAAAAATCAAGATGACTGATGATGGTCCTAGATGCAGCGGATAACCTTGGTGTCTTCACTGTCTGATCAAGCTCTAAGCATTCCACAGTCCCTGGTTCAGTCTCCTCATGGTCATTGGAACACACTGTCCTCAATCACCCTTTCTGCTGGGCTAAATCTCTACTATGTGCTTAGGAAAGACATCTCCCTTAATTCACTGGTGGGTTTGAGGACTGTCAGTGAACCTTGTCCTGGTTTAGCCTGTCTGCTGAAATGGTTTATCTGGAAAATGACTGCTACACATGCTATAGCTTCCTGAAGCCACAGGTAACACAAAAGGGCTCAACAAGCCCTCATGACAAAGGTGCTGGTCCTCTTTCAACACCCAATAAACCCCTTGAACAAATACAGTTGACAATGACACATTATATTTTGTAATTTATGAATACTTAAATATTTCAGTGACTCAATGAATTATTCCATTCTTGTCTATGTCTTCTCACATGTCGTCTCTGAGAATCTATCCAGTGCTCTGTAGCTCTTCTCTAGATTTTGCACCTTTATACAGGTCTCTGCTTTATGAAGGCTATTTGTTTCTCTCTCCCTAAAACTATCTGACAGGTCTTTCTCCTTTTTTGGTTCACCATCTCTTTTATCTCATTTGTATAGCCTTTTCCATGTAAATTATTGTTGAGAGCATGTTAAATCCTATTTGTGCCCACTATATATCTCAGTATTTTTCTTTGAGTGGTACAAAGTTTTTGATTCTTTCGATTGTTTAGAGATACTATATAATTCTTTGTTGTTTTTTTTTCTTTTTGTACAGGGAAAGCAGGGCAATTGGGGTTAAATGATTTGCCCAAGGTCACACAGCTAGTAAGTGTTAAGTGTCGGGTCCTCTTGATTCTAGGGTCAGTGCTCCATTTCCTATGCCACTTAGGTATCTTTTCATCTATAATGTTGATATTGACTCATGGACCAAATCAAATGACTCTCTCTCCAACTTCATAGCATTATTCAACCAAGTACATTCTTTATCCAGTTGATTTACAAAGAAGTAAATGTCAGAAACTAAAGTGGTTCATTTGCTACTCACAATAACCCACTAAGTTCAGAAAAACATTTTGAAAAGATCATCCAGAATCTTAGAATCTAACCACCTCACTTTACAGATAAGAAAACTGAACTCAGTCAGTCAATAAACATGTATTGAATGGTTACTCTGAACTGAACGAGACAGGAAGAGTCACACAGGACTAAACGAATGAACAACATCTCTTGCCAAGCACTATGCTTTAAAGAAAGGCAACAGATAGTCCCTGTTTCAGCCTAATCAGGAAGACAACATGAAAACAACTATGTATGAATAAACTATATACAGGATAAATAGGAAACAATAATCATAATGAAAGCTCTAGAATTAAGGCAGGTTGGAAAAGGCCTTCTGTAGAAGGTGGGAATTTAGCTGAGACTTGAAGAAGGAAGCCAGGTGGTTGCCATGAGAAGGAAAAGGATTCCAGAGGCTATCTGGTGAAAACAGTCAGGAGATGGAGTATCCCACTAGAGGGTTAACAAGGAGGCCAGTGTCAGCAAATTGCAGAGTACATTGGGGATGGAAGGGATGAAAAAGGTAGTAAGACTTAGAAAGGTGGGGGAAGGGCAGGTTATGAAGGGATCTGAATACCAAACATAATGTGTGTGTATTCATGTGTATGTGAACACATGCACATGTACACACATATATGCCCACACATGTGTTCACATACCTATTTATGTTTATTTCTACACTTATGCACCTGTACATACATGTATACATGCATACATACATGAAACAAAAGAAGTAACTCTGTTTACCAGGATTGAAAACTACTCCCAGCTTCTCAAGAGTGATAACAGGATGTAAGTCAGAGGTGACTGACACTAATCTGAGCTATGACATAGCAGAACCAGGCTTCTGGTTATGTAAAAGGTCAGAAGCTTGTACACAAACTTAACAAGCTGTTTGATATTATCCAACAAGCCTCCAGGGCAGATCAAGCTAATTTAAATGCACATGCAACACATGACAAGGGAGAGGGAACAAATGAAGGAGAAGAACATAGAAGAGAGAGACCAGGAAGTTGCATCCAGTCAGTGGAGAACAACGGGGGAAATTTGAATTCAGAACAGGTTATAAATAGCCTTGCTTATTCACATTCTTTTAGGGAGTTACCAATTCACAAAGAATGCAAAATAAGTGGAACATAGAATGAAAACTTCCCTAGCTTCATAACGAGTATTTTCTTTTTTGAGCAAGGCTCACATACATACATACATATGTTGCATGCATGCACACACACATACACACATGCATGCATATATGCATATATACGCATATATGTACATTTATCTATATATCCATCCATCTATCATCTTTCTATTTATTTATTGAAGGTGACATGGAACCAGTAGAATTTATTCAGTTGGAGTCAGGGTGGAGGTGACATGAGCAAACATGTACTTTAGGAAGGTCACTTTGGCAGCAGATTGGAGAATGATCTGGATTGAAGAGACAAGATATGATTTCCCCAAGGTCTCACAGTGAGCTGGAGGAAAGGAACAGAAACAGGATTAAAATCCAGGCCTTTTCATCCTCAGTCTATTGTACTTTTCATCAGACTACACTGTCTCAAACTGAAGAGGTAGGGAAGAGGGGTGGATTTCTAGGAAATCCTTGGAGGGTTCTTTGTCTGAAATGAATTACTGGACTGAAGCTATCTTTTGGCAGAGTTACAAAAGTTTATTGTTACCACTGACTGTGCAGTGGGCAGGAGAAGGTTAAGGATAGCCTGCAAAGCACAGGGGTTAGAGATACAGTTTTTAAAGCCATAAAACTGTCAGTCAAAGGTTAATTATGCTAACTAGGTAGGCAAGGCTGGAATTAGGGAGGACTTTGGGAGGAGTTTAGGAGTGGTCAGTGCTTAAAGGGACATGTACTGTTTATATCAACTGCACAGGCGTATTGCCCATAATTCACTGGGACATCCCCCGGGGGGGGGGTGCTACCAGGAGGTATGGTTTTTGTCTTGTGACATCACTAGATTACTTTTGGTCAAGGATGGATGAGCTAGGTCCAATATGGCTGTTGGGAGGATAGGCTTGATTGTTCTAAGTTTGGAAGCTAGACTGATTAGGGATTCAGGAGGTACCATATTGGGAGGGAGTTATCTCTTCTGATAATGTTGTTCAAGGATCTTGAGTGCAGCTAGCTGCTTAAAACAAAGGAGGTCTCTAAACTAAGGGTTTGTTTGTGAAATGCTTGGGTGATGCACTCATAGGTATAGCTAAGCAATCGATAAACTGTTGCTAGGCAGACTGCTGGCTTAGGGAAAAGACTTTTAGGTTGGGGGCAGGGGAGAGGCAGAGTTAATGACTTTGTGGCTGGGGGAAAGTGTGACTTTTACAACTTAATTACACAGGTTTATTATAAACTGATGTTACAGAGAAACTGGAACACAAAAATATGATTTTTTACACACTGAGGTTACAGACAAAAGCATCCCAGACCCCATCAAAACTATTTCACTGGGGATTTTCACAAACACAAAACTAAAAATGTTAGAAACAAAAACAATAACAATAATGTCCAACAATCAAAATAATCTCAGCCCTTAGTTTTCTGCCTCATTTAGAATATGTTAAATAGAATTTTCTAGCTGTATCATATTGAGCATATGGATGATTGGCTTTGTTTGCCCAAACAGATAAGTTTTTGGATTATAAATAGCCCGAAGCTTTGGAACAAGTAATAGCACGATTTTTAGTGCTTCAGCAACAGTCTCGCCTCAGTGCCTCCACTTCCATTTTGCTTGGTCCAAACTATGGGGCTTAGGTTTGCAAAGGAAATATTTTCATTTCCCGAACTATAGCTCTGCCCGCCTCTACTTTCAGATACTGATTTAAAGGTTTTAAAGTATGTGCCCCACATTTGTCTGGGAAACATGAGAGATAATGCTGGCAAAGACTGACTCATATTAACAACCTCAATTCTCCCTCTTAGGCTTTGGAAAATGTAAAGCCATAACTTGCTGTTCCTTGGAGGAAGAAATCCTTTCACAGCATGAAAGGATTCAAAGGACCTTAGAGATTGTCTTCATTTCTTCTCAGGATTCCTGGCAGAAGCAGAATTCACTCCTGAATGGTGCTTGGGAATTTCTCAGTTAGGCAGGAAGAGGTAAACAAATTTCCTCCTATATGCTAATTTTCAGCAGGTAAAGGACCTTTGTCAATTTAGTGCATCTCTCCAGACTAAATGTAGCTGAATGACATCAAAAATGAGTGTTCTCCCACTTCAGCACTCTATAGGATTAGCACAGCCAAAAGGGCTTTTTCTTCCTATCCCTATAACATTTCTCTCCACCAGTGATGGGAAGAATTGGGCTGGGAATTATCTGTGAAGATTTTTTTCCACAGTCACTGTGCTGTATAACTGAAAGGACAAGTATTACTAACATAGTACCCAGGGAATTCTCTAGATCAGTTGCTTCAAAGAATAATGGAGAAAGGCAAAGAAAGCCTCAGATGTGTTCAGAGCCTAGCTAGGAGGGAAAGAGAGGTTGAAAAGGAGACTTTTCCTAAATCTGTTCGGAAAATATCTGTAAAAATGAATTAGAAGGTATAATATAACACAAAATAAAATATTGTGATAATCTTCAGAATTAAGAAGAAACAAAATAGGTTTGGCCATTGTATTTATTTATACAGATGCAAGGGAACATTCATTAGAGTTAATAACAGAACTGGAAAAAAAACTTTTTTTAAATTACATGGACCCTTATTTGCCCTTGAATCTGCCTACTTTCCCTGTTGGAAAGGCAGCTGATATAGAAAATATAAGGGAGGTGTATGTGGTGCATTTTATTGCTAGTGTAAGATATATGCTTTACTTTCTACTTTAAGAAATGACTTCCTTAATGTAGTCCAGCACAGAACATATAAGAGGGATTTAGACAAACCATGATAGACTGTATATTAACTGTAGTCAATCTACACAGCAATGGGAGCCTTGAGAATCCTCTTAACAGTAAAATAACACCAACAGCAGCAACAATGGAAGTGAATCAAAGCACTTTAAGACTCTTGAAGAACTTTACATACATTATCCCAATTTAGTCTTAAGACAATTGTACTGAAGGCATAATTTTACAGATGAGGTGAAGAGCTAAAAGATGAAAAGGGATTTATCTACAAAACCATCATGAGTTAGTGTAGGAATTTTAGGGAATAAATATATGGGCATATTTCTAGGCAATAGGGAACAGTAGACAGGAAGAAACTTAAAATGAGTGAAAGAGTGGGGATGGGGGATGTAATCTGTTGGAGGAGAGAAGATAGAATGAGTTCATTCTACTGAAACTGTTCTCTCCAAAGTTACCAATAATATCTTAATTTCCAAATACAATGACTTTTTCCCAATCCTCGTAATTTCACTCTCTGCAACTGTTGATCCCTCTCTTATTGATAACTCTTTTTTTCACTAGGTTTTAAGGATGCCACTCTCTTTCTTTTGCTTCTTCTCATACCAAGCAGAATAATCATTCTCAGTGTCTTTTGTTGGATCTTCTCATTTTGCCCTCTAATTGTAGTTGTCCTTCAGGGTTCTGTCCTGGGCCTTCTCTATATACAATTATTTCACTTGCTTATCTCATAAGCTTATGATTTCATTGGTCTTCTTTGAGAATTAAGGGTAGAAAGCCAATGGATAATGGAATTAAAACATTCTTGAACATGGAAGTGGTTAATTTGTGGTGGATGGTAAGATAAAAGGTATGACCATCTGTGTGTTGCTGAAGTAAGGTAGAGAAGCAGGTCATTGGAAGAGAATAGATTGAGAAATTTAGTCGTTAGATTATTTAAGAAGAATTGTTATGCATATTGAAGTCCCCTAGTATGAGGGCAGGAGTTGGAAAGGAAATAAAAATCATAAGCCATGTACTGAACTCATTGAGGAAAGAGAGTGAACAACCTGGAGGTCTATCAGACAACAGATACTAGGATTTTGATTGTGTATTAGCTGTTGATTATATGAACCCCAAAGAGGTTACTGAGAAATGGAAATCAGGAAACTGGAAGCAGCAATAGGGAACAAGGAGAATTCAAACTCCCCTGTCTTAACCAATCAACCAAGAGGAATGAATGAAAGTGCAGTCAGAATTGGAAAAGGAGGTTGCGTCCAGGAACCAGATTTTCATGCTTGCTATAGAAAAGAAGTAGTGGAAGAACCAAAGAATTTGAAGGGAAGGGAAAGAATGGAACCTATTGATTAGGCATTCTAGAAGTCACAGTAGTAGGACTATGTATCATTTTGCTGAGATTTGGGGGTTGGGAAGGTTGAAGGGCACTACAGTAAAGAACTGGGTGCTGAGAGATGAGGATTGGGATATGATAACATGCAGATTTTCAGAATCATTGCTATGGTTGTGACCAGATGTGAATATGATTATCATTAAGTGGAAGATGCCACTCCTCTCGTCAGAGGAAACTGGAGATAAGGCAGGAGACAAGTCCAACACAAGACAGAACATACATGATCAGATAGGAAGCCCCATTCCACTTCTCCTCCTCCCAACAAAGGCTGGAGATTTAGCAGGAGACATTGCAACCAGAGACAGAATTCAAACCTGTACAACAGGCAATGACAGTCCTGCTGCCCAGTAACTTTCCTTTTCCTCTTCCCTGAAAGGACAACTAAAGTAGACAATAGAAGGCTACAAGGTAGAGCTCTGGAACACCGTAGGCTCATTATATCTTGAGAGGTGGGAGTCAGGTTGGCAGGCAGGCAGGTGGTACAAGTTACCTTGAACTGGTGTGGTTGCAAATAATTTTGTCCCCTTATCACTTTCCCTCAGGGAACACATAAAGCCTGAGATGAAAGTCATGAGGAAAAAAATTTTTCTTCCTCTTCTTCAAGTTAACCCATTACTTTCAGGTGATCCACATTATGGTATAATCCTCTCAGGCCTTTCACCATCCTGATTGTTCTCTACTGGACCTTATCACTGTCCTTTCTAAAACATGATTTCAGAAGCGAACACAATACTCCACATGCAGTCTGGTTACGGCAGAGCATACTGGATACTATGTATTCTCATCATAGGCTCTCTGTGAATGAGCCTTGTTTATTGTCAAATCACACTTTTTACTCCAATTGAACTTGCATTTATCAGAAACCCCAGGCCTTTTCAGACCAGCTTCTGTCTGACCATGATTCCCATATCTTTCTGCTTATTAACCTAATTTCTTTAATTTTTAATTTATTTTTAAGTTATATTTTATCAGCATCTGTTTCACATTCGCATTAGTTGATACATTTTAATCTTTATCCTCAAGTTCTTTGACTCTTCCTCTCAGCCTGATAGCATCTGCACATTTGTTTAACAAGTGTTTCTATTCAGGTTATTGATAAAATATATACATATATATCAAATACCACTGGGATAAGAATTAAAAATAGATTTCCAAGTACAAGCTTATATGGATAATCAGTTATAGGTGCTTACAATGTTTCATATTAGGTACCAACAACTCTAGCCTGAATTTTAAAAATATGGTTTTGACATTCCTGAAGGTTACATGCTGCAGGAGAAAGAATGGCTGAACCTGGAGCATTGAAATGACATTCATGAAACCTGAGTTCAAATACCTACCCTGCCACTTGCTACCTGTCTGATGGAGGGCAAGTACCTTAACCTCCCTACACCTCATTTTCCTCAGCTATAAATGTAAGGAACTGGACTAGATATCCCCTGTACTCTTTTCCAGTTCAAGACCTATAATACCTTCTTATAAATATAATTTTGGAGATTGAATTATGGAACATTTTAGAGTAGTTGTTCTTTACTCATTTTGGCAAAATACGATTCAACACTTTGAATTTTCTTCCAGGCTACTAAACTGCAATGTATTGTATAATGAATTTCTTATTATTTCTCATTTCCTTTTTTAAAGAATTAATTCAGCTAAAATCAATAATTGCTTAGGGACATGCTTCCAAATACTACAAATGGCAGGCAATTGGCGTGTTCCATCCATAAATTTTTAAAACGTGTTTTCAGAAGGAGGAACTTTTTTTAAAATAAATTTTATTCCACATTTAACAACACAATAATTTGTCTTTTGGGATTTAAATCCTCATTTATTTGAAATGAATTAAGCCTTGAAAAACAACATTTTACATGGCAATCATTCAATTTCTTTCCTAACATTTTGTTCCCAAGTATATTTACACAATTTCATTATCCTGAAAAAGGAATGAATGAAAGAATAAATATTTGTCATGTGCTTATGTGTCCAGCACTATACTAAAACAAAAGTAAAGACTGCAAGGAGGTGACATTCTAAAGGGAGAGACATCACACAGGAAAAAGTAGCTAGGGAGAGGTATTTTGGTTTAGAAACTTATATACCAGAATTTGTTAACTGAACTTCATCCCTGGCTAGGTGCCCAACATTGTTGTATGTTAGGTTTATTGCTATGTATTATATATTGCTATATGTATATTAAGATGTCATCCAAGGCTCTCTCCACTTTCTTCCTTTCTGTGGGTTATTCTTTATGGGTAAAATGATCCAACGGCAGTATTGAAGATGAAACAAATTGAAAACAATGGCACTTAAAAGAGAAACAAATACAACAACTCTACCCTTTTCTTCTTCTTGATTACTTTTTATTTGATTTTTTTCTCTCTTTGCTGCATTTGGAGAAGGGAAAGTTACCTTTTCAATCTAATCATATAACTTATGCCTGCCTATTTTTGGAAGACTTTGTTTGGTAGTAGTTAATTTGGAGAAGGGCATGATGTTTTGCGCCAAATTCTAAACATGACAATAGGTTATCTTTCCTGAAAATACTATGAACCCTGAGGAATTACAGTCATGAGGGTTGTATTACCTCTTTTAAATATATACAATATGTTATTGAGAGCTTAACATGGAGATGTGTTACTGGCAATAGGAAGCCAGATAGTATTGCTATCAGTTATGGGTTAAAAAACAAAAACACCTTAGTAATTCAGGCAGTGGTTTTATTCCTCCTTCCTATTAAAGATAGGGATTTAAGGAGGAAAAAAAAAGGTAGATTTGTAAAGTTACCAGATGACTAAAATATTATTTTCTTGCAATAGTCTTCAGATTCCTGATCTAGTTTACAACACAGCATCAACATTCATGTCACTGACGTAAAAAAATACTTTTCTGTTGTTGGTACATACATTATTAAAAAATGA
>CM053580.1:340390617-340419128 GCA_028627135.1 Pseudochirops cupreus
GTTGGCACATGTGGTCAAAGTAGTAAACACCCACATCCTCAAGCCTTCAAACAGGACAGGCTACCTCAAGCAAAGATCCTCCTCTCCTCACACACGCAACTGCTCAGCGTCCAGGCAGCTTGGTCCCAGCAGCTCCGGCCCCTGGCAGTTCCTGCCCCAGGCAGTCCTCAGCAGGAGTCCTTAGCAGAGATTCTGCCCTGCTCAAAGCAAAAGGAGTTCGCAACTGCAGCCACTGCCTCTGCCGCCGCTTCCAGTCAGCACCGCAGGGAGACTAGCTTGGTTGTGGCGTTCTCTTGCTCCACCCCTTCCTGCTACATCAGCAAGCTCAAGGGGCGTGGAAGATCTTCAAATCCCAGTATCGTTACACCAGTATCCCACTGTATACCCCCTCCCCAATCTGTTCTCTCCTATATCCTCCCCCATCACCCCTCTGACTTTCTGGTAGGGCAAGATGAATCTCCCTACCCCAGTGCCTGTATATCTTAATTCCCAGTTACATGTAATACATACATATATATATGAACATTTGATTTGAGAACTTTAAATTCTAGATACCCACCCCCAACCGGAAACACAAGCAATTCAATACAGGCCATACATGTGTAGTCACATAGAACATCTCCACAATGGACATATTGTGAAAGACTGACCATATTTCCCTCCTTCCTATCACGTCCCCCACTTGTTCCATTCTCTACTTTGTCCCTGTACCTTTACAGAAATGTGTGCTTCTAACAACCCTCCCTCCCAACCTGCCCTCCCCTCCATCCTCGCCCCTCTCATCTCCTTCCCCCCTACTCTCCTGTAGGCCAAGATACCCAATTAAGAGTGTGTGTCATTTCTTCCCTAAGCCAAATTCAATAAGAATAGGGTTAACCCATTCACTCTTGCCTTCCTGTTCTTCCCCTCCATTGTAACAGTTATTCCTTGCCTCTTCTACATGAGAGGATTAACCCCATTCTGTCTCTCCCTGTCTTCTTTCATTCTATTCCTCTCCCACCTCTCAATTGCACCTTTTAAAATAATATCCCATCTATTCAATTGATCCTGTGCCCTCTGTATATGTACATATATATACACACACTCACATATGTATATGTATTCCTATGCATATATACCCTCCTATGTAGACATATATGTATGTATACGTGTATATATGCATATGTGTATGTATATATGTATATACAATTGTCTTTTTTTCCATGTTTGCATGTAAATAGTTCAACTGTGACAAGTTCCTTATGAATTCTTTTCCATGTTTATCTTCTCATGCTTCTTGTACTTGAATGCCAAATTTTCTATTCAGTTCTGTTTTTTCCGTCAGGAATGCTTGGAAGTCCTCCACCTCATTGAATGATCATATTTTCCCCTGAAACATTCTACTCAGTTTTGCTGGGTAGGTGATTCTTGGTTTTAATCCTAGCTCCCTTATCTCTGGAATATCATATTCCAGACACTTCAATCCCTTAATGTAGAAGCTGCTAGATCTTGAGTTATCCTAATTGTGTTTCCACAGTATTCAAACTGTTACTTCTTGGCTGCTTGTAATATTTTTC
Organism: Pseudochirops cupreus; assembly: GCA_028627135.1. Taxonomy (NCBI): domain Eukaryota; kingdom Metazoa; phylum Chordata; class Mammalia; order Diprotodontia; family Pseudocheiridae; genus Pseudochirops; species Pseudochirops cupreus. Next base: position 340,392,174 of record CM053580.1, read on the forward strand.
TCCTTGATCTGGGAACTCCAGAAACTGGCTAAAACCTTCCTAGGAGTTTTCATTTGGGGATCTTTTTTAAGAGGTGATCAGTGAATTCTTTCAAGTTCTATTTTGCCCTCTGGTTCTAAAATATCAGAGCAATTTTCCTTGAGAATTTCTTGAAGGATGCTTCCAGGTCCTTTTTTTGCTCATGGCTTTCAGGTAATTCAATAACTTTTAAATTATCTCTCCTGGATCTATTTTCCAGGTCAGTGGTTTTTTTCAAGGAGATATTCACATTGCCTTCTATTTTTTCATTTGTTTGGATCTGTTTAATAGTATCTTGATTTCTCATAAAGTTATTGCTTCCATTTGCTCCACTCTAATTCTGAAGGAATTATTTTCTTCAGAAAGCTTTTGAGATTATTTTTCCATCTGGTAAATTCAACTTTTTAAGGCATTCTTCTCCTCATTGGCTTTTTGGGCCTCTTTTGCCTTTTGAGTTAATCTATTTTTTAAGGTGTTATTTTCTTCAATCAGGTTGTTGACTTTCTTTTCACAATTTTCTTGAATCATTCTCATTTCTCTTCCCAATTTTTCCTCTACTTCTCTTATTTGGTTTTCAAAATCCTTCTTAAACTCCTCTATGGCTTGTAACCAGTCTACATTTTTGTTGGAAGCTTTTGGTGTGGGAGTTGTAACTGTGTTGTCTTCCTCCTGCTCCATGCTTTGATCTTTTTTGTCCCCCAAAAAAGGAATCTAAAGTTGTATTTCTGGGCTTGCTTTGCTTTCTTTGCCTGCTCCTGTTGCCAGTCAATTAATTGATTTTTGGGCTCAGTAGAACTCTGCTTCCAGAGGTGAGAGCTTTGTCCTAAATCGCTGGGGTTTTCACAGCTGCTGGGCCTATTAGGAGGCTGCCATCTCTGCAGCCCCCACCAGCTTTGGCTCACTGATCACACAACTCAGGACCACCACCCGAGACCGCCATCCTGATCCAGGTTAGTTAAGGCAAGAGCACTTAGCCTCTGAATAATTGCTTGGACCCCCCTGTAATCTGCAGGCCATGGGTTCTGAAGCAGCCACATGGTGGCGGCTGCAGGGCTGAAGCTGCTGCTTCTCACCCTGGAGGCAGATAGCTGGACTCTCCCCAAAATTTAGCCAAGTTCCACTGACCTTTCACTTAGTCCTTGTTTCTTATGGGTTGATAATTCTGGAAACCACCACAGCTACCAGTGATCTGTTCTCCTGAAAGCTCCAGCTGCAGCTTCTTCTGGCCACCCTAGGGCTCCAGCTGTGGGTTCATGAGGTGTAGGTCTGGCTCCCTGTGTGCTGTGATCAACCCCTTCCCATAAGCCTGCCAGGCTGCCTTCAGTAGGCTCTTTGTTACTCTATAATTTTGTGGGTTCTGGAGCTCTAAAATTTGTTTAGAGTTATATTTTATAGGTATTTGAGGTGGTTATGGAGGGAGCCACAGAGTTCTCCTGCTTCTAAGCTGCCATCTTGACCCAAGGAATTACTCTTAACTAAAAGAGGGACAGAGATCAATAAAGTTAAGATAGATTTGAAATTTTGTGAAATTAGAAAGCTTTTGCCCCATTAAAATGCAGTTATTATAAGAAAGGGAGACTGTTAATGGGTGCAATATTTGCATCCAACATTTCTGATAAAAGTCTAATAGCCAAGACAGTTTTTTATCCCATCTGTAATTTCTTTGGTAAAATATGTTCCTACATTGAAAATCCTTCTTCCAATGCAGATGAAAAATGGCTCTTGAATTATAGACTCAGAAAGTTTCCTAGCATGTTGTGTTTGTGTTTATGAAGATGAGTTTTTGTATATATTTTATGTGCATTAAGGGTCATTCTCATATTGATAAAGTATCAAAGGATAGAAATAGAGTTTTCAAAGGAAGAATTTTAAACTTTTAAAAACCATTTGGTACATAACTCTGAAAAATAAAATAATAAGAGAAAAAAAAGCAAATCCAAACAAATATGAAGTTTAACTTGATACAATAATATAGCACTAGTAACTCACAGGTCATATCCAATCCGTCACCAATTCATTTCCATTCTATTACCCCGGTCTTTTCTTTCACATTGATTCCCTCTTTAACATTTCTATTGCCACTACATTTATTTGTCATCTCCTTACCCCTAGCTAAGTAATCAGAATATAGTAGCTTCCTAACAGGTCTGTTTGTCTATTGGGATGGATTAGTTTAACATAATTATGTCCTGGATGATCTATATAGCTTACTCAGTATGCATGACAGTTCCTAGTTTTTAATCTGGTTATTATAAGATATAATAAGACTAATTTCTACCAGGATTTCCCTACATCATGGTTTAGACTTTGCTCCTTTCCTGAAATGACAAGAGATTAGTTTTCCTGTAAAGGAGACAAAGCAATCTTGATTAACTCATTTTTTTTCTCTGACATAGCTTTTTGGTTACCTAAAAGCACAAAAAAATCCCATCAATTTGTAGTTGGGGCTCTTATGACTTAGTGCACTTACAAAAATTATGGGAATTGTCTTTCACTATATCCTGTCCTGCTGCCTAGATGGTTTTCAATATGGAAAGGGGGTAGGCATATCCACAAAAGTACTACTGTAACCTTGTATATCCTTGCTGTATTAGGGGAAAAGTATACTTCCTTTTGTTAACTATTCAATGACTCACAAGTGTCTCATTTCATTTCAGTATCATGCCTGAACTAAAAGAGTGATAGCATTAGAGGTAAGGGAAAACAAGGCTGTAGAGGCTATGGCAAACTGAAAGAGATCTTCAATAGAACCAGCAATTGTATATTTCCCTTTCTTAGGAGGGGGTGGGGGGTAGAAGGGATCAAAAACCTGTATACATGTAAAAGCAAACATACCCCCAACCTCTTTCCCCTACTTAGGTGTGACTGCATAGACATGACTTTGGGCATCTTTCTCCCATCTCAATCTGATAATATGGAGGTGGAGGAGAGTGCAGGGTGGAGGGATGGAATCTTCCTCTCTATTATACACAAGAAAGCAGTTAACAATTCCACTATGGGTTTGAAAGGAATAACTGCTTTTGTAAAATTAAAATTCCAACATCAAAGTCTGAGCGGTTGGAACAAAGGGGTTTATATTTTGTCAAGTAGTAATATGAAGAAATTTCAAGTTTTTATCAGTAAATGTGTTTATTCTTTATTCCTGACTATGTATATGTATTACAAGAAAAGAGCTAATAACAATGAAGGGACACCCTGGGTGGCACAGTGGATAGAGTGTAGGCCTTGGAGTCAGGAGGTTCTGAGTTCAAATCTAGTCTCAGACACTATGTGTGTCAGGGGAAGTCATTAACCCTGTTTATCTCAGTTTCTACATCTGTAATATGAGCAGGAGAAGGAAATGGGAAACCTCTCCATATATCCGCTGAAACAAACAAACAAAAAAAAATGGTGTTGATGAGGGAGAGAAGGAGATGGATTTCTTGGATTTCTAGGAAATCCTTTGAGGGTTCTCGTCTGAAATGAATTACCAGACTCAAGCAATCTTTTGGCAGAGTTATAAGAGTTTATTATTACACTTTGCAGAGGGCAGGAAAAGGTTAAGGATGACCTGCAAGGTTACAGGAATCTGGGGCATACATTATAAAGCCATATAGCTGTCAGTCAGAGATTAATTATGCTAACTAGGTGGGTAAGGGTGGGATTAGGGAGGAGTTTAGGAATGGTCAGTGCTTAAAGGGACATGCCCTTTTTGTGGCGGCAACTGAGCAGGCATATTGCCCATAATTCACTGGGAGAAAGGCCCCGGCAGGGGGGGGGGCTACCAGAAGGTGTGGTATTTGCCTTGACACATCACTAGGTCGCCTGTGGTCAGGGCTGACTGAGATATGTCCAGTCTATTACTCATCAAGGTCTCTTTGAATGTTGGGAGGGTAGGCTTGATTGTTTTAGGAAGTGCCAAGTTTGGGAGGGAGTTATCTCTCTCTGATAGTGTATTCAAGGATTTTGGGAGCAGTTGTCCACTTAGAACAAAGGGTCTATGCACTGCTCTAACCTAAAGGGTTTGTTTGAATGCTTAGGTGATGTATTCATAGGTATGGCTACTGTAGCTAGGCAAACTGCTGGCTCAGGGAAAAGACTTTTAGGCTGGGGGAAATGTGATTTTATAACTTGTTTTCACATTAATGTTACAGACATACTGGGATACGTAAATATGATTTTACAAACTGAGGTTACAGACAAAAGCATTCCAGACCCCATCAATGTCACAAAGTTAGGCACAGCTAAAATTACTGAACAACAAAAGTAACAATGATACATACTGAACTCAGCACGAAGAAGTCACCTGCTGCATAGTCACAACTTTCAAGCCCTGTGCTGAAATGGTGGAACATTCATGGGTAGAGCTCTGAGTCTGAAATCAAAATGACTGAACTTCAAGTTCCACCTCCAACATTTACTAATTGCATGTTTCTTAGTAAGTCATGACCACTCTGAGCCTATTTCCTCATCTGCAAAATGGCAATAATGATATATGTTCTGATAGGCTAATAGACTTGACTGATTCCTAGCAAAATTCTAGATTACACATTTAAAGTACTAGGCTGCTAAGCAGCTCAAAAAGGAAGCAGTGTTTGTAGAGAATCAACATAGTGTCATTAGGAAAAGAGACTATACACACACAAATACATATGTGTATACATGTGTTTGTAAGTATATATATATGTATATGCATATATTCAAATGCACATACTTAAACTTACATGTACATAAATGCACACATGTGTATATATGTGTATGTGTATATGTACACACAGAGGGTGGAGAGAGATGGTTCCACTGTCACCTGCAGACTTTTAATTTTCAAAGCCTTACAAGGCCATAGGCCAAGGGAAAGAAAATCCAAATTGGAGATGACCTCCTTCCAGGCATAGGCTTTGTTGCTGTGGAAAGACAGTCTCCTGTTGTCCTCACTGCCTGTAAAAAGAAAGAAGACAAAGTCCGAGGTTAGGTTGTCTATCTTCAAACAATGGCTTGGATAAAGCCATAAATGGCATGTTTTCTTAGATTTGTAGAAGAAATAAAGCTAGGAAGGAGAGCAAACAAATTGTTTTTGTTATCATTGTTCAGTTGTGTCCAAATTCATGATCCCATTTGGGATTTTCTTGGCAATTTACTAGAGTAGTTTGCCATTTCCTTTTCCAAATTATTTTACAGATGAGAAAACTGAGGCAAACAATAGTAAGTGACTTGCCACAGAGTCATACAGAAGTAAGTGTCTGAGGGCAAATTTCAACTCAGGTCTTCCTGACTCCAGACCTGGTGCTCCCTTCACTGAATCTAGTAAAGTTCTTGGCTGGCTAGAACTTTGGGCTGAATCATAAATGAGAAGGAATGTGGATAACTCTCCTGTATTTTAGCTTCAAAATATCACCTTAAAAGTACAAGATAGGGGAGGCATAGCTAGACAACAGTTTACTTGAAAAAGATCTGAGAATTTTAATGAATTACAAGATCACTCAACAATGTTTCTTAACAAGATGACTTAGCAGCCAAGAGAGTTAAATGCAATCTTTGACTACATTAAGAGAAGCATAAGAATTAGGTATAGGAGATGACAACTCTGCTGGACTCTAACCTAGTCAGAATATATCTAGGGTACTGTGCTTAGTGCTGGCTGTCACACCTTGGGAAAGATGTTGTTAATTTTGAGGACATCTATTCCAACATCTCACTTGAACTAAGAATGCTGGGGTTTGAACCACCTTCAACACAGAAAACAAGAAGAGTATAGAAATCAAGGTGAGCTGAAACTCCAAGATACTGGAAAATAGACAAAGATGAAAACTAAATAGTTCTTAGGAAAAGAGAACTTAAATTCTTGTGTGTGGCATAGAAACATAGGCTATATATGCATGTGTGTGTGTGTGTGTGTGTGTGTGTGTGTGTAATATATATATTTATAGCATGTGTGTATATGTGTCTGTATCTATATCCATAGAAATGAAATAACAGTTTTTGAATTGGAGAGAACAGTAACAACCTAGGCTTAGGAAAGGACTCATGGAAGAAGTAGCATTTGAGCTGAGTCTTGAAGAAAACTAAGGGGTTCAAAAGGAAGAGGTGAGGATGGAGAACATTCTAGGCTTGAGGGCCAGCCTATGCAATGGTACAGGTATAAGAGATGAAATGCCACATACAAGGAATACCAAGTAAGTGACTTTTGCTGAAATAAGAATTGTTTTGGAGGAATAATGCAATATTAATCTTGAAAGATATATTAGAAACAGATTTTGAAGGATTTTAAATGCCAGAGTATTTTATATTTTATCTCAGAAATAATAGGGAACTTTTGAAAGATGATTCAAGGCTGTGAGATCTAGTCGAAAGAAGATGGGTTTAAGAAGACAAGAGTTTATATTATGGAAAGATGACTCGTGTTGGAGTGGGGCACAGTCACTGTTTATAAATATTTGATAGATTGTCATGTGGATAAGAAATTAGACTTGTTGTACTTAACCTCACAGGGCAGACCAAAAAACAACAGGAAGGTTTTTTTTTTTGAAAAGAATAAGGTTTTTGTTTGTTGTAAGAAATAAATTTGTAATAATTATTGTTGTTCAGTCATATCCAACTGTATGTGACCTCATTTGAGGTTTTCTTAACAAAGATACTGTAGTGGTTTGACATTTCCTTCTCCAATTAATTTTGCAGATGAGAAAATTAAAGCAAACAGGTTAGAACTCAGGTCTCTGACTACAGACCAGGTGGTCTATCCACTGTGCCACCTAACTGTCACTTGCAATGATTAGAACTATCCAAAAGTTGAATGGGCTGCCTCAGAAGTTACTGAGTTTCTCCTCAATGTAGGTCTTCCAGGAGAGCCAAGTTAACTATTTTTAAGGATATTATAGAAGGGACTTCTTATTCAGGTATATGTTAGACTATATGGCTTCTGAGGTACCTTCCAACTATGAAATTTGGGGATTCTATATCACTCTATGAAACTATGCAGTTGATGGAGCCAACACATTGCCAGGTCATTGTACCCAAAAGTATAATCACAAAATGTGTTCTACTTCAAAAGTTTTCCTGAGAATAGTTCAGTAATTTAATTTTTATGTTTTCCTGTGAGTCTTTTTTTTCATTTGACAGTGATTAGATATCACCAAATAAATCTTGTAATAATTTCAAATATAACCTCATTTTTTTCTTTGCTTGGTGACATTACAACTCCCATGTGCTATGCTGGTTAAGTACCCATGCATCCATGTAGTACTTTTGAGGCATGAAAAAAGCCATTTTTTCCTTCTTTGGGAAACTCATAATTTTTTTATCAGCAACTCTGCAGAAAATACAATGTATTGCACTAGAGTAAACATCAATTTGAACACAACACAATCAAGGCTCAGTGATGTATAGAAAACTGCTTACTTTCAAATGATCACAATAATACTAACTCTGTTTTTAACTATTTTCCTCTATCTCTCTGTCCTTCTCTCTCTGTCTCTATCTCTGTCTGTCTCTGTCTCTCTGTCTCTGTCTCTCTCTCTTCTCTCTGTCTCTGTCTCTGTCTCTCTCCCTCTCCCCCTCCCTGTCAATTCTCATCATCTGACTCTGGGTCTGCTTATACTGACCTGTGAATATGCTTTTCCTGCATGTACTACAATAATCTTAGGCTTAGAACTGCACCAATCAGATTTCCCTGGGCTTTGGCATCACAATTCTCAACACACTAACTTAGTCTATGGAGGATCAACATCAGGACCAAACTTCTCTGCCTCCATGCACTGCCTGCCATCTTATTTACCCACTTACTCCCTAAATGGATTTTAACCTTGAAAGAGGCAACTGGAACTCCATAGGGATCAAAACCCAATGCACACCTTCAAATTTCCCAATAATCCACACATGAACAACATCTTCCCACAACACATTCACACTCATCAATCTCCTGTCATGCACTTAAAATCTGCTTGTATTATACTACATAACATGACAAACACTCAGGATTTGGTTTTCACATCATCTACTCCAGTGATTATCAGTGGCAAGAGAATATCTTGATGCCCTCTTTTAGTGTAGGGAGTAATTAATCACAAATATGGACAGCTATGAGCTTTCACTGCCTGACTTCCAAATCGTTTTTCCCTATTGTAGAACATTTATATGCTTCCACTTTTATTTTGAAAAGTTGCCTATAATTCCATGCTTGTTTATTTTTTTTCCTAACATCTAGGAAAACCTCCCCCAAATCCTACTCCCATGATTCTTTACTCATTTCAGTCAAATACAGAGTTGCACACTGCCAGTAGGTATTTAAATAACAGGTATTTAAAGAAGTTACTGATCCTGGAAAAAGAGAAATGTGTAAAAATAATTCTGATTATTACTAATAAGATTTACATTTTGGCCAAGGCCATTCAGAAGATGGAATAAAAAATGAGTTGTTTGTAACTCTGCAGATATGATGGAGTTTTTATTACTATTACATAATAATAAATAATAAAATTAAGGGTAATAATGCTAAAGGGTCAAGCATGCAAGGAAACACAGAGATTTGAGATGACCTATCAATATTTAATTATTGTCATTTAAATATGAGATCTTTGGTCAATGAGAAAATTTAGAATTGAGATAAAGCTAAAGAAAATAAACACATACTATCTGGACATTCTTGTTATAAAGGAAACAGAGACAAATTAATTGTAGTTAAAGGGAAGCACAAGTTGCATTTTCTCCTTAGAAAAGTGAATACAGGTGCCTAATGGCAGAAAATATGAAAAGGATGGGAAACTTCTGCAGTGGAAACTGCCTTCTTCCATACAAAATGCCACCCATTTAGCATTATGTCCTAGGAGGTTGCCTGAAGGGGAAAAAAAAAAGAGGTCAAGCACTTAGACTGGGATTACACAGATAACAAGAGTCAGATACAAGATTTTAACCCAAGTCTTGTAACTCTAAGCCTGGCAATGCATCCACTATGCCATGCTGCTTCTAATCAAGAGCAATAAAAACCATAATTTGTTGGGTTTTGATCGTTTACCCTGTAAATATTGTTCAAAGACAAAAGCAGCAACAAAGATTATTATACTTTATCTGATATTATCTGTAACAGAAAAGAAATGGAGAGATTCTGTGAGCCAAGAAAATACACCTTGATACATGGAGGAGAGAGGAGGAAAAAATCTTCAGTACTAAAGAGATAATAGGAGGCATTAATAAAAAAAAATAAGCTGGAAAGTGTAGTTCAGGATATAGAATAAAAACCCAAGGACTGATAATTTCTTAATTTTTTACATACACCACCACACAGACACACATATTCATCAATACTTTAAGAAGATGATTCTGGGCATACTGGATGTAGTAACAACCAAACTATGTCAGAAATGAAAATTATTTCTTCACAAAGTGGGGAAAGGATTTATTCAGGGGCATAATGGAGAACTCCAGAGGAGTGTGACTGTGTTTCCTGATGTGAGAGTTAGTTCTTAATTCATTGTATTTATATGGTTATTATATGGTCATATATATATAGTTTTATATATGTATATATATGTACACACATATATAGTTATATATATATAATTACATATAGTTATATAGTTATCAATTGGTTAAATCAAATGTTAAAAACAACATAAAATCAGAAATTTTGGAGCTAAAAAGAGATGGACAAATACAACAGAACTATTTGAAGAAGATATTGATCATGGAAAAAGGGAAAAGTGAACTTCTGTTCTATCACAATCCTCACCTCCCCCCTGCCCACCATTATCATGACCTTCTTAGCACCCACAATCTCTTTCTTTTATATTGCTGGGCTGAATCAATGTTTGCTACCTCTAACGGGGTGGGAGCTTTTCAGACTAACATTATGCCATGTGGGAATGAAGTAAGAGTTACTATAATTGAAACACAACCTGTGAGTTTATGCTTTATGAATGAGAAGTGGCTAGATAGTGAGGAGGCTGAATGAGAGTTTGAAGTACTTCGCTTTTTCCCATAGTATTTTTTTTTAATCTTGAACATTGTTTTTGTCTTCTTTTTTGTTTTAACTATTATATATTTGGGGCACATTTTCTTCTTTTGAAATCTTTAGTTTGAAGAATTGCTAAAACAATTATTCTGCCAATTTGATCATCTGGTCTTTCCTTAGCTATAATTTCTTCATGTATTGTGGCTTTTGAATAGAGAGAATAGCATTATACTTGGATCAATGGGTCACTGATTTAGAGCTGAAAGGGAACTTAGAGTTCATCTAGCACAAATCCTTTTTACAGAGGAGGAAACTGGTATTTTAGAGAGGTAACTTACCCAAGGTCACAGAAATAGTAAATAGAAGAGAAAGGATTTTAACTCAAATTTGAACTCCTAATCCATCACTGTTTAAAGTATGTGATATCACTTTGTTTCAAAGTCAAAAGGAATATAATTCTGTTCCTGCAATTGTGGACCCATTTCATTATTTCTTGAACTATGTTTACAGAAAAAGAGTGCCAGTGGTTAGATTAATGTTTCTAAGTGGTCTAAATACCATAATTCTTAACAACTTCCCCTCCTTCATACTCTCCTCCTCCTCTGTCATCATGGGATCAGAAAGCAGCTAAACAGGACTAAGGAGTATCTTATATTTTTGAATTTTCATGGGTTGTAAGAGCCAAAGAATTGAATTCTGAGTAGTTTCATACTAATGCTGAATATTTATTCTGATGAATACCAGTTGGGCTAATCACTAGAAAGGAGATAGAGAATCATTCTCCATGCCCTTCTAGATTGATAGAACTTTAGAGTTTTGCTGATTTCCTTGTTCATATCCACAGTTGCCTGCCATGTCATGATGATTCATTGGAGTAGGAGTATTTTGAGGTGAAAGTGATATTTATATAAATAACTAAATTCCTAACCTCAAAATTCAAGCCTTTCACTGTCATGAGTCCAAACAATATTCTCATTTTTCGCTAATCTCTTCTCTGTACCTGCTATGTGTTCCACTCAATCTGAACTGTTTTCTTTCTTGCCATTACCTTATCTGTGTTATTACTATACTGCCCTTCTCCCATATAACCTCACCTCCCAGTAGAGGTAAACTTACTGAAGGCAAGTACATTGCAAATAGTTAGCACTTGAAAAATAGTTGTTGAACTTAATAACATATGTAAAGTCCTTTGAGGCCTTTTAGGCTATGTAGCTACGGGCTGTTATTATTGGTAACCCAGCTGGTAACCATACTAAATAGAGTAGACAGGAAACAGGAATAGAAATTCTACACAGGGGGAAAATAAGTACAATAAAAAGGAGGGGGATTTTTTCACTCTTTATACTAGCTGCTTAAAAAGGATAATATTTGTGTTCATCTATATCTTTGCCCCCAACTCCACCGAGCATTCCTTATATTTTTCACTATTATTTGATTTTTTGTATTTAATTTTACTTATCTTTAATTTGTTATTGGATTAAAATTATTTTATCTTTCCAAGAATTGAGAGATACTGTTTTCTTTAAATTCACATGTGGCCCAGAAGCCCCCAGGCTTCATAGATTTTCTTTTAAGAGAAACTGATATTCCAAGTCTTTCTTAACCAACATAAAATCTGCTGAAACTAAGTGTCTCACTAAACATCAATGTGACTTCCAGCTTCAGGATCCTCATTTGTAAAAAGAAAAATGGGACAAGATGATATCTAAATGTTCTTCTATGACTTTATGCTATTCAAATTCAAATTAATTCCATGAATATTTATTAAACCCCTACTGTATTCAGGGCATTGTATGATTGTTGGTACCAGGGAAAATAGGGTTTAGACAAGGTACCTATCCTTATAAAGCTGAATAGGAAAATAAAAAATAAAAAAGAACCCACAGGAAACTGTGATAACACAATCTTACTTGATATTGTATATTAGAGTACATTAGAGAAATGCAAAAAAATGCAATTTGAAATTCTAGAAAGAAGATTTTCATAGGGTAGGGGAATCTGGGAAAACTTCACGGAAGACGAAGAAAATTAATTAATCTTTCAAAAAAAGTGTTGTTATTCTCATTTTATCCATGAGAAGAGTAAGACACAGAGAAGCTAAAGGCCTTGGGGAAAGTCAAGGCCAAAATGAGGAGGAACCTCAGGTACTCTAGGCTTTACTTAACTATTTCTGACTTGTATAACAATCTCTCATTTCATCATATTATTACTCAACAGACCATGATATGTTGAGTCAAAGCATCAAAACAGCATGAAAATTACATGTCTGTCTCATGACACATTAACACATTCACATATAAATATATAGGCATATGGGACGCACACGCACATGCATATCCTGTGTGCCGCCTCACATTTGTTCCCACAAAATGCTATCCCAGGTCGCATTAATTTGTCCCAATCCAGTCAAAAATCACATTTTATAAGCCCTGACCAATTTATTTATGTTTCCTAAGCCAACCACAGAAGAGATGTTATTTATTTCAAGACAAAATACATTTAGTTAAACAGCACTGAAAATTAAATGACAAAAAATGAGGTTCTCTCATACATACAGGGTTATACTCTTCCTCAAATCACCATACCACCAAGTTGGTTTGCCATTTCCTTTTCTAGTTCATTTTGTAGATGAGGAAACTGAGGCAAACAAGGTTAAGTGACTTGCCCAGGATCACACAGCTGGTAAGTGTCTAAGGCCAGAGTTGAACTTCAAGAAGATGAATCTTCCTTACTCCAGGTCCAGAACTCTATCCACTGCACCACTTAGTTGCCCATTTTGCCTTATAGAAGTTTCTCTTCTATCTCTGTGTCTTTGCCATGACCAGTTCCCCCTAACTAAAACACAGTTTCTTCTCACCTGTGCCTCTTAGAATTTCTTATTTTTTTCAAGATTTAGCTTGAATAGCACTTTCTACACAAATCTTTTCCTGATTCCCTCCCCTCACCATGATAGTGTTTTTTTTTTTCTTCAAGGTTAGCTTACATCTCTTTTATTGTGAGAAGAATACCTATGTACTCTGGTCATCTATGTTCCCTCTATACCCTTTACAATGTTTGCCTTCCTCTCTAAAATATGTGTCACTTTTATCTTTGTATCCCTATGGTCTAACATTATGTTTGGCATAGAGCATGGACTCTAAAAAGATTTGTTGATTGATTGTGGTGTTTGCTACACCATTTTACAGCAGTACAATATCAAGTAAGCCTCTCCTCTTACCAAGCAAGGCTAAAGATCTTTTTGTCTTCACAAGATGGAGCCATGACAGTGATGCTGAGTCAGGCAGTCAATAAAAATCTGCAGAATTTGCTCCAACTGGGATTGTCTAATATTTTGACCATACTTCTCCAACTCTAGCTTTCAATACTTGGCCCAGGTCAACTTATCTGAGTTGGAGTTGGAAAAACTCTTTTTTTATTCTTGTCAAATGCTAATTGCCAGTCTTCACACATTAATTTTTTTTTCAACAGAACTTAAATACAGCTTCTTCAGTCCCCTGTAATGTGTATTGTTGGCATGAAAAATATACCAGGGGTAAGAACTAAGAGGCAAGGTGAAAGGACTATTCGCCCAAGCCTTCAGTTTTTGTTGTAAATTCCTGACTTTATTTTATATTATCATCAAATATAAAATCAGTTGTGTTTATCTTTACTTCTTAGCATTCTTGCCAATGACATACCCTTTCTAATATTTTAATCAGTCAATTACTATGTGCCAGATACTGTACCAGACACTGAGAATTTAAGGAATAAAGTACTTCCTACTTACAATGAGACTATATTCTAGTGGGAAATACAAGTACTTATACATATATATGTATATTTGTGTATATGTATATACAAAAAACATAAAAATAAAATGCATAATTGAAAATACAGTTTATCCTTGTTATTCACAGACCTACATTTCTAAATTCATTTACTTGCTAAAATTTAACCCCCAAATCAGCACTTGAAGCATTTTCACAGTCACAACAAATGCAGAGTTGCAAAAATGTTGAGTCACTTGATAATGCACTTTTTGAGCTTAAGTCAAACAAGGTAATGCTCTACCTTCTTGTTTCAGTTCTCATAGTATAAACAAAAGTCATTAAAAAAAATTCTATTTAGTCACCTTTTTTTGCATTTTTATTCTTTTCTTGATGATTTTGATATTTAAAATGGACCCCATGCACAGTACTGAAGTGTTGTCTAGTCTTCCTAAGCACAAGAAAGCAGTTATGTGCCTTATGGAGAAAATATTGTGGTAGATAAGCTTTGTCCAGGTATGAGTTATAGTGCTGATAGCCATGAATTCTAAGTTAATGAGTAAACAATACAGTACATCCAGAAAAAAAGGAAGTGAAAACTTGTTAATCTGTATGTGAGGAAGCTGCAGAAAGTGCTAAAGTAAATGTTATGTCCAGAGGATTGAGAAACCTAACCCTGCATTTTAATTAGGAGTAATTGTTCAGTAATTGCTATTTCAGTGTTCACAGTGATTTTACAGAGCATAATCACCTTGAATAAGAATTGACTGTATATACAAATTTATTAAATAGATGATGCCTAAGATGCATCTTATAGGATGAGAGGGATTTTATGAAACAGGTAAAAAGGAATTTTATTCAAAAGATGGAAGTTTACCAATAAAAAAGGCAATGAAGGAGGGATAAATGAAGTACTGGATATGAGGAACAGAGAGACCACTTTAGCAGGGTTGCAAAATACAGAAGGACAAAGAAGAGAATTATGGAATCGTAGAACTTTAGAACTAGAAGTCACCTTTCAGGTAATTACTTTTTAAACCCTTGATTTTTAATATGAGAAAACTGAACCAATGGAAAAGTAGATGATCTGCCTCAGGTCACCAAGCCAGGCAGGTGGCAGAGTAAGACCTAAATATATGTTTCTTTATTTCCAGTCCAATATATTATTCAGCTACTTTTAAACAAGATGAAGAGGAGAAAGGAGAGATAGAAATCTCTACTAGGACAATGTGTTGCTACCCATTTTCTTAACAGAAAGGGGAAAACTAAGGCAATTTTTTTTCAATTTCTTTACATATTTGTTTATTGGATACCATAAGAGTTCAACTAGCCTCTTTAAATTATAATTTGGGAAATAAAATTTTGGCACTTATTCCTGTTTACCACTTAGAATGCTTTTAATATATGCTAAAAAGAACCTCATTATGGAAGATAGCATTTGTTCATAATCCCCATAATGAAATGACATTCAGCCTTCCTCCTCATTTTCATCTAGCTATTCATCTTCAAATAAAAATGGAATGAAAGGATTAGGCTAGCTGACCTTTGAGGTCCTTTCCAGCCATAAATCCAATTCACTCTATAAAACAGGGATTGCATCTCTGCTGTGAATGATGCCTTTCAAATTTGGACTTCACCTCTCAAGAAACTTAATCAGATCCTCCCATTGAGAGAATCTGAAGGGTTTTTATGTTGAAAAGAACCAGTTTTCTCTGTGAGTTTATATGTGTTTAATTTTTGCTTGTTTTTTTTTTCTATTTGTAGTTCTTTAGATTGTCAGTGCCTTCAGGGGGAAAAAATAATATCACAGTTACAGTCCATACTACCTGTTGGCATGGAAACATATACATTTTATAAAAGGTTTTGTTTTTGTTTATTGATTTTTTTTCTTTTCTTTTTTTTTTTTTTGGAAATTTCACAAGGATGAAAGATTTCATAGGACTGTAGTATTTAGTACTACAGAACGAGCCCATTTAGAGTTTTAGACTCTTATTTAATAATGGAGGAAAGTAATGCACAGCAACGTGACTGGCATCAATTCACAGCCATGGAGCAGAATCAAGATCTGCACCCAAGTACTCCTTACATCATGCCACACAGGACTTATTATTTAGCATTATTATGTGATATTTGTCTTAATTATGAAGTCAGTTACAATTAGGAAGAACACATTTTAGGTGGCACAAAGGCTAATGTAAAGACATATGGTTGTCATAAACAGGCTGCAACATGATGGTTTGCATAAAAGATATCCTCAAATACATGTGTGCCTGGAAAATTCTGTGACCTAATGAGCAAGAGCAAAAAGTAACCAATGGGCAGGTCAAATGCTGTCTGGGTAGCAACACATTCTCCTAGTAGAGATTTCTATCTCTCCTTTCTCCTCTTCATCTTGTTTGAAAGCAGTTGAATAATATATTGGACTGGAAATAAAGAAACATGTATTTAGGTCTTACTCTGTCACTTGCCCAGCTTGGTGATAAGATAGCCTTACATATGGAGAGTAGGCACGCTCTAAACAGTATTCTCTTCCCTCTCCCTTCCATCCTGTCACTCAATGCATACCAAATCAGACAAATAAGCAAATCACTTGTTGTGCATATTGAATTAATTTTAATTTTAGATGAACTCCCCAAAACATCCAAATGAAAAAATACAAATTTAACCAAGCAGTTGTGCTCATAGTTAAAGAAGATGATTATTTTCTGGGTAACTTAAAATATTTAGCATGGAATCCCAGACACTATTCTTCTTCTCAGAACTCCTCAGCATATCCCCAGAGGCATTACTTGGACTAGTAACATTGTTTGACCTAAGGTTTGAAAGAGAGAGGATGTGCTAGGAGGGTTCAAGTAATTGCCTTTCCTATGCACTGTTGAGAAAAATCAAATAAGAGATCATAGGAATTGAAGAGGCTGAGAAAATGTGAGGCAGGATATTTAAACCAAAAGGTCCAGGGATAGAGAAGACTGAATGTCAATTCAAGACCACATATCCTCAAGACCACACAACCAGGTGTGAACCTGGTTAACTCCCTTAATTCTCTGTTTGCCTTAATCCAGTGGAGAAGGAGAGGGGAAACCATTCAAGTGTCTTTGCCAAGAAAACCCCATAACCCTTTATGGCATAAAGGCTCACAAAGAGTCAGACATTGCTGAATGATAAGGACAAAAGATATCAGAGGTCATGGCTTTTTTTTTCTGAGTTCTTTCTTAGATCTTACTTGTTGTGAATGTCTCAGTACTATTTTATTTACAATTTTCTTACACCTCACACCCCACCCCTTCCACTGTGTACTCTACAGTCCAGTGACACTGACCTCTTTGTTTTTCCCATACAAGATACAACATCTCACATCTGAGAATTTCTACTGGCTCTCCCCATGCTTGGAATGTTTTTCCTCATTGCCTCCTCTCCCTGGATTCCCTAGTTTCCTTCAAGTCTTAGCTAAATACATACTTTCTATAGGAAACATTTCCTGGCACTCCCATCCCTTAATTCTAGTGCCTTTCCTCTGTTAAGTATTTCCACTTTGTCCTGTGTATATCTTGCTTTTACATAGTTATTTGTAAATAGTCTTCCCCATTAGACTGTGAGCAGCTTGAGAGCAGAGAGCATCTTTTACTTTTCTTTGTCTCCCCAGCACTTAGCACAGTGTCTGACACATAGTAGGCACTTAGTAAATATTTGACTGCTTGACATTACAGCTATTATTGGTAGCATCTACCTTAATAGATTAAAGGGGAGGGAGGGTTTTCTCTCTTCCAATGTCTTTTTAGTCTAAAGCCTTTTTGAACAAATTCCTAATATTCTAGTAAAATAGTTATTTATCAAGACTCATTAAGTGTATTTAATCCTTGAGCTAGTTTCCTTTCTGAGGAAAATCTAATCATTCATTCCTTTCTGTGTTAGAACTGAGCCATGGGTACTTGCTCCCTTGTAATTTACCACAAGCCCTCTTCTGTACCTAGAACCTTGACCAGGGTGCCTGCTTTCCTGTAGCCACAAGTGCTAGTGTTCCTTTTTGCTCTGGACCTGCAACACAGAATTGTGAATAGTCAATGCAACATTATACTGCATTCAGTTCCAGCAAAGGGTTCCCTATAACATCTTTCAGACCAATGTGTTGACCCTTTTACCTTTTCTGCTCTGAAAACCTGAAGGTGCTATTGCTGTCCTGCTGTCATAGTCACCTCCAAGGCCAGCTATAGATGTTGCAGCAGCCTCAACTAAGTTCTGAGGTTGACAGCCTGGTATCACACACCTCTCCAACTGACCTCCTAAGTTGTCTTAGGTTAGAAAAATGCCTCACCCTGATCTTTTGTTGTTTCTTCCACTCCAGAAATTGATTCAGGAATTATTTTAAAGTTATTCAGAGGGGAAGGTTGGGAGATTTCAGCTGATTTGCTTCCTATACTGCACCATCTTGACTCCCCTGTGAATTTTATGTATTAAAGAATATTTTGGGATCCAAGACGGCAGAGTAGAAACAGGACTTCCATGTGGCTCCAGCTTCCACCTCCTCTAATACATGTAAAAAATGATTCTAAACAAACTTTAGAGCTACAGAACCCACAAAGCGACGGAGAGAAAGAAATCTCCTGCTGAAGGAAGACCAGCAGGCCAGCAGGAAGGGTCCATCACCACGCACTGGAAGGCAAACACAGTCCTGAATGAGCCTCGGTGGCCCCAATCAGCAGGTGGCTAGAGTAGACTTCACCAGAGTAAATCACAAGCAGCTCTAGTGGTTTCCAGACTTCTCAATCCACAAATGCCAAAGACAAAGTGAAAGGTCAGTGTGGAAATTTGTTCAAACAGGGTGAGCTCGGTCTGGCTGCTAACCCAGATTGAGAAGCAGAGTAGGCACAGTGGCTGCAGTTGCTTGCCATGTGGCTGCTTCTAGAGTTCCTGGCCTGCAGATTGTAGGGGCACCAAGCAACCACTCAGAGGGTAATTGCTCTTGTTTTGACCAGTGTGGATCTGGATTGCGGTCTTGGGTGGTGGTCTGGGGTGTGTGACCAGTGAGCCAGAGTGTGTGGGGGCTGTAGAAAGGGCACCTGTCTAATACCTCTGGCAGCTGGAAAGACCCCAGAAATTTGGGACATAGCTCTCTACATTTTGGAAGCAGAGTTCTACTGTGGCAAAGAGTTCAAAAGTCAAGTAATTGGCTGCCAATATGAGCAAGCAATGGAAGCACAAACAGATGATAGAATCCTGTTTGGGGACAAAAAGGATCAAGGCATGGAGCAGGAGGAAGACAATTAAATCAGAACTCCTGCATCAAAAGCCTCCAAGAAAAATATAAACTGCTTACAGGCCACGGAAGAGCTCAAGAAGGATTTTGAAAATCAAATAAGAGACATGGAAGAAAAATTGGGAAGAGAAATGAGAATGATGCAAGAAAATCATGAAAAGCAGTCAACAATCTGCTAAAGGAAACCCCCCAAAATACTGAAGAAAATAACACCTTAAAAAATAGACTAACTCAAATGACAAAGAGGCCCAAAAAGCCAATGGGGAGAAAAATGCTTTAAAAAGTCAAATTTGCCAGATGGAAAAGGAATTTCAAAAACTCACTGAAGAGAATAATTCCTTCAAAATTATATTGGACTAATTGGAAGCTAATGACATTATGAGAAATCAGGATACTATAAAACAGATCCAAAAAAATGAAACAGTAGAAGGCAATGTGAAATATCTCATTGGAAAAATCACTTACCTGAAAAATACATCCAGGATAGATAATTTAAAAATTATTGGTCTAACTGAAAGCCATGAGCAAAAAAAGAGTCTAGACAAAATCCTTCAAGAAATTATCTAGCAAAATTGCCCTAATATTCTAGAACCAAAGGGCAAAATAGAAATTGAAAGAATTCACCAATTGTCTCTTGAAAAATATCCCAAAAAGAAAATTCCTATGAATATAATAACCAAATTCCAGAGTTCTCAGATCAAGGAGAAAATATTATAAGCAGCCAAGAAGAAAAAATTCGAATGTTGTGAAAACACAATCAGGATAACACAAGACCTAGCAGCTTGTACATTAAGGGATTAAAGGGCTTGGAATATGATATGACATTCTGGAGGTCAAAGGAGCTAAGACTTAAATCAAGAATCACACACCCAGAAAAACTGAGTATAATGCTACAGGGGAAAATATGGTCATTCAATGAAATAGAGGACTTTCAAGTATTCTTGATGAAAAAATCTGAGCTGAACAGAAAATTTGACTTTCAACTACAAGAAGCAAGAGAATCATGAGAAGGTAAACAGGAAAAATATAAGGAAATTATTAAAGTTGAACTATTCACATTCCTACATAGAAAAATGATAAATGTAACTCATAAGACTTTTCTTATTATGAGGATAACTAAAGGGAATATATGTGGGTGTGCATGTATAATATATATGCATATGTGTATATATGTATATATGCACACACACATATATGTGTATAAGTATATATATACACATACATATGTATTTATGTATAGGAGGATATATGTGTATATATATATATATATACATATACCTATATTTATGTATAGAAGGATGTATGTGTATATAAATATATGTGTGAATGTGGGCATTTGTATGTTCATGTATACACAGACAGAGGGCACACATTGAGGTGAATATGACAGGATGATATCTAAAAAATAACATTAAGAGGTGAGAGAGGAATTTATTGGGAGAAGACGAAAGGGAGCAATAGATTAGGGTAAATTATCTCATATAAAAGAGGCAAGAGAAAACTGTTACAATGGAGGGGAAGAGCGTTGAGTTGAAAGGGAATGGGACAACCTGATTCTCACTGAATTTGGCCTAAGGAGGGAATAACATACACACTCAATTGGGTATCTAACCTTACAGGAAAATAGTGGGTAGGGGATAAGAGGGGGAGGATAGAAGAGAGGGCAAATTAGGGGAGAGGGTAGTTAGAAGCAAACATTTTTGAAAAGGGATAAGGTCAAAGGAGAAAATAGAATAAGTGGGGGGCAGGATCAGATGGAGGGAAATATAGTTAGTCTTCCACAATATAACAGCTATGGAAATTATTTGGGTAACTACACGTGTACAATCTATATTGAATTACTTATCCTCCCATTGGGTGTGGATGAGGAGGAAAGAAAGGAAAAAAAATCTGGAACTCAAAGTTTTAAAAACAAATGTTTAAAAATTGTTTTTTTACATGAAACTTGGAAATAAGGTATACATTTACTGGGGTGTAGAAACCCATCTTTCCATACTAGAAAGTTGAGGGGGGGTAATGGGGGAGGATATAAGAGAGAATAGATTGGTAGAAGGGGTATTCAGTAGGCTTGCTATTTTGGGGTGAAGGATAGGGGAAAGATGGGGAGAGAAATGAATGTTGAAAACTAAAAATAAATATTTTTTTAAAAGGAGGGGAAAAAATAATATTTTTCTGAGAAAAGATCTAAAGGTTTTACCAGATTTCCAAATGAGTCAAGAAAATCAAAAGATTACAAACGTCTGCTCTAGAGCAAGTGACACACCAACATCACCAACATGCAAAATCAATCAACTTTACTGACAGTGACAATGTGGGTCATATGACAATGTAGGGTCATCAACAGCAGTCACTCTTGCAGGGATGACTGTAGTTTAAACTCCTAAGGTTTTGAGTTATACATATTTGTTTTGAGTTATATACATACATATATACATATGGAGAGAGAGAGAGAGAGAGAGAGAGAAGAGAATATAAGAAGAGGATATATGTATGACTTTTATATAGTTGATGTGTAACATCTAGAAGCAGAATGGATAAAAGAAATGATTTATATATGATCTGAAACACAGGTTTAAATAGTATATTATAATCACCTGTCACATATGACAGCCTTCCTTGAGGACTTTAGGCTTGCATAGATCTAGGACTAATACTGGAGGCCTAGCCCAAGAAGGCTTAGGTTTGGTATCTTTGACTCTGCTTCCAACCAAGAGTAAAATTCTTAATTTAGAAATCTCCAAACAAAACCTTTGAGTGACTTGGGTCTAGGGCAGTGGTTTTCAACCTTCCTAATGCCGTGACCCTTTAATAGTAGTATGTGGGCGTATCTGCATGTGGGCGGACCCACCTGGAGACAGATAGAGGAGCTTTCCTAAGACCATCAGAAATATGTCATTTGACCCCCAAAGGGGTCATGACCCACAGGTTGAGAACCGCTAGTCTAGGGTTTCCCATTTTGTGGGTAATTAGGTTCCCTCCCTTATAGTACAATATTGATCTCAATAAATGAATAAGCATTTATTAACTTCTTATTATTTTGCAGCTACTGTACTAGGCAATAGAGTCACAGAAAAATGACACATTTCTTGCCCTCACAATTTTCCTTCTTGGAAATTTTGTTGATTTTCCATCATAACCCTGATAAGCAAATTTATCAGTGGTATAAGTTTAACCATAAATACAACTTAATGATTTTTTTTTTAATGAATTGCAAAATAAATTGATTTCATGAGGCTTTGGATCTTTTTCTCCTTGGCCTCCTTTTATGTCAAATATTTAAATGAAGCCTCTGGATGTATGAGAAAAGGTTATAGGCGAAAAATCAGAGTATAATAGAAACTCTGTTTGGTTCTTTGGGTAATAACAATTTTAAATAGAGGTAAAAAAGTAAAGGAGGAAGGCAGCAGCCGGTAACACGTGTCTACATTCCTGAGTTTCTGACATGTGCGCAAAATACAATTCCTCAGACCTACACTAATCAGAACAAGAGAGAGGGGGGGAAAGGTGTGAAATTGCAGCAACAATACCATTCTATTCCATGTTGAATCTTGCAATGATGACAACAGCTGGAAAAGGCAGGGTATCTCTTCTTTATCTAAATAAAATTATTTCCTTGCAATAATTTCTGTTTTCTGTCTTACACAGAAGAATCTCATTTACACAGAATATATGTGGTCATCATTATTTATCATCATCTATCTGTACTGGAAGGTCTAATAACCACTTCAATTCACTAAAGCATTTAAAATAAATATTCTACTGATTATGGAGTCATTGCTTACCTTTGATGTTGATACTGAGACTATAATCTCAGTTTTTTTTTTTCCTGCTTTCATTAGTGGACCCCATGCTAATATTCCTGGCAGAGTGTATGACAAGAGACACTACTAGGAAGATTTAGAAGCATTTGGCATTCTCAAATCATCGGAACATCTGAAAACAACATGTGTTTTGCATTTGGCAGAGGATAAGGCGCTATCTGTGTTTGCCAAATGTAATCAATAAACCCACAATTTTTGAAATCTCATCTAGATCAAATTCTCTTCTTTGAGTAAGCAGGTCCCTCCCTTCACATCAGAACTATTGTCCACTCTCCTTTTGCTGCTTCTAAAATTTTTGTAAATTCCATTCCTGTAAGATAAAGAAAGCTTTAAAATGCTATGAAAATGATATGAAACAATTTACCCTAGTCTCCCTGCCAAGGTAAAGGAAAGAGTTTAGACAAAGATGGGGAACCTGTGGCCTCGAGGTCACATGTGGCACTCTAGGCTCTCAACTGTGGCCCTTTGACTGAATCCAAACTTCACAGGAAAAATCCCCTTAATAAAAGGCTTTGTTCTGTAAAATTTGGACTTAGTCAAAAGGCCTCATGCAAGGACCTAGAAGGCCACATATGAGCTCACAAAGTTTCCCCAGCCCTGTTCTACAATGACTGTCATCTTTCCCATGAGTATGGAGTATCAAACACTGTGATATATAAAACATAAAAAAAGCAAAAGTCCACCGTTATTTCTAAGCACCAAGACATTAGAATATTTATTTGGAATTGAAGAAAGAAATCTGGAAGATGAAGTGGTAACGAATCAAGCAAATATACCAATTCTTTTCTACCTTAAAATCCTTATGAACCTGTAACTAATTTTCTGAACAATTCTGGATCCATATTCATCTTTTTATTTTGTTTTCAGACTCTGTTAAATAATATTGCATTAATATATAATCACCCAGATAGTGTGAATTTATCATCATGTTTTTCATTCTGCTTAGTATCTATTTGGATATCTATTCCATACCTTTCCATATCCTTATTCTCTAGTTTTATTTTCTTTTGTTTTTTTGGGCAAGGGGGTCATCAAGAGGCTATATCTGGAAAGAGAGTGTAACATGGAAAGGAATAAAGCCAGTCTTTTATCTCATCATTGGTATGTATTCTATCCTAGGGCTAAGACTTTCCTGTCATATTTCATTGCAATTCATATAAATGTGATACTAGGATGTTTGCCAATGACATACTTCCAAAGAGATGTGACATAACTAAGACAGCATACTGATAAAATCATTCTCTCAAAGGAAAACATGTTTTGTTTTTGTTTTTGTTTTCCTTTTACCTTGCTTCATTCTGCCATATGCCATGGACGTACAGCTTTGGAGAAAACATAGGCAGACATTGAATAATCAGACATGGCTACTTTGCCCATGAATAGAAGTTATTCTTCTAAGCTAACACTTTGGTCTGTCTTTTTTCTCTGTCTCTGTCAAGAGATAAATAGACAGTTAGACAGATAGATAAATAGATATAGACTTAGATATATACCCCACAATATATAAATTGTCCTATAAGGCTCAGATGCCTTACCCACTGATCTTAGGGATATTTTGGCCTTTTCAAACCCTAAATGCTCCAACAATATCTTCAGCCTCTCTCTTCTTCTTCTTTTTTCTATATTATTTATTTAGTTTTAGTTTTCAACATTCATTTCACAAGATTTTGAGTTACAAATTTTCTCCCCATCTTTCCCCTACCCCCACCCAAAGATAGTGAGCCCACTGAATACCCTTTCCCCCAATCTGTTTTCTCTCACATCCTCCCCATTCTCCCACCCCAACTTCCTAGTAGGACAAGATGGATTTCTATACCCCAGAACCTGTATGTCTTATTTCCCAGTTGCATGTAAAAAACACAATTGTTTTTTAACATTTGTTTTTAAAACTTTGATTTCCAGGTTCTTTCCCTTCTTCTCTCCAGCAAGTACCCTAGCATACCCAGGATGGCTGTGAGCACAGATTTTTTGATCTGCTTTTCTAAAGGAAATCAACTCAAAAAGGGTTAACAATCTTACTTTAATCAATCAACATATATTATTTACCTCCTTCAAGGGGAAAAAAAAAGTCAGCACCCTGAACTTCAGATAATAAAAACAGAAGTTACAAGAGAAAATAACAATTCAGCAAACAGGGCTTCTAGCTATCTGACCATTACATCCATACCTTGTTAGTCACCACTGAGAGAAGCACCAACATCTGGGTTTTCAAAGCCAGCAGCTCCATGGCTGCCCAGAATCTCATCTGGCCAATTTGGTGAGCCCCAAAACAAGACCTTGCCTCAGAGGTATCCTTCTCCAGAGTCAGAGAACATCACAAAGCTAACTTGACTGCAAAGTAACAAAAGTGGTGCCTCCCTGAAAAACAAGCCTCCCACCACAGGATCCAGGTGATCACATGCCGGCTAGTAAGGGGCAGAATGTGTTTTCAAATCAGGAAAGGTACACAAGTTCAGTTTAGGCTTGTTAAGGGGCAGGGAAGATCTTCAAAATTCTATTGCCATTATACCTCCTGACCCATCCCCACTGGGAAGACAAACAATTCAGTATAGATT
Source organism: Pseudochirops cupreus (assembly GCA_028627135.1). NCBI lineage: Eukaryota > Metazoa > Chordata > Mammalia > Diprotodontia > Pseudocheiridae > Pseudochirops > Pseudochirops cupreus. The sequence continues at coordinate 340,417,490 of CM053580.1, forward strand.
GTACATGTGTAGTTATACAAAACATTTACATTGTAGCTATATTGTGAAAGACTAACTATATTTCCCTAAATCCTATCCTGGTACCCCACTTACTCTATTTTCTTCTTTGACCCTGTCCCTTTTCAAAAGTGTATGCTTATAACTACCCTCTTCCTCTATCTGCCCCTTGTTCTATCATCCCTTCTCTTATCCCCTTCCCTCCTACTTTCCTTTAGGGCAAGATACTCAATTGAGGGTGTATTGTTATTCCCTCCTTAAGCCAAATCCAGTGTGAGTAAGGTTGACTGATTCTGTTTCACCTTCCTGCTCTTTGCCTTCACCGTAACAATTTTCTCTTCCCTCTTTTATATGAGATATTTTACCCTATTCTATCTCTCCCTTTCTCCTTCTCTCAATAGATTCCTCTCTCACCTCTTAATTTTAATTTTTAGATATCATCCCTTCTGATTCAACTAATCCTGTGCCCTCTGTCTATGTATACATGTACACACATATACACATACTCACATATATGTGTATGTACACATAAACCCTCCTATACATACATATATATATATATACTTATATATGTATAGGTATACATACATACATACATACACACACACAAACACACACACACACATATTCCCTTCAATTATCCCCACACCTAGAAAAAATCTCATGAGCTACAATTATCATTTTTTCCATGTAGGATTGTAGTTCAACTTTAGTAAGTTCCTTATGATTTCTTTTTCTTGTTTACTTTCTCATGCTTTTCTTGCTTCTTGTAGTTGAAAGTCAAATTTTCTGTACAGCTCTGGCTTTTTCATCAAGAATGCTCAAAAGTCCTGTATTTCATTGAATTACCATATTTTCCCCTGTAGTATTATTCTCAGTTTTGCTGGATAGGTGATTCTTGATTTTAGTCCTGGCTCCTTTAACCTCCAGAATTTCATATTCTAAGCCTTTTGATCCCTTAATGTAGAAGCTGCTAGGTGTTGTATTATCCTGATTGTATTTTCACAATATTCAAATTGTTTCTTCTTGGCTGCTTGTAATATTTTCTCCTTGATCTGGGAACTCCAGAATCTGTCTATAACATTCCTAGGGATCTTTTTGGGATCTTTTTTCAAGAGACGATAGGTGAATTCTTTCAATTTCTATTTTGGTTCTAGAATATCAGGGCAATTTTTCTTGATAATTTCTTGAAGTATAATGTCTAGGCTCTTTTTTTGCTCATGGCTGTCAGGTATTCCAATAATTTTTAAATTATCCCTCCAAATCTATTTTCCAGGTCTGTGGTTTTTTCCAATGAGATATTTCACATTGCCTTCTATTTTTTCTTTCATTTGAATCTGTTTTTATAGTATCTTGATTTCTCATAATGTCATTAGCTTCCCTTTTCCCCAATCTAATTTTGAAGGAATTATTCTCTTCAGTGAGTTTTTGAAATTCTTTTTCTGTCTGGCCAATTAGATGTTTTAAGGCATTCTTCTCCTCATTGACTTTTTGGGCTTCTTTTGCCATTTGACTTAGCCTATTTTTTAAGGTGTTATTTTCTTCAGTATTTTTGGGCCTCCTTTGGCAGGCTGTTGACTTATTTTTCATGATTCTTTTGCATCATTCTCATTTCTCTTCCCAATTTTTCCTCCACTTCTCT
>CM053580.1:340419628-340484803 GCA_028627135.1 Pseudochirops cupreus
ATTAAATTTATAATTACTAAAATTTAAAAATAATTATCTATAACTATTCTTGACTTACTTCCATTTTTAAAGTTGTATATTTATTTTTTCATAAATCTCTTTATTTTTTGTGCTTACTAAATTGAACATTGAAAAATATAACAGATATTACAGTAACTTTTTTCCTCCAAATAAAGATAGTTGGATTTCTACCTTACACACCAGGTTTCAAAGTACAAGCATTACTAGGACACTATTCACCTGTGTTCTGAGCTTGACAGTGGATTTTGAGATTTGGCCAGTGGAGAATTCAGATTTAACCTCATTTGTGGATATGATGTTAATTCTCTCCTACAGTATTCTAGAACCACCAGTTGCTTGTCAGTGGCCCTAATAGTCCTCCTCCTCAGTGATTCTTTTGAATTCCTATAGAACTCCAATTGCAATGTTCTTGCTAAAGCCTCAGTGGAAATTATGTAGGTGCCCAGAGCTTCCTTAAAGAACGACTCCTGGTCTAGTGTTTGCTGATTATGTGGGAATACATCACATAGTGCAGGCTCAAGATGAATTCTCATACTCTTCAAAAAATACCCTTCCTGGTTCTCATAGTGTAGAACCCTCACAATCTTTTATATTGGTGACCATGCTTACAAATATAAGAAGTTACAAAAACATTGTCTCTCTCTTCACGTACATCCACCCTGTAAGACACAGGGTCCCCTATATAATTTGATCCTAGGGAATCATGCTGTTGAACTCTTATCATAGAGCGATACAAATTAAGTGATACTAAAATTCTGATTCCTAGAATACATTTAAGATTGCATAGCATTTCTCCCCATAGGACTTTGACAGATGATCCCAAAGTTCATGTTCTGCTGATCCTAGCGTGAAGCCTAGAGAGGTTAGTTAAGTAGCTTATTTAAGTTAGTAAATTGGGATGTTGGGTTTTGAAGCAAATCTTATTCCAAACTCATGCCAATAGAACACATTGCCAGACCAGTAATAGGTGGCTCATTTTCATAAGCACTAGCTGAATTGAACTTGTTGGAGCCTAATTATTGGTGTGTATTAATAATGAAACTTACCCAAAATGTGGATTGGCCCTTGACTTTTAAGTAATATCAATTACTATTATAAATATAGATTTTTCTTATAAACAATTAATTGTTATTAGAAGCAATTAAGTGCCACTGATGGCACTGTATGGAAAGGTCACTGATGGCATCTGATAGAAAGGACATACATATTAAAATTGTCTTTATTTTAGTAAGTATTAAATTGGGAGGGGGAGTTCTACTGAGGAGAACAACCTCTGTGTTCTGGACATGATTTCTATGTATACATCTATTTAATATATTGCATATCCTTCTTTTATAATCTCTTTACTAGTCACTTCTACTTGCACTGCACCTCCAATCAGATCTTCATGCTGAAATAATTCCTTATTTGCTGACTTCACCTCCCCATAAGTCATATAAGATGCTATTCAGAAGGTTTTAACTACTCAAGTTTCAAGTCTTTTTGATACACTTAGGTCATACACCAGGCAAAGAAGAACAGGCAAATCTATGAATGCATCTACTATTTTTGAATATCATCATTTATCTAGTGGCACAACCATTTACAAATATTGTATCATTTATCCTCACTATAACTATCCTCAAAACAACCCTTGGAGTGAGATGCTGTTATAATCACTTTACAGATGAGGAAACTGAGGCACATAGAATTTAAATGACTTACTTTGCATCATACACTGCAAGTGTCTGAGGCTGGATTCAAATTCATGTGTCCCTAATTCCAGGACCAAGGTTTTATCCTCTCTGACACCTAGCTGCAAAAAGGTTTGTGTAACAAACCTAATGCTAGATTCAAAGTCTTAAAATGCAAGGAGCACAGGCAGAAGATAAAAAAGATGTAATTAAAGAAAAACAAATAAAATAGTGCATATGATAAAGATATAAACTGTAAATATAATATGTAAAGATGGAAGATAAAAATGTCAAAAAAACACTTTACTCATTCAAAGACTAAAGGAATCAATTAAAGAGTTATAAGATTTATAGTAGTCAACTCTTCTTGGAGGATCAGCATAGCTAGAAAAGAACTCTTCACACAACAGGCAAGAGAACAGGTGAAGATAATAATTTCACATCTTCTTGATTGACCTTTCATACCCTGGGCCCCAAGGAAGCAAAACGGCAACCCTGTTCTCTTAAAGTTTCAGCTCAGCCTACATAAAATAGGAGTTGCTCCTACCACAAAAGTCATCAATATACTAATTCATAGAAATGTATGGCTGCATACAGAATAGTTTAAAAATCACTGAATTATGAGTCAGACAACCTAAGGTTCTAGGCCTGCCTATGCTGCCCAATCACTGAGTGATTTTTTTTTCCCTTTTTTGGAGGGGGTAAGGCAGGGCAATTGAGGTTAAGTGACTTACCCAAGGTCACATGGCTAGTAAGTGTTAAGTGTCTGAGGCCAGATTTTAACTCAGGTCTTCCTGATTCCAGGGCTAGTCCCCTATTCCCTGAGCCACCTAGCTGCCCCCACTGTGCTTTCTTTTTTTTTTTTTAAGTAAAATAATCTCTCTGTGTTTCAGTTTTCTTTAGCTATAATGTGGAAGATCAGCAGGATTCCTTACAACTATAAAATTTTGTGATTCTATGTCTTATGGGCTGAAAAATTTTTTCAACAGTGTATCTACATCAAGACCTACTGATTTGAGCTCAGACTTCTACCAAACCTCATATTCACCTAGAATAGTTTCATCAGCATTACATCTAAACCTAAATTAACATGCTTCACAGTGTAACTCAAAAAATGAGTTGCCATATGCCAGAAGGAAACAAGTTTTATTGGAGGAAAGGCAACTAATCACTCACCAATCATTTATTAAGCTTTTAATTGTGTCAGGCCCTGAGCTAGACAGTAGGGATACAAAGACAAAAATCAAAGTAATCTTTGCCTTCAAAGGGCTTACATTCTATCAGGGTAGACAGCATGTATATGTATATGTATGTATATGTGCATGTATATGCATAAGAATATGTATATATATGTGTGTGTATATATGTGTATGCATATGTAGAGAGAGAGGTAGATGCAAAATATATTCAAAACAGATATAAAGTCATTGGGGATCAGAAAAGGCTTCATGTAGAAGTTGACACTTTAGTTTTAAAGGAAATTAGGATTTTCAAATGTTATATAATGAATGTTCTCTCTAAGACATTCAGAGTAAGTGCTTAATAAATATTTAACCATTCTATCTATTTTTCTATCTACCTTCCTATCTAGAAATAAATCTTGTGTGGGATAGCTAGAATAAAATCGTGGGTATCCTGTATGAGAAATCATTCGAGCAAATAATAAAATAAAATATTTATTATGTGTCACTATGATAAGCTTTTAGGATATAGATGCCAAAAAAAAAATGAAAAAAAAAAGAATAGAATAGAGAATAGAAAAAATGGAAAAAAAGAGGTTGTGCTCTATCAGAGAGGATGATGGATAAATATGTAAGTATGTGGAGAATAATACAGAATAAATGCAGGGTAGTTAGATATAAGGTGCTTAGTGATAAAGAACTGTAGAAATTGAAGGGGGGTTGGAAGGCACAGTAGGAAGACTAGTTTGGGTGGATTATGGGAATGTAATGTATAATAAGACTAGAAAGGAAGACCAGGGCTTCATTATAAAGAGCATTGTGTCAAAGGCAGTAGTTTATATTTGATCACAAAGCTGATAAGGAACATCTGGAGTTTATTGAGTAGGGGAGGCACATGGTCAGATCTGTACCTTAAGAAAATCACTTTGGTAGCTCTGTGGAATGATGATAGTGTGAATGGTGATGTGTTAGGAGTGGAGATAGACAAGGCAGAGAGATCACTCAGCAGGCTATTGAAAATAGCTGGTGTTCATTGTGGCCTTTTTGAAGGATAGGGAAAAACTCTGTGGTGGCAATGAGTCTAGCAGGCTGAGAAATAAAGAGGGAATTGTCAGTGTGACACTCTTACTAGAATTGTCCTGTACACTGGCTTTCAACATTTAGAAGAGTCCCTTTTTTTTTTCACTGAACAATTGGGTAGGTTGTGACTATATTCCAGTCATTCTCCACCAAAATTCAAGTTGATATAGAGTCACCCTGGGAAAATAAACAGTAGGAACAAGACTTAGCAAGTTATTTTCCTCACTCCAGAGAGATGTATGTTGTTGATGCCTGCAGAGCTGGGAGGGAAAACTAGGCTATTTAATGACATGACAGAATCACCATCAGTGGGTCCCTGGATGACTGCCAGGCAAACAACATTGGCAAAATGTTTGTTCTGATAGTAAGTCAACTCCACAGCTGGTTATCTGTGAGAATGAATAGCTACACAACAAATCAAGAAACTGCTGTTTTGGTGAGCTCAGCTCACCAAGTAATAATAAAAATAAAACAACATAAACTAAAACAAACTAGACAGGCTATTTGAAAAATGTATCAATAGACCATCCTCTCATGCAGTAATCATCAGAAAAGCCTAAATATACTATGAGTCAAAAGGACAAAATCTAAACTACTGCAAAGAGTGGTACCAATAATGTAGAGGATGATCATTGTATATATCTTACTGAAAGTGCCTCTTGTCATCCGTCACTTGCTTTGGCGTGTTCTAATGTCATGGTGCTGGGAGTCACTAAATCTAAGATCTAATCCTGGCTTTGTGACTATCTAGCTGTTTGGGGTAGGAGCTATATTTTAATTCCTTTCCGCATCTACTTCAGGCTAGTTTGTTTGTTTGTTTTGTTTTGTTTTGTCTTGTTTTCTTTCATTGAAAGATATTGGGACGTTGCTTGTGACTTGATTGGTTCTGGAAGGTAAAGGATCAGATGGTTGACATCATTTTCTCATTACTTGAGTACAAAGTTGCCCCAAGGATTTCCATGATCTCTCAAATTCTTGGCTAGAGGAACATTGCTCAGCTCAACCCACCCAAGGAGTTCTTAATACCTATCCTTGTTGAATATCCTTCTCCTTCTATATCATAGTAAATTGTTTAACTATGAAATTATATGCAAATATCTCATTTTGTTCAATCTAAACTATCTAAATCTAGACTATTAGAGAACTGTCCTGAGTATGGTCCAATCCAGAATAATGTGTGATGATTGATAAGCCACTTCATTTCTCTGGCTCAGTTGCTTCATTTTAACAATTAAAATAATAACATCCATGCTATCTACTTATTAAATTAGCTTGACTATGGGGAAGGCAATACACAATTTCTCCTAAAAGAAATTATTTCTTGATTTTGTTTGACTTAACTCAACCATGGCTTCTTGACCAAAATACATATTCAAATGTATACCAAAAACTAAGGAATTACAAAAACAAGGGAACACAGACTTTTGGAGATGGAAGCAACCATATATGCTACCTCATTCAGGCCTTCATTTGGTGTATCCTAGAATCTGACAGTTGGAATAGACCTCAGAGGCCATTGAGATCAATCCATTTTTAAAAGTATCTGCTTTACAACAGACCAAATGAATGGTGAGAAAAAGAAGAACTTTTAAGGGGTAAAAAACTAGTGACTTGGATCCCCATTCCACTCATGAATAACTCAAATTATTAGAAAGTGTTTCTTTACAATAATAAATTCACCTCTTTGCACGTTTCATTGCTTATTTCTGACCTTGGGATCAAGCAAGAGAAGTCTAATCCCCTCTTTACATATTTAAAGAAAGCTATCAGTCTCTCTTTCCTTCTCTTTTCCAGGCTAACCAAGTTAAACACCCTAAGTTTCTTTGCAAGTCTTGTAACAAATAAGCTTAGCAAGCTAAAGAATCCCATACATTTGCCATGTCAAAAAATGTATGTCTCATTCTATATCTTTCGAATCTGTCACTTCTCTGTCAAGAGGTGGGTAGCATGCTTCATTGTTTTTCCTCTGGGAGTCATGGTTGATCATGGAATTGATTCTAGTTCTTAAGACTTTCAAATTTCTTTTTCTTTACAATGTGGATGTTACTGTATATCTTGTTTTCTTGGTTTTCTTCATTTCACTCTCCCTCAGTTTATGCAATTCTATAGAGGTTCCTCTGAAACAATCTTTTTCATCGTTTCTTATGGAGGAATAATATTTATGCATCAAAATTTATTCGGTCATTCCCCAGTTGACAGCTATCTTTTTTTGTTTCTACTTATTTGCTATCACCAAAAAAAAGCACTATGAATATTTTTGTGCCTATGCGGTTTTTTCCCTTTTTTTTTCTCTTTGGGGTATATGTCTTATTAAGGTAGTCATTCTGGGCCTGGCCTGTAGTTTAGTTTAGATTCTATATGGGGGTCGGGGGGGAAGAGGAGAGGAAGCAAAAAATGAGACATTGTAAAGACATCTAAAGTGATGGGTTTTGTTACTGGCTCTGTCCTTGAATTTTGTCTTCTGTGTATTTCTGAGCTCCCTTTCTACATTTTTCCTTGTATCCTAGTAGATACAAGTCTATAGCTTCTAGTTAAATAATATACTCCCACCCCAGCCTTTCCCCACCCTACTACTTTTTCATTTCAGTTTAAAATCATTCTGACTATATTTGTAGGATATCAGGTAAACATATTATTTTTAACATGCATACCTCATTGCCAATTCTTTTTTAGGTATATTCTATCACTGTCCAGGAATATGTCAATACTGATTTTTAAACCCCATAAGTAAATAGCTGATAAATTTATGGACACTTGTATTAGTCAGCTGACTCTGTGTTGTGTGTTCCTGTCCTTTTGCATTCTCAGCATATTCTGGTGCTCATGTTCCTGGGCAGAACTACATGTACCTTTCCCCCATCAAGTTAGCTGGCATGTATTTCTTTATCTCCTATTATATATCATGCACTGTGCCGGGAGCTAAGTTAAGACAGTCTCTGACTTCCAAGATTTCACTTTTTTTCTGAGGGATAATATATACACAAATAAATCAATATCTGATATACACAAATTAAAAAAAAACATTGATTAGAGGTAACGAACAAATGGATGAATCAGAAGTGGCTTGTTGAAGGAGGTGGCATTGCGCTAGCCTTAAAAGGGACAAGGAGTGCAAAGAAGTGTACATGACTAGAGAGTATTCCAAACATAGGGGAAAGTCTGTGGAAATGGAAATATGGATTATAGCATATGGAGAACAGTAAGTAGGCCAGTTTGCAGGCACTAATGCATTAAATACATCCTGAAAATGTTGGCTGAAGCCAAATCATAAAGGGTTTTAAATATAAACGAAAGCATTTATATTTTGTCCTATAGACAGAGTGGAATCACTGAAACTTTTTCAGCAGAGAAATGGCATAATCAGACCTAGATTTTAGAATTATAATTTCAATAGCTGTGGAATATATTGTACAAAGAAGAGAATGGATTCAGGAAGCTCAATTAGAGTATTTTTACAAAACTTCAAGTGGGGATTGACTAACATCTGAGATTGTGGTATGAGTGAAGAAAAGGGGAGAAAAATGTGAGATTTGATCAGGAAATGGCACTGACAATACTTGGCAACTGATTAGATAGGAATAGGGAAAGCCTTTGTGAATAAAAGTGAAGAATCAAGGGTGTCTCCTAGATTGCAAACTCTGGTGACTAGCAGGGTGGTGATAATGTTCATAGAAATAAAGAAATTTTGTGGCAACTAGGTGGCTCGGTGAATAGAGCAACAGCCCTGGAGTCAGGAGGACCTGAGTTCAAATCCAGCCTCAGACATTTAATGCTTACTAGCCATGTGACTTTGGGCAAGTCACTTAACCCCAATTGTCCTATCTTCCCCCCTCCAAAAAGCAGAAAGAAAGAAAGAGAGAGAGAGAAAGAAAGAGGGAGGGAGGAAGGAAGGAGAAGAAGGAAGGAAGAAAGGAAGGAAGGAAGAAAGGAAGGAAAGAAGGACAGAAGCAAGAAAGAAAAGTTTGGAGGAGGGTGAGTTTGGTCAGTCAATAAAGATGTATTAAATATCTATTATGTGCTAGGCATTGTGTTAAGTATAGGTTAGGAGGAAAGTTAACAAGTTTGAATTTAAATAGGTTGAGATGGAGATATTTATGCAACATCCAGGTGGAGTTGTCCAAAAAGCAGTTGAAAATATAGGCCCGGCCCTGGAGTCAGCAGGACCTGAGTTCCAATCCAGCTTCAGACACTTAACACTTACTAGCAGTGTGACCTTGGGCAAGTCACTTAACCCCAACTTCCCAGCCTTCCCCTCTCCAAAAAAGCAAAAAAATTTTAAAAATTAAAAAAACACTTTAAAAAAAAGAAAAAAGAAAAGAAAATATAGGCCTGGAGGACAGGAGAGGGATTAACTCTAGATGGATACATCTGAATTTCTTTTGCAGAGAGATTATAGTTGAATTGATGTGAACTCAGGAGGTCATGAAAAGAGAGAGTGGAAAGAGAAAGAAGTAGAGAGGATCCAGGGCCTTTAGAAAGAATAATAAAGAGATCATTGATGACCTCAGAGATAAAGTTTCTGTGCAGTTGGAGAGATGAAAGCCATATTACAAAGGGGAACAGAGAACAATAAATTGATTATGGTCATTAAACATTCTTTATGAATTTAAGCGTATTGGTGTAGAGACAATAGAGATCAAAGAAAATCTTCCTTAGAATTTCCCAAATACTGTACTTATTTCTAGGCTGAGTTGTTGGTTTTTTTGTTTTGTTTTGTTTTGCTTTGTTTTCTGTTTTGTTTAACCGCTCTAGGAAAAGAAATGAAATCTGGTGTGCAGCACTTGATTGGATTAGTGTTCCATCTCTCTTCTTTACAATAGATCTAGAAAAGTGATAAAAATGCTGAAGACATCTCAAAATTGTCCTCACACCCTAGTAGGCAGGTAATACTGCTGGCTGTTTGATTCTTAGTGACCAAAATTCCCCTCCAAAATTTACACAGTGAAAGAAAAACAAGCAAACAAACAAACAAAAAAAATCACTAAACAAATAAAATCCAACCCAAAGAAATTATACCCTGTGGAAGCAAGAAGAGAAAAGAGGCCATAAAAAGGAGTCGTCTTTCTTCTCCAGGAGAGAGTTGATTATATTGCAGTTAACAAAGGGTAAGATGTAACTTTCAGACATCTATGCTTGGGAGCCCAGAGGTTAAGTTCCCATCACCCACAAATAGTGAAGTTAATTGTTCTCAGAGGTTTTGTATCTGTTTGCTATGAGGTATTAGGGATACCTCTGCGATTGTCACACATACCTGCCCAAGATATAAAATAAAGAGCAAAGGGACAAACATCCTCAGTGGGATCGAATTCACACACAATTAGGAAGACAATTAGGAAAGCTATTATTGAAGATAAGAGCTAAGTTTAATAGAGAAAAGCTGAGGCACAAGTCATTGTTTTCTGGCTTTGATTTTTACATTTTTGCTAGCATCCTCACAGTCTTTGAAACAGGATTTAGTCATATAAAGGACCCACGGGGCCGTGTAGACTAAACTTCATTTTGCACACATAGAGCAGCTAGGGGGCACAGTGGATAGAATGTCCGGCCTGGACTCAGAAAAACCTGACTTCAAATCTAGTCTTAGACATTTATTAGCTGTGTGATCTTCGGCAAGTCATTTAACACTGCCTCAATTTCCTCATTGGTAAAGTGTGCAGAAGGAAATGGCAAACCACTTCAGTATATTTGCCAAGAAAACCCCAAATGGCATCATGGAGAGTCAGATAACTACAAGCAACTAAACAAGTATAACAAACACTACAAGACCCAGAGAGGCGATGTGACATAAAGATTACACAAATAATTAATCATGGAAAAGGAACTAGAATCCAGAAATTTTGAATGACATATAACAAGGCCTTTCATCACATTCCCTAAGTGTTAAAATTAATCCATTGGGATCAGTATACACTCAGTGGCCATATATACAGGCTGTACATATTAATTGTATCAATTCTTATGTTCACTATGTTATTTAAATAAAGGTTGACTCAAGAGAGAAATCCAGCCTTTAAAAAATTGTATCCAGAGTTATCCATAAACTGCTGGAGAGCTGCATGACACGTTTTCACCTTGTCCAGGAATCCATATGTGAACATTACCCCCGCTACCCCCTATCACTCATAATACATACTGACACATTCCCTCAGTTCTCTCTGTCACTATCTCTGTTTCCTTCCCTACTCTTCCACCATCCCCTCTCCCCACCTGCCCTAGCTCTTGTTTAATTTATTTAATTTGGTAGAAAAAGAGATCAACTTATTTTAACATTAAAGCTTTGGATTCCACAAGCACTGCACTCCAAAGTTCTTCCCAAGTTCTATCTGAATTATTTGTCCATATCTGCCTTAGGTGGCAGAGTGGATGGAATGCTAGGTCTGGAGTCTGGAAGACCAGAGTTCAAATATCTGAGCAAATCACTTTACATCTTTTTGCCTCAATTTCCTCAACTGTAAAATGTTGGCAGATGGGTGCCTCAGTGGAAAGAATGTCGGGCCTGGAGTCAGGAAGACTTCTTCCTGAGTTCAAATTTGACTTCAACACTTCTTAGCTGTGTGACTCTGGGAAAGTCACTTAACTCTGTTTGTGTCAGTTTTCTCATCTGTAATATGAGCTGTGGAAGGAGTGACAAATCATTCTAGTATCATTGCCAATAAAACCCTAAACGGGATAACAAAGAGTGGGACACAACTGGAATGACTGAACAACAACAAAATCAGGATAATAATCATACCCATCTCTCAGTGTTGTGAGGATTAAATGAGATTATATTTGCTGAGTACCTAGCAAATCTGTAGTTAATTTTAAAAATCTTATTTTTTTAATTTTTTAATTTTTAAATGATATGATTTTGTCCAACCTCTTTTATTTTAAATTTAAAAAAATGTTAAGACCCTGAGACAAATTACCCTTATTGTCACAAAATGCAAACTATGTCTTGCAGCCTATTTCTATTTCCGTCATTATTAACTGACATTTAGGAAATTGACATTTCATCAGGACCCTTGATGAAAGGGATCCTGTATCTGAAATCAACTGGTCTGAGTTGTTAAGTCCATTTTTGTCATTATTGACTATGTGACCCCTGGGCAAGTCACTTCATCTTTTTGAACCCCAGAGTCCCTCCCCCTATAAAATGTCCACATTTATATGTGTACTACTTGCCTCACAGAGTTATTGCAAGATCAAATAGCAATGTATATACAATGCTTTGTCAAGTGCAAAATGCTATAGAAATCTCAGACCTCATTTTTATTAGGACTCTGTATTTGGTTGGTGCATGAACAAGAACAGAGAGGAAGACAGTTGAATTCACTAAGAATAGCTGGCTTTTTTCAAAATCTTAATATATAAAGTATCCATTTATTTGATCTACCTTCTACTCCAGGGATCCAAAATATTTGGAGACTTTGGAATGAAAGACACAGAATTCAGCATATGAATCAGAGTGATGGGAAGTAGATCTGGAAATTTAAACTACATGAGAAAAAATGTAGACCACCTTTGCTGCTAGACTGAAGTATTTGCATTGTTTTTTTCTTGAAGAAAATAGAGAGCCAGTGAAGATTGTGGAGCAGGGTAGTGACTTTAGAGAGATCATTCTTTCAATGAAGTGTGGGACAAGTTAAAGAGAGCTCTGCCGAGAGCTTTCACCTAGTTCTTTTGTTCTCTATTCTGACAAGATAAACAAATATACAGTATGAAGGCAAGTTTATAAATATTGGCCCAGAATCCTGAACTGACTCTCCTTTTAGAGGTTGGCTATAGGTACCCACAGAGGAGGGGAGACTTTGGTGCCCAAATTTATGGTCTACATTTTTTTTTTCGTTCCTCCTAGTCAGATTAATTGACCTTTCCAGATGCATCCAGCATACTTCCTGGCACATAATTGATACTTAATAAGTGTTTGCTGACTAATGGATTAAAGAAACACTCTCCTATTTTATCTCTCATGAGCCAAGATTCTGTCCTGCACATGATTACTGTGCATAATTAATCTATGCATCAACCTTCCACAAAGGATTTCCCATAGCTGGTATATCATGACCTGAGCTATTTAAGGACAAGTCAACGCCTCCTACTTTAAAATCAAGTATCTACACTGCTTTAGGAAAACAGTCATGGGATCTGATGAATAGTATGTGGTATGGTGGAAAGAAAGAATGGTCTCAGATAGGTCAGTACATAGCTGTTGTAAACTAGGTAATTTAAGATTAGGTAAGATCTCTGTGGGTCTTAGTTTAAGTATCTGAAACATAAGCAAGTTTGTGATCTTTTAGAGGATACATTTCTACTCATTTCTAATGATCAGTGTCTTATTGAGTCCCCATCCTCATGCTCTCCTATCAGTGAAACTGATCATTCATTCACTGTGAACTCTTGCTGCTATTCATTTGAGGACGGGCTTCCCTGTATCAGCAGTGAGCACACTGCCTCAGATATTATTAACTGACTCCTCAATATGCAATAAAATACATGAATTCCTAACTTGCTTTTGAATCAAGAATATTTTCCTAGAATTCCAGAGCTAAAAACAACTCCAAAGGAAATCTAGTACAATCTTTATCTGAACAGCTCAGCAAGGTGGTATAGTACATGTTCTACTAGACTGGGTTCAAATTTGGCCTAGGATACTTGCTAGTTATGGACGTGCATAAGATATTTAACATCTCTGTGCCTCCATTTTCTCATCTATAAAATGGAAATATTAACAGAAGTTACCCCATAGGGTTGTTATGATCAAATGACTTAATGTATGTAAAATGCTTTGTAAACTTTAAAGAACTCTATAAATTTTATATAAGCTAGCTATTATTGTACAGCGCATTATTGTACAGTATGTGATATGTTATAAAGTATATTATTTTATAGCACAATAAGCTAGCTATTGTGAGTATGACTTTTATAATATCACTGAAAAGCAGCCATCTATCATTGACCAGTAGTATTCTCATGATGGTCAGTTCATTGACTTGGAAACAGTCCAGTCTATTTCTGGGTAGTTCTAATTGTTAGGAAGTTTTTCCTCACACTGAGCTAGAATCAATCACTAATATTCATCTGTTGCTTCTAGTTTTATCTCTGGGGAATGAACAGAACTGATCTCATGCCTCTTTCACAGGACAATACTTTAAGTACTTGAAGGCAGTAATCATATTCCTTCTAAGTCTATTCTTTTCCAGGTACAAGTCTGAGTTTCTCCCTTTCTTCCTTGTAGAGGCTAATCTCCGTCACTGACTGTCTCTGTTTTGGACTGCCGTTGTCCTTCCTAAAATATGGTGATCTAGATGTGGTATGAATACATTTGATATTGTCCATAGTAAGCCTTTCATCAATGCCCATTATGATAGCTAGAGAAGGAGGTTTGATGAAAAGATGAATAGATAGATACATAGACGCATTCCTTTTAATGATTTTTATTTAATTGGTGCAGGAAGCAATAATGGAGGAAATTCCTTCCCTTGCTATCTCCCTCACTCCCTCCACTAATCCAAACCAACAACTTCTGTGCTTGTCTCCGGAGTGCTTTGCTCAGGAGCACAAAGATAGTATGTATCAGAGGAAATATTTGAATACACTTACTGATAAACCTGAGACTGGCCTTCTATCCAATATATCACAATGCCTCTGGACAAATTAATAGGTTAATTCATGAATTTCTTCATTGTTCTTCCCTGATGATCATATTCCTCCCGTAAGAGGAACTTGCACCTGTATATATACTTGCATTACTGAGGGAACACTGCATATTTAAAGTCATTATTAGAAATAAAGGAACAGTAAGACATACATAGCTAGGGATTCTTTGAATGATTCCCTTCCTCAATCCTCACACTATATAAAAAGCACACTCTCCATGGAGGTTTGCACCTAGTCATCTGACTTGGCCAGTTAGACTAGTTCTCATAATTATACTAATAGTCAAATAATAATTGACATTTATATAAGTAGTGTAATAGTTACCAAGCCCTTTACATACATGATATTTTTTGATTCTCACAAAGATCCTGTGAGGTGTTCTATATCAATTTATTGGATGAGGAGAGTGAGACTTAAAAAGGTTAAGTGACTATTTTATGATTATACATTAGGCAACTATCAGAGGAAAGCTCTGAACCATGGTTTTCCTGACTCCAAATTCAGCACTTTAACCTCTATACCACACTGCTTCTCACAAGTCTCATTTACATTTTTATAGTGTTATTGATGATGGTGGAAATGATGCTGGTGATTAGGATGATGACAACAAGGGCAACAATAATTCATTTATATAATGCTTTAATTTTAGTGAAGTGTTTATAAATGTTAGGGCACTATGGGTTTTCTAATATGAAAGCACTGGAGACCACAGATACCATGGATCTCTGTACTCATGTTAAAAACCTGTTACTTCCTGTGTGTTTGTATGTATCAGCATAGCCACAAAACACAGTAATTGAAGTTTGGCTTCCAGGAGGGATGGATTGTATCTATGTGTCTCTAAAAATGAAAGATCTTAGGTCAAGAATCTACTTGATTATGTGTCCAAATAGAGCTTAAGGAGGTAACTGGGGAGTGGCCATCAGTTGAGGACTGGATTAGTTTGCCTCTTTGTCTAAGAAGATAGCTCTAATCCTCCTCCAGGATTGCTTATCCAACCAGATAGCACATTGGAAATAAGTCAGCACCTCCTAATTCAATGTACTAGAAAATATTAATGTTTAATTATAACATTATTTTTATTCTCCTTTACATGAGTAGTACTGTTTCTGACAGTGAATAATAATATAAATGATTATTTATGATTATACAGGAATGGAAGAAAAATGATCTTTGACTTTCCTACCTAAAGCAGGGAGACCCTAAGATAAAGACACAAATCTGAGATGATGTAAATGAGTCTTATGTGATTCTTTGTAGGCACATTTGGTGACCTTACTAAAGGGTAAATACACTGAGGAAACTTCCTTCTAGTTCTTGTCCAAAAGGATTGAAGAAGTCCAGGAATAATTTTCCCAGAATAAAAGAGAAATATAAACTATTATTATCATCCCAAAGCCAAAAGTGAGAGAGGAGAAAGTTAAGAGGGGGAGGTTTTCAGGAATATCAAGAATATCTAGTAATTTTTTTTAAAACTTCTTATAACCTTGTGAGTCTCCTCTTTTGAATCTTTGTCCATTTTCCTGTAGTAAACACTTGAATGCTTCAATGGATCTGTGACATTACCAGTGTGGAGATATCCTCTAAGGTCAAGATTACAACTGGCCTCTATTTCTTCCAAAGGATCTATCCAAAAATTAAAACTCTTAGAAAAGAAAAAGGTCATTTTTTTTTTAGTGGGAGCAACAAAGTAGAAGTAGAAACCTGCTTTCCTTTTCACAGTGATCTTTGACTTTCCCATCTCCATCACCATAACATCAATTCCACTGCCGAGACAAACTTATTGCCAAGTTCTGCCTACATCTTTCACTTTTGTCCCTTTATTCTGAGTCACTTTTCTACCACCCAGTACAAGTCTCCATCACATCCCCATTACATTTCCTATTACAATAGCCTACTAATTCAACTCTTTTCTTACCTTTCCAATGAATTATCCACATAGCTGCCAAAAGAATTGCATACATTTGTATGCTCTCATCTCCTGCCTGGGAGTGTCAAGCTCTCTTTTGTTCTCAGAGGAACTTCTATCTCTTAGCTCTGTTTTCTCTTTGTATATTCATCCCTTCAATCCTACCTTCAATCTCTGCTATGTGGCTTAATTAAATATCACTAAATCTAATTATTTCTGAGACCCTATCTATTTTTCTTGCCCCACCTTTTCCCTATGTTTGCTATATTTCACTGAATCATAGGAGCATCCCCTTGGTATAGTGGGGTTGCCTTCTTATAGGAACAGAAAAATATTTTTAACGACTCTTAGCATAGGAAAAATAAAAGTCACAACAACAAAATACACAGTGAAGTGTCCACTATCAGCCTGTGCGACCCCAATATTTGTATAGTTTCAGGAGTCCTCAGAGGATACAAAAGCCTCTCCAAAGCTGGAAATGCAAGAAAAAGCAAGGTATTGTTTTGGCAACAGTCATTCCTAGGGTTACTTGTCCCACAAGAAGACAAAGTGAAGAAAATCTAATACAATTCCCAACTGATGTTTCACTCAAGTACCTAGCAGAGGCAATCATTATATGAAAACTCAGGAGTTCTTGTTCTGAATTTCATCTTCTTTTTCTTACAGTTAGAGCTTTAAGTTTGAATCCTGCCATTGGCCAGAACCCTGGAAGGCTTCTCACTATGACTAATTATGTATTAAATATGGGGAACTCAAGAGTAGGCTAATGGCCAGAAGAAACCTCTCACCATCATTCCACCTTACCATCTTTGTCCTTTTGTCCTTTGATCCTGGCTTCTAGTGGGGAAGGGTTCCATCACACTCTTTGTCTTGACCTTACTATCTTCAGCACCTGCCTTTGGCTGCTGCTTATCACTTCTGTTTGCTCATACCTTTCTGACTTCCCAATGGAAAGTCAAGGCCAAGTCAATCTCTTCTTAGGGGAAGAACCAGAAGGATCATTGTATATGTACATATTTTGTGCCACCAGTCCCTTCTCTGAGAGGGCAGGGATTGTGTCGCTTCTTACCTCATTATCTCTTAGAGCAAGTATATTCTCTTACTGTCCCTCGTTCTTGAAATATTCTCTTTCCTCATCTCTGCCCAATGATGTCTCTGGCTTCCTGTAAGTCTCCACTAAAATCCAATATTCTACAAGAAGCATTTTTCAGTATCTCCTAATTCCAGTGCCCCCTCTCTTTTAATTATGTCCTACTTATCCTGTATGTAGCTTGGTTGTACCTATTTGTTTCCTTGTTGTTTCCTCTTTGTCTTAAATTGTGAATTTTTTGAGGGGAGGAACTATCTTTTATTCCTTTTTCTATCCCCAGCACTAAGCACAGTGTCTGGCACCTAGTAGGCACTAAATGGAAGTTTATTGACTGACTATTCCCAGTGCTTACAACAATTCTTTGCCCATAGTAGGCACTTAATCTGTGACTGCAATCCTTAATTGGAAGGGAAACTCCATGGAAGTAGAACAAGGAGACCTGAGAGGCCAGAGGTGCTGAGTTAGAGGGGGAAAAAATGAAAGTGACATCCAGAAGCCAGCTTGGGAATAAGAATTATTTGAAGATATTCAGGTCCCATGAAGTAGCTCAAGGTATAAATACAAAGACATATAAAACCAAACTGTATGCATACTGCACATTTAAGGAGATGATTTTATAGTAGGCAGTTGCAGCTGCTATTTGTATGACCTCTTGCAAATGGTGACAAATACATAAATGAAGTAAGAGTTTTGTTTTGTTAATAAATGGTACATAGTGCTGGCAAGTTTAAGTTTACATTTTAAAAGGCTGCAAAATTTAAAACAAAATTAAAAAAGCTAATCTCTAGTCACATAATAAATCTCTGACTACACACTTCTGACTTCTTTATCCTCCTACCAATGCCCTTTTTTCATGACCTCCTTAGAATTTCCAAGGTAGTTAGCTCATCTGTACGTTTAAATACAGATTGTGCCATGTGGCTAAGCATCCCATTAAAGGGACATTTGGGCTATCCATGTGCTGAAGTAATAGTATTAACAGCTGAGAGATTTGTTAGCTCTGATCTCACCCCAATTCCAGTCGCTGAGATAGAAATGATTAACAGTTCCAAAATATAATGACTTGAATTTTTATTCTTTTCATAGTCAGATTCTGTGAATCATTTCTGTAGGATCACTGTAATTCTTGTTTCTTGGCATTCGGTTAAGTAGTAATTCACTCCAGTGTATTCATAGTTACAAAATATAGACATACAGCTCCCAGACTAAGGGGAAGGTTAGCATTTTGCACAGCTTCCTAATTGAATCCTTCCCCCCGCCCCCCTCAGCCACCCCATACATACATACATACCTGAGCAGCTTCCCTGAAGGCTGTACAGTCTAAAGCCTGACCTGAGACTTTTTTTTTTCCACTTTTACCTCTGATTTACTGCCTAAACCTCATTTTGCCTCCTTTCAGGGGAAAAAGAAATATTATATGAATTCATGTGACCCTCCTCAGACCCAAACTTATATACATGGAATACTCATATTATCTCTCTCTCTGATTGATTACAGTTGATACTGTTCTTTCCTCCATCTATTCTACCAATATCTTTATGTAATCTAAGGCCCAAAATCCCATAATCCCTGAACCCACACAAAGTAGGTTCAATCTTGGGGGCTTCCCCAAAAGATCAGTACCAGTTTTCTGCTCATTATGCCCCCAGTCAGAATTTATCCAGGATTCTGCTAGATTGAGGTTATGTAAAGTTCATGTCTACCTTTACATAAATATGAATAGAAAAGTCCCTAGCTTCCATAAACAAACAAAAGAGCAAACAAAAAAACAAGAGGTAAACAATTCATGCTAGGGACAAGATAGCCTTTATTTTGTCCAACAGAAGACAAAAACAACTAAAAGGAGTCCATAAACAAATGCAGGGGGGAAAAGTGAAGGGATTTGTGACAGTCCACAAACAAATCTCCCTCATTAGTGAAGTAATTTTTTCCCCTAAAATGGCACTATTTCTTTTTTTTTTAATGACAGCACAGTTTAATGGTACAAATTTGGGGTTGGTAGTAGGGCAGGCAATGTTGTGATATTCCAGAATTTTTTTTTCTTACTAGATTCTGCAGGATCCCCTGTAGATGAAAGGGAAAGCCTATAATTTCGAACCCCTCCAGAAGGCACACCTCTTTAGGCACTGCTGCACAAATATGATAGAACCAAAATCTACCAGTTTACACCCTCCTGTCACAAGAGAAATGCAATAGGGATTAGTTTTCCACAAAATCTGCTCCTGGGACATAATAGACTTTTGTTTCCCTTGACTCAGTTTCCTGGTAACCTGGGGCACAAAAATCCCATTTGCATGGTGTCAAAGAAGATCAGAATAGTTGAATGTCCAAAGACCACTTGAGTCAGTACATCCTGCTTTGCTGAATAAGTGAGCTCAAGAACATAGAAGCTAAGTACCACTGTGTTCTTGTTGCATGCCCCTGATACATTAGGACAAAGTAAACCTCATTTTGATGGTTTCAGTGACTGACAAGTATCTCACTTCATCCTTTTGTAATCTTAACCAAGTGCTAAATGGAAATGTCTACATATTCTATAGGAAGGAGTTATGGATAATTTAATTTCTAAAGAAAAGTTGACCTCCCAATAAGCTCTTCAAATTGATCAGGGAACTGCTTGAATGTCTCTCTCTCTTTTTTTTTTCACAAAAAGTGAAAGGATTCAACTAAATAATCTAAAAGGTCTAATCCCTTCTTACTCTCTATCTAATAATCCTACTTCTGCAAGGTCACAGCTTCTCCAATTGTTTAATACATGTTGATTTTCTTTCCTGAATTTTAGTTATACTTCAATTGTTTCCAGATACACTGCCCCCCTTCACACTAGCACCAATGACCTTTCACTTGTAACAAAGAAATACAGTTAAGTAAATACTAACAATAAAGAAACCACATCTGACAATGCATGTACTATTCCATATCCATTATATGGAATAACCTAATTCTTCAATTAAAGGAAAGTGGTATGTTTCCATATTTCTAGGCCAATGATAGCTCAGTATGAGTACATAACATTTAGTTTTATTTTAGTGTGCTTTATGAGATTTAGTCATCACAGGATTATTACAGCCAAAATCCAGAATTCCTAATACAGGAGATAAGCCAGAAAAAAAAAATCATTCAAACATCATGGACCCACAGTCCAGATCACACAAGATTTAGGAACACAAAGGAATAGAGTTATTGGAATATGGTATTCCAGAAAGCAAAGGAGCTAAAATTAGAAGCCAGAAGTAACTACTCAATAAAATGAGAGAGGGAGAAGAGGATAACTGAAGAAACAAAGGACTTTCAAGTATTCCTGATAAGGGGGGTAGGGTAGGGTGGGGTAATCCTGAAAAGAAAATTTGTCATTCAAACACAAGATTCAAGAAAAGAACAAAAGGTAAACATGAGTGAGAAATTACAGAAGAATGAACAAGATGAAAGCATTTACTTTTCCATATGGAAAGCTGACACATGTAACTCTCCCAAACATTATCACTAGGGCTATTAGAGGGAGATTATTTAGCTAGAGGAGATGGGTGTGATTCTATCATCTTGGAATGATCTTAAAAGAAAAATGGAAAGGCGAAAAAGTAAAATATATTAGGAGAAAGGGGAAGAGAGATGAAGAATGGGGGAAATAATCTCATATGAACTTGGCATGCAAGGAAGAATTTTACAATGGAGGGGACAATGGAGAGAAATTTTGAATCTTACTCTTTTCTGAATAGATTCAAGGAGGAAAGAACATACATAAACACAGTTGGGAACAAAAAAATCATCTTCCTCAACAGAGACATAGGAGGGAAAGTGGTTAAAAAAGGTGAAAGGAGGTAAGAGGGAAGAAAAATTATGGGAGGCAGTAGTCAAAGCAAAAGAAATTCTTGAGGACTCCACAGAGTAAAAATAAAGAATAAGTACTGGAGAACAGGATGAAGGGAAAGACACAGTTAGCAATAACTATGAATGTGAATGAGATTAACTCACCTATACAATGAAAGAGGATAGTAAAATGAGTTAGATACAAGAATTAGAAACCAACACACTTGAAACAAAGAGACACATGAAAAGTTAAAATAAAGGGCTGGAAAAGCATCTATTATGTTTTAGCTCTAGTAAAAAAAAAAAGCAGTGAAAGCTAAGATAAAGCCAAAAAAAGCATAATTAAATGAGATAAGCAGGGGAATTGTTTTGCTAAATGGTAACAAAGACAATGAACTAATATCTATACTAAATGTATATGCACTAAATTGCATAGCACCTAGGTTCTTGAAAGAAAAGTTAAACAATTTATAGGAGAAAATAGAAAATAAAACTACAATAGCAGGAGAAATCTTGATTTACTCCTTTCTTTTAAAAAAAAATATTTAATTTTAGTTTTCAACATTCACTTCCATAAAATTTTGAGTTCCGAATTTTCTCCCCATCTCTCCCCTCCCTCCACCCCAAGACGGTGTATAATTTGATAAAGGTTCTACATAGACATTCATATTGACCCTATTTTCACATTAGTCGTGTTGTAAAGAAAAATTAGAACCAATAGTAGAAACCACAAGAAAGAAGAAACAAAACAGAACAAAACAAAAACAAAAGAAAGAAAAAGAGAGAAAATAGTATGCTTCAACTGGCATTCAAACTCCATAGTTCTTTTTGTGGATGCAGACAGTATTTTCTATCATGAGTCCTTTGGAATTTTTTTAGATTCTTGCATTGCTAAGAAGGGATAAGTCTATTAAAGTTAGTCATTGCACAGTGTAGCTGTAACTTTGTATAGTGTTCTCCTGGTTCTGCTCATTTCACTCAGCATCAGTTCATTCAAGTTCTTCCAGGTTTTTCTGAAGTCAGCCTGCTCATCATTTCTTATAGCACAATAATATTCCATTACATTCACATACACAACTTGTTCAATCATCCCCCAATTGATGGGCATCCCTTCAATTTCCAATTCTTAATCACCAAAAAACAAAAACAAAACAAAAAACAGCTATTATAAATATTTTTGTATATGTGGGTCCTTTTCCCATTTGTATCATCTCTTTGGGATATAGACCTAGACGTGGTCCTGCTGGGTTCAAGTTACTTCTTCCAAATGTAGACAAATATAAGAATAAAATAAGCAAGAAAGAATTTAAGGAAATGAGTAAGATTTTAGAAAAGTTAGATATAATAGACCTCCACAGAATATTGAATGGAAATAGAAAGGAATATACCTATATTCAGTGGTGTATGCTACCTTCACAAAAATTGACCATGTTTTAGGGTATGAAAACCTCTTAAAAATAAAGAATATAAGAAATATAAAATGCATTTTTCTGACTACAATGTAATAAAATTTACATTCAATAAAACCCTGGAAGCATAGATTACAAATTAATTAGAAATTAGTGTGATCTTTAAAAATGAGTGGATTAAAGAACACATCAAAGAAATAATAATTTAATAAAATATAATAAAAAAGACAATCTGCCAAAGTTTATGAGATGCAGACAAAATAGTACTTAGGGGAAAATTTGTATCTCTCACTACTTATATCAATAAGAGAGAAAAAACATAGTGAAAAAAAATCTAGAAAGCAGCAAATTAAAAACCATCAATTAAACACTAAAAATAGAAACCCTAAATATCAAATACAATATTTTTTAACATTAAAAGTAATAATCATTGGATGAGTAAGTAAAACTAGGTGATGTTTAAAAACAACAACAAAAATAGATAAACCAGTCAATAATCTGATTTTTAAAAAGAAAGAAGAAAAACAAATTACTCATATCAATAACCATAAAAAGGATAACTTCACAAATATTGCAGAAGAAATAAAACCTATTAGTACCTATTTTGTCCAATTATATGCACATAAAATTAATAATCTGAATGCAATTGATGAATAGTTCCAAAAACATAAATTGCCAAGATTAACAGAAGAGGAAATAGATATACTTAAATAATATAATTTTAGCAAAAGAAACTGAATAAAACATAAATGAGCTCATAACAAAAAATGACCAAATGGATTCAGAAACAAAGTCTATCAAACATTTAAAGAATAATTATTTTCAGTATCACATAAATTATTTTTAAAAATAGATAAAGAAGGCATAGAGTAGCTAGATGGCACAGTAGATATAATACCAGGCCTGGAGACAGGAAGACCTGAATTCCAATTCATCCTCAGACACTTACTTGCTATATGACCCTGTGCAAGTCACTTAACCCTATTTGCCTCATTTTCCTAATCAGTAAAATGAGTTAGAGAAAAAATGACAAACTATTCCAGTATCTTTACCAAGAAAAACATAGCAGGGTCACAAAGAGTCAAACACAACTGAAATAACTAAACAACAACAACAAAATAAGTAATACTGCTCAATTTCTTCTGTGACACAAATATTGCCTCATTATCTAAACCACAGGGAAGATAAAGAGAGAGAGAAAACAATAGGCCAATTTTGATAATTAATATTGATGAAAAAAATTAAATAATATACTGAGAAGATTTTAAAAATATGTCACACAGATCATAACTTGTGACTAGTCTAGATTTTTTCCAGGGATGCAAAATTCATTTAATATTAGGAAAAAAATATATAAGTATAATGGACCATATCAATGACAAAAAAAATTAAGACTCATATAATTATTTCAATAGATTCAGATAATGCTTTTGACAAAATGCAAAGCCCATTGCTATCAAAAACACTAAAGAGCAGAGGAATAAATAGATTTTTTCTTAAAATGAAAAGTATTTATCTAAAACCAAGAACAGGTATGATTTGTAATGAAGATAAACTAAAAGTCTTTGCAATAAAATTAAGGGTGAAGCAAGGATGACCATTAACACTAATATTATTAAATATTGTACTAGAATGAGAACCTTAGGCAAATTTTAAAAATAAATAGTCAAAATGAAGTAATAAATTCTGGGAAGTTGCAGAACATAGAATAAACAGTCAAACCATCAACATTTCTATATATTATCAATAAAATATAACAGCAAAGTATAGAAAGAAATATTACATTTAAAATGATGACCCCATTGAATACTTATGAATCTAACTGCCCAAAATTCACAGGCACTGTGAACAGAATCATAAAATACTCAACATGGAAACAGAGATCTAATAATTGGAAGAATATTAATTGCCCATGGAGTAGGCATAGTCAATATAATAAAAATCATATGCTTTCAAAATGAATTTATTCAATGCCTTAACAATCAAACTGTCAAAGAATTGTTTTATAGAGATAGGGAAAAAAAATAATGCAATTCCTCTAGAGGAACAAAAGATAAGGAATATTAAGAGAAAGTATTTTTTGTTGTTTTGAAATGAGAAAGATGGGGGCCTAAAAGAACCAAATCTCAAGCTATAATCCAAAACTGTAAACATCAAAACAACTTGGTATTGGATAGAAATAGAATGGTTGATCAGTGGGGTAGAATAGGCACATCATATTCAGAAGCAAATGAGTAAATAACCTAGTAGTTGATAAAACTGAAGATTCCACTATTGAGACAATAAAACTTTACAAAAACTACTGGGAAAACCTACAAATTAATCCAGTAGATACTAGGCACAGATCACCATCTTATACCATATACCAAGATAAGCTCAAAATTGACACACGATTTTGACATTAAAGTCAATATCATAAGCAAATGAGAAGGGCACAGAAGAAATTACTTATCAAATCTATAGCTAAGTGAAGAGTTAATGACTAAACAAGAGATAGAGAGGTTTGTGGAGGGAAATGGGTAATTCTGATCACATAAAATTAAAATTTTGTCAAACAGAAACAATGAAGCTAAACTTAGTAGAAAGGTAGGAAACTGGGGAAAAAATCTTTACAGCAAATTTCTCTAATGAAATTCTCACTGGGAACTGAACAAAATTTATAAAGATAAGAACCATTCTCCAAATGATGGTCACAGTATGTATACAGGCAGTTTTCAAAGGAAAAAAATCAAAGCTATCAATAGTCTTATAAAAATGCTCTAAATAACTAATAAATAGGTAATGCAGACTAAAACAGCTCACATTCCTGAGATTGGCTAAGATGAAGGATAAGGAAAATGGCAAAAACTGTAGGCAATATGGGGGAAAAAATGTTGCACTAATTCACTATCAGTAGTGCTGTGAACTAATCCTACCATTTTGAAAAGCAATTTGGAACTGTGCTTCAGAAGCTTTTAAGACATACCCTTTGATCCAGCTATACTGCTACTAGGTCTAAATCACAAAGACATCCAATAAAAAAAAAACAAGAAAAGATCTCATAAGTACGAAAATATTCATAGCAACTCTTTATGGTGGAAATGAATTGCAAATAAAGGGAATGCTGCTCAGTTGGTAATTACTGAGCAAGTATGCGAATGTAAATGCTATCATAGTATAAGAAATGTTGAAGGTTGTGGTTTTAGAGAAACCTAGGAAGACTTACATAAACTGATGCAAAATGAAGTGACCAGAATCAGGAAAACAATTTGCACAGTAAGCAATATTTTAAAAATAATTAATTGTAAAAACTTAATAACTCTGATCTACCCAATGATCATACCCAGTTCCAAAAGACAAACGATGAAACATGCAGTTCACCTCCACCACCAATGGACTCCGAGTGCATGTTGAAGCATTATCTTATTCTCTTTTGTAATTTTTTCATGTTTTTTTCTTTTTTTCTTCAGAACATGATTAATGCAGAAATGCATTTTGCATGACTTCATATTTGTAATGGGCTCTGTGTTTCTCATTTTGTTAATCAATTGGAAAGGGGGTGGCAGAAGGGACAGAATCTGAAACTGAAAATAAGTTTGAATGAATGTTTTAAAACGCTTGGAGGGAAACGGTATGCACAAAACACGTTCAAGTTTCATTTGTATTACTGCTATTTTCTCCATCTCTTTCTGTCCTTGCTCACTCTACTTTCCATTTACACTCATTTACTCTCCACTTCACAGCACAAACCCCTTGGATATTCTTCTGGCCCCTTAACAACTTCCTCTTCTGTGTTGTCTTCCCTCGTTAGCCTGTAGACTCCTTAAAATCAGGGGCTATCTTTTTTATCCTTAGTTTTATTCTCAGTGCTTAGCACAATGTCTGGAATATAGTCAGTGCTTAATAAATGTTTGTTGCATTGAACTGAACTCTCCTAAATCTAGGGGATCAACTGAAAACCAATCAAATTCTGATGTGTAGCATTTGCTGATTTTCAAGCTGAAAACGCTCACTCTGAAAATTGAACAATTAATTATTAACAACCTGTTCCAACTGGTTCTAGCATACCCTGCTTTATGATAATTGGAGTTCTCACTCCAATGACAACATTTCTTTTGATTCAACTTCCACAGATTTTAACTCAAATGTGCTTCCCCATGCTTTTCTCTGCTAATTCCTTAATTTCTTCATATGAGAGCATCTTCTTAATAAGCAGTGCTACTATAAACCTTCCCATTTATCTGTTCTGTTCCTTTTAAAGAAGAAGATACACTCTCCTGAGTCATATTATATTGCCTTAGTTCTCCAAGTTTCAGTGAAGTGTGTGAGATCAGATTTGCATCATTACATTATGAACTTCTAATTCAGCTTATTTGTTGCTCATATAATGTGCATTTGTATATAACGGTCTCTTAAAATGAGTTTTATTACTGTGGATCCTTTATTTTCTACTACATATTTATATATTCATTAATTATATAAGTATGACTGTAATAATTATATACACATGTATATTACAAATCCCAAAAAGAAAATTTTTTAAAAAGAATAAGATAAAGCTAGAGTTTGCTAGAGTGAACAGAAAGCTACTAGTGTTTTATGAGTATGGGAGTAGCAGGGTCAGTTTTACACTTTAGGAAAGTCAGTTTTGTACCTGCATTGAAGATGGGTTGGAATTGGGACAGAGCTAAGGCTGTGAGACCAGTTGACAGGATAACTCCAGGCAAGTGATGAGGTCTCGTAGGGTGGTGACAGTGTGAGAAAAGAAATGAAGGTAGATGCTACATGAAAGATGTAGGGGTAGAACCAAAAACAAAATGACAAATGTTGAGATATATAGATCTCTGATGATGTAAAATGAAGAGCCAGAGATAATAATGAGAACCAGGAGACTAGAAGTATTGTGGAATACTCTTAACAATAGCAGGGAAATTTAGAAAATGAGTAGATTTTAGATGACAGATAATGATGCAGTGATATCTGTGATCTAGGTCATAATCCACCCAAACTTGTTGGTCTCAGGTGATTCTTCTTATTCCACTCAAAATGAAAAGAGATATGGTGTGGCCCTTATACTCAGAATCATGTGGTGATCTAGGGGATAAAGGATAGGTTGGAAGTTTCCTAATGTCACCTGCCTAGCTGCTTTGCATAGTAACTAGTTTAGATTATAACTACCCTAAAGAACTGATACTTGGCTCAAAATGGGGAAGGTTGGGAGTTTGGTCAGCAGATATGGAGGGGGAGGATTGGGGAATGAGAATTAAATGTGGTTGTATTGGATAAAAGCCCCATGACTGGCCATGGATGTGACCCGTCTTAAGCACCTTCAGATTGTTGATCACATCCCCCTTTGGTGTATCATTACAGCCTCTTTGGGATGTATCTTCCATGCAGACCTTCAGTTTTTCCCTTTTGGGGAGGAGGAAGAAGAAGAAGGTTTTTAACCTCAGGGTAGAACTCTTAGTCTGAAGGACTATATAGGTCCTTGGGGGAAATGAGGCTCACTGGAGAGAGAATGAGAGTTATCTTGTCTGTTTATAGGCTGAAAGTCCTTTATGTTTGGTTTTTTTTTCTTTTTATTAGCTGTCAGGTAAAATAAATCCCATACTGAATTTGATGTACTGTTAGCCTGAGTGCTTACATAGGAGCCAAGAGCCATTTTATCTTTTCTCTAAGGGCCTAGACAAACTATATTCTGGTACTCTGAGAGGAAACTCTGGGTCAGTATATCACCAAGAGGAGACCCATCTATGAGAAAACCCAAGATTAAACATGGTCAGTATAAACTCAGAGCTTTGATCATGGATTAGATGGGTAACATTTTTTTTTCAGAGTAATCTAGGTCTTGTCATGTTTCTCCCCAAATCAGAAGCTTTTTTTTAGAGGTGGAAAAGAGCTCAGATAATATCTTGCTTCATCCCTTCTTTTTATAAATGAGGTGATTTACCTTGACTAAGAACAAAGATAATCAGTAACAGAGGTGAAATATGAATCCATGCTTTCTGATTAGGAACCTGGAGCTCTTTGGACTGCGCTACGCTAACCTCCCATAGCAGTTCTTCTTAGCCTGCTGGAGGCCTTCCCTTAGTAATTTCTTTGTGAACCAGGGGAAAAACAATGTAGCAGTCAGGCTGCCCATCTGTTGTCAGATTGCTCATAACAGACACTTAATTTCCCTTTGATGAGAAAATGTATTTTGAATGAATAATTTGTTAATGCGCTCCTCCAATCAGGTATAAAAAACATCTTTTAAATATTTGCATTTTAATTGCATCCTTCAGAAGAAAGAATGGATCATTATGATTTAGTGGAAAAGACATTTAAGAGGCAGTCAGGAGATCTGAGTTCTAGTCTTGGGATCTGCTTCTAATTAGCTCTGTAATGCTGAGCCAAGCTTTTATTTCTGTGGTTCTGAATTTATTTATTTAGAAAATGAGAGGTTTGGATTACTGACCTCTAAATTTCATTCTACCTCTGACATTTTTACATATATCAGAGTATAAAGGAAAAGATGATCAGGGGAATTATAAGGGAATAAATTGATTAGGAAATCAATTTGATGAGCACCTGATAACTGTTATGAACTTACAGGGCTAGACCCTTACTTTGTAATAAGGAGAGTGTCTCACCCTACAAGTATGAACTTGCACGCTGGCACCTTTCTATTAGGAAAACTTCCAAAACCTGTGGGTTTCTAATAACTGGGAGCACCCTTGAAATATTTGTCAAGGAAAAAAATATGGGAGTCAAGGAGACAGATGCTATCCTTTTTTTTTTCTAGCATATAAAGAAGAGCTACAGGTCACTGTCACTTCCTTTTTGGAGGGGGGAAGATAGGGCAATTGGGTTTAAGTGACTTACCCAAGGTCACACAGCTAGTTAAGTGTCAAGCATCTGAGGCCAAATTTGAACTCAGGTCCTCCTAACTCTAGGGCTGATGCTCTATTCACTGTACCACATAGCCACCCCTCAATTCCTGTTACTATTCCTCTTTGTCTTTCCCTGTTCTAACATGGGACATATGACCTCATGCCCCACAAAGTCTTTCAACTGGGGAAGAGGGATAACAAATCGTTTTCTCTTTTTGATCCAATATACTCCTACCTGTAGTTACTACAGGAAATCTCCAAAATTATCCTTTCCATAATGTAGGGAGAAGAATTCCCAGATCCTACACAAGAACTCAAGGTAACAAATGCCTGTGATAGAACAACCTACAGAAAATACAGAAGATGAAAAGAAAGGACGGAATCCTATAAATGGATGTAGAAAACAAATGAAGCACTCAAAATGACTCATAAACTTCTGAAAGGAAGTTATGTTTTAAGAAACTGAATGAACAAAATTACTTCCCATTAGATTTACACTGATTCACTTACTAGAAGAGAGAGGATGACAAAGTATAGTTCCATTGCTTCCCCAAGTCAGAGGTTACTTTTGATATTCCTCTAGTCCCAGGGTCACATGAGTAATTGCCTTCTTATTCTATGCTGTTCAGGAAAAGAAGAAAATCTCTTTCTAAAAAATTCAGGTTTCTTGGGGCAGCTAAGTGGCACAGTGAATAGAGCACTAGCCCCTGGAGTCAGGAAGAACTGAGTTCAAATGTGACCTTAGACACTTGCCCTGCCTTCCCCATCCAAAAAGGAAAAAAAAAAATCAGGTTTCTGATTTTGAAATTTGGAAACTCTTAGGACCCAGGATCACCAACAAGTCACTTGCTAAAGTTGAATATTCCTAGGAAATTCTCTCTCTAGCTAGAAGTGTAAATTCTGGCTTCATGCCTAGAAGACTGACATTTCTTCTCATCTGCACAGAAAGTTAAAGTAATGGAACATTGGCCAAGAACCACCATCCCAGAACATATGGAGAAGCACATATCTGCTTCTGCTCTGTGCTTCTTTAAGAAACCTATCAGTACTCCAGATAATATCCTCTCTTTGGTTAGGAACGTCCATTCTCAAGCTTATTGTCCTTAATTTGTGCTCAGAAGACTATGGCCAACCCCAGTCTTTTAATGAATAGCTGGGTGCCTATTGATGTAGACTGATGGATACACTATCAAATGTAGTCTGTGGGATTCTTTCATTAAATCATATTTTTAAAACCAATTTACAAGTGAGGACCTGATTAGTAGTGGAGGGAGGAGGGACATATTTAGAACTGAATACAATAGTTTTTTTTTTTCAAAGCATCAATAAAACATTTTCTTTAAAAAAATCAGTATGTAATTTAGACAAAAACAATAGAGTTACTGGTGAGCACATTTATCTCCCATGTACTTCTCCTCCTAAGGGGAAAGAAACTGTGCATAATGTCTCCAAACCTCAAGAACATAGGTCTGTTCAATTGCTTATGCACTGTTCTTTCAATAGGGAAAAACCAAAAAGCAAAAAAAGAGAAGAGCTGTGTGCAACTCTCCTTTATGTGCTAAAATAAATGGGTCGCTATTGTAACAAAAAATCTTTCCTCCTAAATCTCATCCACTCTCATGAATCATAGCTATCCAATTATTTAGGGGCATCCCGAGTTCCAGGAAATGAATTAAGAGTTGACAGTTGTCCTTTTAGCAAAATGCCCCTTTGCATGTCCATATCCTGGCATTGGGGGGGGGGGGGGTGAGGAAGTAGGTACTGAACACAAAGACTGTAGTCCCATATGGTCATAAATTGATCAGGGGCTCCCTGATTAACTCCCTTTACTTTTATAAGAATCTCCTCTTTTAAAAGAATCTAAAAATGAAACTTAACATCTAAAAATGGAATTGCCACCAACTGTGGCAAGTTGGTGGGGGAAAAATGTTGGGAAGAAAAGTTTTAATTATTCAAAAAATAATACTACATTGATAAGTGCCTGATTTCAGTATGCATCAGGCCAAAACTAGGTTGAGGATTTATCAGGGATTTAATTCTCCTTGCTGTTAGTCTCCCTCCTTATCCTCCTTTGAACAAGTTGGTCTTATCATCACCTACTGAGCTTCAATGCCACATAGGTTCGTAGGGTCATAGATTTAGAGGTGGAAAGTGCCTTGGAGACCATGTCATTTACACCCCACCCTCTCTATTTTATGTATAAGGAGATTAAAGACGGAAGCATTTTTGCCTACACTCAATGTTCCTTACCTCCATATATTTAGCAATATTATTTATATCTCTTCTTGCATTAAGGAACTTGACAGCAACTGTTTACTTTATATGGGAGCTGCTTTAAAGTGTATCATGATGTTTGTTAAGCACACTTATCCCTTTCAAAAAGGCATCAAATTTTAAAAAAAAGGCTCATTGATCTGCAGCCTCTCATACTGATCTCTCGTGGTTGATAATGTGAACTACACATTTCCATTTAGTATTTATTCATTGGTGAAGTGTTCAAGTATGTTTTTATACTTCATTAGATTTAGATTATTGCTTCCATATATCACACTCTGATCTCGGCATCTGCTATTCATTTAATTATTACCATCCTTTGTTTTGTGTGGTGAATTTCCTGTGTCTATCTAGCTTCTCAAATATGAGAAGTGCTAGGGAGGTGTCTACTTAGTGTCATTTTTCTTTTACTTCTTATTAAATCTCAAACTCATGAAACTTAAAACCATAACCTCTTTGATGAGAGAAAGAGCTTTTAAAAGATACTATATGCACATATGACTTTTGCATCATTATATCATTGTATTATTTTCTTAAATGTGTGTATAGACATGCAGATGGATGGATAGATAGATAGGCAGATAGATTTATTTCATGAAGATAGAAAGGTATATATGTATTGATAATAAGCAATTCCCAGTGTTAGTATTTTATTTGTTTAAACTTTCTGTGTCCCTTGTCAATGATTTATCTTTACCTTCCCCTCAGTTAGGCAATTTTTACTGGATTTGGTCCCTGGAATAGCTTTATCTCTCACTCCTTCTTTCCTCCATTGGGTTGTATTCATCCAGGCACTACAACTACCTTTCTGGTTCATATCTCATGAATAACACAGGCCAATTTCCTTTCCCCATTCCCATTGATATTTGGCAAAACCCACACATATAACAAGACTGATTCTCCTCTTTGGTTTCAGGAGAGCTCTTTGGGGAACTCTTATGAATGCATTAAAGAGAATATTAGCCTCCATAAGTCTCTCTCCTTTTTTATACCACCAGTTATATGCAAGCACTGCAGCTATAGAACTGAGGGTGGGGTTGGCTAATGAGATCTCTTGGGAAGTTTGATCAGTGAATGAATATAGAATGTTAGAGCCAAAGGGACTTTAGATAGTCCAGCCTTATCATTTTATAAATGAAGAAAACTATGCCTTAGATAGGCTAAGTGATTTGTCAAGGTCATGCAGTCAGTTAATCTTAGAATCAAAGAATCTGAAAGCTTGAAAGGATCTCAGAAGCTGTATGATAAAATGCATCTTCCCTATAACACACTAGGAAAGTGGTCATCCTTCCCTTCATTGGAGACCTCCAATGAAGAGGTCCTTTCCCTCCTGATCCAATTCATTCATCTTCCTTTGAATCAGTATTAGGGAATTATCTCCTGACATCAAGTTTAAATTTGGCCTCTTTGAATATTTACCCTTTTTGCCAGTTCTTTACATGGGGGACAAGGGACAGAGCTAATTGATGATCAAAATAGCACAGCTCAATACCATACTTTAGATGTGGAGGGAAGTGAAATGAAACACCTCTCTAATCCTAGACACTGTCCCTCCTAATGCAGCCCAGAAATGAATGGGTTTAGTCCACTAAAACCTTCATAACTTTTTTTTTCAAATAAACTGTCTTTTAATCTTAACTCTTCCATTCTATACTAGTGAAACTGATTTTTAAGTCAGCTGTGAAAATGTTTGTGAATTGATTCTATTACTACACATGTCAGGAACCCCACTAGCAATCATATCCTTTTCCATCCCCCTAAGTAGGTAAATGTCATTGTTGAATGGTGGAATTACTTATATCCTCCACATCACTAGTTACCAGCAGGCTCCTAACTTACCTACAGACATCAGACTGCCTGGCCTCAATTATGTATAGGCCAAGCTACAAAGATTGTATGAAGATACATAGATTATATCTAACATAATGGCTGAAAATAGGTTTTTCTTCCTTCCTTCCTTTATTCCTTCCTTCCTTCCTTTTTTTTTCTTTTTTCTTTCTTTCTTTCTTTCTTTCTTT
This sequence comes from Pseudochirops cupreus, assembly GCA_028627135.1. NCBI lineage: Eukaryota > Metazoa > Chordata > Mammalia > Diprotodontia > Pseudocheiridae > Pseudochirops > Pseudochirops cupreus. The sequence continues at coordinate 340,452,581 of CM053580.1, forward strand.
CTTTCTTTCTTTCTTTCTTTCTTTCAGCTCAAGGCCTGAAGATCAGCTTAATTTCTTAAGACCACAATAATAATATTGTCCATTATGACACATAAAGACATAACATAACACACCATCCCTGTATTTTCATCTCTATTGAAAACATAAAGAAATGAAATTTCAAAGTCCTGCCTCATGATATACAATTAGTAAGTTGTGGAGCCAGTTTTCCAAGCACAATCCTGACTTCAAGCCAGAACCTTTCCCAACATTCCTTGCTACCTCAAACAAGAGGATTGCTTTTTTTTTAATTGAATGGGTACATGAAATTTGGGGCTCTTTTTGAGCTTTAAAATGATAACATTATTGCTTATATGTCTTATTTTTATTATTTCATTCCAATTGATACCCACTGACTTAGAATCCACAAGCTTAGTAAGCTAATTGGGGGAACATGAGGATCTTGCCTTTCCTTTGTTAATTTGTGATTTGGGTGACCTTTGGGTCTATGGTCTGATTCTTACTTTCTACCCTACACATAGTTATAGTTCAAACTTACATCCCTTAGGACGTATCAGACATAATCAGAAATCCTAAATATTATCAGGCTAGATATTTCTGTACCTGTGCAATGTTAATGGGATATAAGATTTTCCCTGCCCATTAATAAGTCTCACATGAAGCTCTTTAAGGGAAGCTTGCTGAGGGGATACTTGCTTATTGGAAGGCTTTCACACCTTTTGCTAATTTCTAATTAGGCAGTCACAAGGGTTGTAATATCTTCTGGTTCTGAGAAGTATATATATATATATATGTATGTATAAGTGATATATATGTTCATATATATATATATATATTCATATATATATGAAAGTGATGTGAATATCTCTGCATATAATCAAAAAGCCTCTTCAAAACTTGGTTAGGTGAAAAGAACCAATTACAGAATGTCTGCACACACTCTAAAGTCTCTCCAAGGGTTAGATACATACTAGTTACATAACTTTGGACAAATCACAACTTTTGTTTGTCTTCGTTTCCTCTTCTGTAAAATGGAGATAATAATAGCACCTACCTCCCAGGGTTCTTGTGAGGGAAATAATATTTGTAAATCTCTTAGCACAGTGCTGGACACATAGTAGACACTACATAAATGCTAGCTGTTACAATTTTTATTATCATTATATAAGGTACTTTCCTTATAATTCATTGTTTTCCTAAAAAATAGTTCCCTCGCATCCTGCACATGGAAAATTGTCTCCTCAAATGTCTGAACACATTCCAAATATGTAACAAATTACACATTCCAAAAGTGAGAAGTACTACAATGTTAGGAAAGGCCATAAAATAGGAGGTCAGTAATGCCCAATACCCTAGCCTTGAAAAGTTTGTCTGTATATCCAGACTGCCAAAAACAGAGGTGCCCCAGGAGACCATTGGAGCGTGCCCCAGGAGACCATTGGAGCATGCCCAGATTTTATGACATGGAGACCTCTGTATCCGCTATCACACAGGTACATGAGTCCTCTTTATATTAACTGCTGCATTCCTGAAGAGGCCTCCCATGTTGCCTCCACATTAGGCAGTCTGAGCATTTTTAGACAATCCCAAGTTATACAAATAATACAGTTTTTTCAATCGGACTTACTTAAAATTAGAAAGTAGCGTAGGTTTAAATATTTCTGGTTACTTAATTATAATTGGATTATACAACAATTTCTTAAAAGAGAGATGACCATGCAAATTCACAAAAAAGATCCTTTAAAATATAAAATAAGTCCAAACTGATATTTATAACTATCAGGACTATAATCTAATATGCAGACAAAGAGGAAAGGGAGTGTTTTAAAAGAGGAAAAGAATCTCAGTTGCTGACATAATTAGTAGTTGTATCACCATGTGCAATGTAGCTAGATCTGGTCTATTATCAGGGCCAGACCAGTCAATCAGTCAGTCAGTCAGTCATCAGGCATTTGTTAAGCACCTACTATATTCCAGGAACTATTCTAAGTACTAGAGATATAAAGAAAGTAAAAGAAGAATCCCTTCTCTCAAAGAGAATCTCTCCAAACAATCTGTCAAAGAACTCACAGTCTACTGGGGGAGATAATACCCAAACAGCTATATAAAAACAAACTATATACATGATAAACTGAAGATAATTAGCAAAGGCAATGACATTAAAGGGTACTCAGAAAGTTAAATGTAAGATAGATTAAAGTGGGAAGAGACTTGTGGCAGGAAGATCAACCAATCATCCAGGTGATGAGGGCGTGAAATAAGATGATGACAGCATCGGAGGGGAGAAGGTACATTTGTGAGAAATCTTATGAAGGTAAAATTGTCAGTCCTTGACAACAGATTGAATATAGGGGATAAGAGAGGGCGAGGAGTCGAGGACAATACCTTGGTTTTGAAACGAGGTGACCAAGCAGGGATGGTACCCTCAAAAGTGAAAGGAAAGTTAGGAAGAGGGGAGGGTTTGAGGAAAAGATAAGGAATTCAGGTTTGGACTTGCTAAGGTTAAGATGTCAACAGGACATTTGAGATGTCCAACAGGCAATTGGAGACATGACTATAGATTAACAGAGAAGCTAGGACTGGATACATATATTTGAGACTCATAAGCATAAAGATTATATTTCAATCCATGGGAGCTGATAACCTTATAAAGCAAAATTATTTAGAACAATAGAGAAGGGTCCAGGACAAAAAACTGCTAAGTCTCCATTAGTAGATATGACATGGTTAAAGATCCAGCAAGGGAGACAGAGAAGAAATTCTTTGATGGATAAAAGGAGAATCAGGTTAGAGTACTGTCATGGAAACCAAGAAAGAAGGAAGCATCAAGGAGAAGAAGGTGATAGCCAGTGTAAAGAAGGATGAAGATCAAGGGGAAAAAAAACAATTTAGGTTTATCAATGAAGCCAACACTGAAACTTTGAAAAGACTTGTATTAAGTTAATTATGGAGTCAGAAGCCAGACTGAAAACAGTTAAGAAATTAAATGTAAGAAAGTGTAGGATAAGAGTGGAGGCATGTAGGTAGGTTTTCAAGGAATTTAACTAGAGAAAAGAGAAAAGATAATGGCTAGTGCATACAGACATACACATGTGTATACATATACACACACTATATATACATATACACATACATACATACATACATACATACATATATATATATATATATATATATATATATATATATATATACACACACACACACATATAAAATCTCAAGATTCAATTTTGAATATGTCCTTACAGTTATTGACAGGATTAGGCATACAATTTAGGCCTCCAAAGTCTCAATTCAGAACACGGCATAAGAACCAATAACTAAAGTGAGTAAACCAACTCTTGGATGTATCCACTTAACTATACTGTGATAACTTCCTAATTGGTTTCTCCACTATTATCTTCCTTCTTCTTGAATCTATCTACTGCCAAAACAATTTTCTCAAGACGTAAGTTTGAATGTGACTTTTTTTAAACAAAAGTACAAAAAAAATAGCACCCCAATTCCATAGGATAAAATGCAAACTCCTTTGTTAAACCTTCCAAAATCTGCTACTTTGTGCCTTTCTTATCTTACTTCCTATTACTCCCTTTCATGAGCTTGATGTTTCAGTCAAACTAGACTACCATCCATACTCCAAACTTAAGGAAACTAGGTCTTAATTAGGGTAAATAATGAAACCTTAAAGTGATTGCATTATTAAATTTATATTTCCATTGGGCTGGAACTAATTACAATATTTTACGTAATTATAACTTTGAACAGTGCAAATCCAACCTCTTCATCCAACATTCAACCTCTTCACTACATTCATTTTTTTTTTTTGCATTAATCTGGATCTAGCAGATCCATTTTTTTTTTTGCCTCTCTGCATTTGTAGGAGCCATTCCTCTGTCTAGCAATGCACTTCCTTGACACCTCCCCTTCTACAAAACCTTTTTTTTTCTTCACTCAACAAGGCAATTGTCCCTGACAATATACAAGATCAACCCCTAAATATAATTGCATTTTTCAGGACTTCATTTAGTATGTAAATGTTTTCATGTCCCTTAGCCAGTATTTATTTCCTTCAAAATACTGCCAGACACAATACAACTAAGTTTCTCTATATCCCTTCCTCAACACCTTCATCCTAAACATATAAAATATTCTCTCTAATCCTGGTTTATTGAACTTTCAGCTCACTTGTATTTCTTTCATTTCCCCATCTCATCTTTCTGTAAGCCTTCCTCAAGAATAGCAATAGATATCTAAGGTTCACATAAGAGAGAACCACTTCTGTAACATTTAACAAAGTTGTCTTTGACAACAGATTCAGAAGATAGTGATAGTAAGAAGTTCTTATATGTCACATTTCATATATTGATATCTCCTGAGAGGAGACAAAGGACAACAAATTCAATGTTAAATATATCCCTCCTTCCTTTATTCCAATCTTCCTTCCTCTCTTTCCCTCCTTCCCTTCTTCCCCTCCTGTTTACTTCTCTCTTCTTTCTTTTTCCTTCCCAAGCAACATCTGATGATCTTTTGCAGAGTCCCATTATCTAGATTCAAAGTTGTAGTGGCCATGTATATACTAATATATATTATGTGTAGTGACTATGTATATACTAATCAATCTTTCATGAATATTTTGTACGTTTCCTTGTGTAAGGAAGGAAGGAATTGAAAGAATTCCTTCTTATTCTTGGAAAGTGGCATGTTCATTCCTCACTATGTTTTCTTTTTTTCCATGTTAATTCTTCCTTCGACATGGCCTTTTCCATTTTTCTCTTCTTATCTAAATCTTAGCTTTATCAAACCTTCCCTGATGAGAATCTTTCCTCTTCTAAAAGCCTATAGAGTTTACTGTCTTATCACTAATTTGTTATTCAATCATATTATACCTTGTACCATAACTTAATTTTTTAATATGTATATTTCTTGTCTCACATTAAGAAAATAATTTCCTGCAGCACAGAGATTACAGCTTTTATGCTTTTTAAAATTCTTCTCATGGCCCAGGAGAATAGTGTTATGCTCACACTAAACACTCAATAAAGGTTTTATAGGATTTAGAACTGGAAGAGACCTTAGAGATTGCATATAACAAGCCTCTTATTTTATATGAAGGGTGGCTTAAATCCTGGGAGGTTTGTTACTGGCCAATTTGCATGTCAAAGGTATAGCTTTCCTTAGCCATCATAATCTCATCATTTGTACTGTAGTCCCAGAGAATCTGGATAACACAGGAACATTGAGGTGGCTCAGACAAAGACATTTTGTTGGAATATAATAAGCAAAAATGGCTCGAGAGGGTAATAAAGGTGTACAATGAGGAAATGATTGTAAATAAATTGGGAAGAGGGGAGGAGGTCCTAACCTTAAGTCAGAGGAAGTGTGAGTTGATAGATTTCATATTGCGGAGAGAAAGCAGTTGTTCTTTTTATTAGCTGGACAGGTAAACCATCGGTCATTCATCCAGCTTGTGTCAGGTCCTATGCTGAACACAAGTACATGAAAAGAAGACATATATGGTATAAATTGGAGATATTCAACAGAGGGAAGCCGCTTGCATCAAGAGAGATTTTGAAAGGATAGAAGGCTAGATTAGAGATGAGGCTTGAAGGAAGCCAAGGAAGCTAGGAGGTAGAGATGAAGAGGGAGATAATGCCAGGTATAGGGAACAACCAGTGAAAACATTCATAGTGTGTTCAGAAAAACAAGGTATAAAAAGTTTGGAAAGGCAGGATGGTGTGAGGTTATGAGGGATTTTTAAAAGCAAGAGCATTTTAAATTTAATCCAGGAAATGACAGGGGTCCGTTGGAATTTATTGAATATTGGAGGAGTTATTTGATCAGCTTACAGATGAGGAGAAGATGGAATGGAGAAGGGACGGAATGGAGGTAAAAAGAATAACCCATAGACTACTGCCATAGTTAGGCTGTGAGGTGATAAGAGTACGCTCCTCGGACATTATAAGAGGAGAGCAAAGGAGGGCTCGTTAGGAAGCTAGAAGATATAGGGCTTGACACTAGGTTGAGTTAGAGTTTATCCTTTACAAACAAGCAAAACAGATGATAGAGTTAACTTCCTTATTTGAAGAAAAAAATAGTTGAGGGCTAAAGGTGAGGCCTAGTAGAAGACTACAGCAGATACAACATGACACCCAATGGAGAACATCAGAATTTCATAATCATGGGCCAGCAAGCTTAGCAGAAAGGTAGAACAGCAGCCTCAGAAGATATCAACAGACTGGTCACTAATGTGCCCTGGTCACAAATGTTCCCCGGGTATGTAATCCCCAATTTGTATTCCTTATATGTGTCCTCTCTTCTGCCCAATAGTGTCTGTTTTTAGGGAGGATCCTCTTCAGATTTATGGAGGAAATGTTCTATTGCTATTTTTGTCAGGCTTATAGTTTTGTTGTGCTAATATATTTTTATCTTAATAAGTGCCTTGCCTTGGAATCTTCCTGCTAGAAAAAGAATCTAGAAAAAAGTAAATACATCAATTGGGTTTAGGAGCTATGATTACAAGAAGATATAGATTCCAAATATCTTCAGCTTTTCTGCAAACCCAGCTTCTATATAGAGATGAATAAACAGAAGCCAAAAAGATATTAAGATGAAGTAACTTTTGCAAGGTCATAAATAGTATAACTCAGATCCAAACCTAGGTTTTTGAAATCCAAATCCAGGACACTTTTTTTTAACTGAAATGAATTCCAAGTTAGGTTTAAGACAGACCATTAAATGAGTATAAGATGTTAGAGAGACACTGATATGTGTGAGGCATTAAATCCGTCATTAAGGACAAGACAGGCTATTGACCTCCATTCTGTGTCCCTGCATCAGTTAGGGGGAGGACATTATCTAATCATGTACCTGAAATGGTAAAATAATGAATTAGGCCTCACACTCGGCTGACTCAATAAAATCTAGGCATTGGGTTTCAGATACCATTAGTCTTACTTTACTTTAAAAAGCCTTTGGACATAAGACAAGCATAGTCTGAAGCTTCACAGCTGTCAGGGATATCCCCTTTTGAACCTCTGCCTGTGTGACTTTGATATCAAATAGCCCTGCTAAGTCATGGACTTTTGTTTTTAAATACCCTTTTGGTCGCTTGTAGATGGTAACAATGGCCCAAGTGTCACTGGAGTCTTTAATGACAAGCACTGAGAAGAAAATAAATAAAGCTACCACAGTGGCAACAGCAAAAGCCGAACAGCAGCAACATTTTCATGCAGAGCCACTTAAAAAAAAATTACTGGATTAATAAGAAACATTGATTTTCCCCTTCCTAATAGCTGTTTTTGTATGTATGCTTTTAGAATCCAATTTTTCTTTATCTCTGTGAAGGATAATTGCAGTAGGAAGGAAAAAGACCTGGATCCTAAATAAAGCATGATCATCCTGTCTCAAACTTTTGTGGCTTTCAGCTTGGGTTCAGTATGGAGTCTGAAATGAATGGAGTCTCCCAGGAAAGTACACTCCTCTGCCCGCCATGTTCTCCTCCCTCCTTCTTTGTCTGTGGAATTTCTACCTATCTTTTAAAGTGAAACTCAGATGTCAGTTTGTTAATCAACAAACATTTACTAAGAGCTTACTGTGTGCCAGGCTATGTGCTAAGTGCTAGCAATACAAAGGAAGCAAAAAGAAAAGAAAAGAAAAGAAAAGGAAAGGAAAGAAATGAAAAGAAAAGAAAAGAAACAAATTTCAGAGCATGCCTTTTTTGATAGGGAGACAACATGTAAATAACTATGTGCACAGGAGATATATGTGCTATAAATGAGATAAATCTAAGAAGGAAAATATTAGGGAGGGGGACCGGAAAGGGTCTCCTGCAGAAAGTGGAATTTGAGCTTACTCTTTAAGGAACTTAGGGAAGAAAGTCAATAGAGGTGATGAAGAAGAGCATCCCAGGTATGAAAGAAATCATCCCAGGAACATGAAACCATGTAGAGTCAGTCAGGAGATGGAATGTCATGTGTGGAGAACAAGAACGTAAGTGTTGCTGAACTGTAAAGAATGCCAAGGGGAGCAAAGTATAAGAAGACTAGAAAGGTAAGAAGGGAACAAGTTTTTCAATAGTTTTTTAATGAAAAAAAGGAGACATTATGTTTGATCCTGGGTAATAGGGAGCCACTGAAATTTATTGAGAAAGGCAGAGCACTGACTAAACCTTCACTTTAGGAAGATCAGTTTGGAAGCTGAGTGAGTAGAAGATAGGTTGGAGGGGGAAGAGGTTTAAGGCAGGGACCACAACCAGAAAGCTTTTAGAAATGTCCAGGTATGAGTTCATCTAAACATGCAAAAGGGTTGTGACTGACTGAGTAAAGAGGATTGTATATGACAGATACTGTGAAAGTAGAAAAGACAATTTGACAATGCATCATATATCTGGGGGTAAATGCAAAACAGAAGAGTCCACTCCAGAATAACACTGAGATTGCAAATCTGAATGACTATGAGCATGGAAGAGTCATGAACAGGAAAAGGAAGACTTGGAATAAGGAAAAGATTTTAGGGAAAAGACAATAATTGTTTTGTTGACACCTCACATAATCTCCCCGTATTTCACTTACTAATAAAGACCATTTCCTCCTCTGAGTTCAAACAGATTGTTTTGACCCCCTCCAATGAACTTGTCAAGTATTAGTGTGTATTCCAGCAACCTTTTTTTTTTGTATTTATTCTCCTACTGGACTATAAGTTCCATAAGGGTAGGAAGTGAATCTTATATAAACTCTGTATCATCCTCAAGTACATAATAGTTCTCTGCATGGAAAAAGATGTTTAACAGATGTTGATTGGATCCAATTTCCCATTTGAGGAACAGGAGCTAGAGAATGATGCTAAGGAATCTGGGTCCAAAATATGCTTGGATAGTTGGGGACGATTTTCCATTAGCCTTTGTGAATTCCCTAGATGTAAAGTCCTAGCACCACTCCAGTATAATCTAATCCAATTTGACAATCACTTATAAGGCATCAAATATGTATTAGGCATCATTCTGAGAGCTGGAAGTGAAAAGACAAAACCGAAAATAGTAATAAGAATGAGATTACACTATTATTGCTACATTTGTTTACATTGTCATTTGTGCAATAGGTACGTTATGGCCCTGTTGTTCAATCATGTCTGACTCTGTGATCCTGTTTGGGGTTTTCTTGACAAAATACTGGAGTGGTTTGCCATTTTCTCCTTCAGTTCATTTTGCAAATGAGGAAACTAGGGTTGCACAGGGTCACAGAGCTAGCAAGTATCTGAGACCAGATTTGAATTAAAAATGATGGGTCTTCCTGACTCCAGGCCCATCATTCTAACCATTGGGCAACCTAACTGCCGGAGCACAGGCCCTATAAATACACAGTTCCAAGGTATAATCCCCAGATAAGTCCTCTTTTACATAAACAATCTTAAGAGACTTCCAGTACTTTAAAAAGCATTCTAACCATAGAAAAGTTGCTTGTTTTTTTTTATGAAACCATGACAATATTTAATTTTGCTCATGATTGTCAACATTGAGTAGAAAAAGAAGTAGAAAGTAAAATCCTTCAGATATAGAAAACAACTTAAAATAATAATGACAAACATTTTATAATACATTTCAGTTTAAGTCCCTTACAGTAGTCCTGTGAGGGAGATTTTCTCTTCAAGTGGTCACAATGATAAGAGAATAAGCATTTTATATAGCACCTATTTTGTGTCTGGCATTGTGCTAAACACTTCCTCACAATCCTACAAGGTCAGTGCCATATCATTACTTTACAATTGAGGAAACTGAGGCAAACATAAGTTAAGTGACTTGTCCAAGGCGACAAAGTTAATAAGTATCTTTAGTCAAATTTGAACTCAGGTCTTCCTAACTCCATCTAATGCATCAGTTAGCTGCCTCCCATGGCCAAGAGATTCAACATTTGGTAGTCAGTCTGCTAGTGATGAGTCCAGCTTCCTTGTACTTACCTAAGCTGGTACTCAAGTAGTAGATGCTAATCAGTGCCAGATATATAAATGTTATTAACCTTTTATACAATGAGAACTGGTATCCAATGAAGGTTTACCAAAGGTTGCATAACTAACTTGCCATTTAGCAATTTTTACATATAGATGTTACACTGAATATTTTCTTGACTATGACTGGGGGAGAAATTCTTATGTGAATCTAAGTCCAGAGAAAATGTTGTTCTACTGACAATATTATTTAAATCTAGACATGGATGTCTCACTTCCACATGGATGCATTTAGATACTTAACTTTACAGGTTCTGCTTAAATTATAATAAACAAAACCTCAAGGTGAGGGTGGGGATACAGTTTGTTTTAATAATAAATTATATTTCTATTATATAACATGTAAAACTTTTCAAAATCATCATAATATTAGAATCATAATATTTTTGAGTCTGAGAGAACCTTAGATATTTCATCAATTCTATTCATGTTATAGATAAGATAGCCACAGTTCATAGATGTTAAATGACTTATTCAGGATCATGCATCTAGTTAGTGACAGAACCATAAGCAGAACCAATGCATCCTAAAGAGCTAGGTGGCATAGTGGATCAAATGTTGGATCTGGAGTCAGGAAGACCCAAGTTCAAATCCTTCCTCATTTACTTACTAGATGTGCACAAGACACTTGACCTTGAGGAGTCTTGGTTTTCTCCTCTGTAAAATGATGATGTTAAATTTAATGACCTCTACCCTTTCTTCCAGCTCTAAATGTATGATCCCAGACTAGTTCTATACCATGATATTTCTCATCAGGTCATCTAACAGCTATGTAGTAAGTTGGAAAGTTACTACTTGAATTTTCCCAATGAGAATCTGAGAGAAAGGGTGGTTAAATGGACACATTCAGGAATTGGTTTCCTCACTCTAGTTGGTTCTTCTCTGACTTTGTGTTCTGAATTGAGACTTGGTAGGCCGGAATTTTATGCCCACAGTCCTATCACTAACTGTATAGAGTCTGGCCTCCAGTTTTCTCATTTGTAAATGCAAATTTTAGGCTTGTTAATATCTAAGATCTTTTTTCTAGCTCTAGAATTCTTTTACCTATGGCCCAATGCTGCAAACTCTGCATTTGTAAAGATTGGATTCAAAATGAGAACTATTCATCTCCCTTGGGCAAATTATTATCTTTGTCTCATTTTGCTCCCACTTAATAAGCCCTTAGAAACTCTAGAATTTTGATTTGCCTCTACCCAAAGTTGCCTCTGGAAATCTCAATGTGGGTCATATGTAGGTTTCCAGAAATGTGAGTAAAAAGGTTCCAGTGTTTGTTTAAACAATCAAGGTTACACAGGGAACAGTTACACGAAAGCGTTTATTTCACCCCAAAGAAAATGCAAAACAAAACAAAAATCACAAAGAACTAACTGGGGGAGATGAAATCCACAAAATTGAAACAAACAGAAATGATCCCTTAAACTACAATAGATTATAGCTTTATCAAAGAGATTTTGTAATACCATTGATTTGATCTGCTAATTGGTGCAAATTTATTAGTGCTGTGCTTTTTGAGCATGAATAGAGTAACAATTGGGTCAGATCAGAGTTGTTCTATTGTCTGCAAAACCTAACTAAAAGCATAGCATAGCTAAAATGATACCAATTAGCAGAATGTTAGTTAATACCAATCTTCCTGTAATGGTCTTTCTGATATGTGCTCTAAATGGAGAGATACCATTTAAGAGGGGAAAAAATAACACACAGAACAACTTTGTAATTTGTAAATCCTTATTAAAGATTATAATCTAAAGAAAGTCAATTTGCAAATTCATCATTAGGGCTATTTGTCTTCCCTGAAGCTTGGACTAAGGCTATGTGTATATTAAAAGTTCTTTTTTTCTTGGACTGTCTTTGGAAAGAAGGAAAACAAGAATTAATATATAAGTTCCATAAAAGATGGGTATAAATATATGTGTGTACATATACATATATATTTGTGTATATGTGCCTGCATTTGTGTATATGTATGTATATTACAAGGTACATGGGATCTAATCACATGAGTAAAATGAAACATCATGTTGACAGGGAGATGATATAATGTTTTAAAAATTATAAATGGAATTTTTCTTTTATTACTTTTTGGGGAAGAAGAGCAGATGATAGGGTCAATCAAACTGAGCTTATTGATAGAAGAGAGTGTGTTGAAGACCAAAACCATGGAAACAACATTAAAGACAAAGCACACTTTATCTGAAGATCTATTAGATAGATGAATTGATGTTAGATAGCATTTCAAAGTGCTTCTCTAAAATTATCAAAGTGGGGTAGGTAGAGGAAGGCAAGAAAAAGATACTTATAGAGGGATGAAGGGAAGGAGAGAGAAAGAAAGGAAACAGAGACAGAGGAAAGCAACAGAGAGAAACAAGAACATTCTAGCAATACAGGGATTACACACACACACACACACACACACACACACACACACACACATTTTTGAGTCTTGACCAGTCCTTCCAATCATGAAACCAGAAAGTCTTCATTTAAAAATAATTTCACAATGAAACCTAATGGTAAATTATATTATACAATAGTTAAAATGGATATACTGATGTTGTTGAAGTAATATTGTACAATATTTCTAGATTTTAGGAAAGAAAAGCTGATTGTCTAGCCAGGCTTTGGTGTCGAGAGATTTTCTGCTTGCAAATATACATGTGTCCAGGTAGAAAAATTTCCATCCCAGGAGAATGTAAGGTCCTTGAGGACAAGGGATCATTTCTTGTGTTTGCACAGTTTGTACCTTGTAGGTACTTAATATGTTTTGAATTGAATTAAGATCCAGGTCACTGTTTCAATCCTTTTCCTGAGGCCTATTTACCTTACTATGGCTCCTGTGTTCCATTTCTTTGCACGACTTGGCAGTTAAGTCCTTACAGATGAGAAAAGTAATGAAATGCTTACAATCCCACAAGTAGAATTGAATTTATAGCTCGATTTTGACCTTTTTTCTGCACCTCAAATCCTGATAAAGAGCGACACTGCCTACTTTATAAATTTCTTGCAGCCTTTGTTTCCATTACATTTCCCAATGCTCATCTTTTATAGAGATTTCCTTTTTATGACCCAGGCAGCTCTAACGTTCCATTGTTGATTCTAGAAGCTGCAGTGGGAGACAAAATGGGTAAATTCTGAGCCAAGAGGAAGTTGCCGTGGTCAAGTTACTCACATTAATTGCTGCAACCACAGTCTATTCTCTCCTGACTGATGCTACTGGCATGATAATAAAAATCTTTGACAGTAAACATATGCATACCTACCAAACTTCAAATCCAAGTAAGAGCAAGATATGAACTGGAGATGACAGCTTCAAAAGTTCTTGCATATCAACGTGTTGTCCATTTTTATGAAGTTTTCTTTTGTTATCCTGAACTAGGGTTTGATATTTCTATTGTGCATGCAGCAAAGATATTTCATGTCAGTAAACATGGCAAAATGAATGAATACAGTACTCCATCATCCAGTGAAACACCCTTTTTGTTTTTTTAAATAATACTTCTATTAAAAATGTTTTATTCCTGACACCTTCATTTATTAAAATAAAATTTAACAATATTGAATAGTAACATTGCCACATTGGATAGGCATCCCCAATTTCATGTCACAGAATACTCGTTTTTAAAAACACAATGACTTTTCAGGGGTGGAAATAGTTACTTGGAGGCACAAGCGGAAAAGCAAGAATAATCCTATTTTTTTTCAGGGCCATTCTTAATTATTGTCTTTCAAATGCATTGGGCTATTTTTGGGTATGGGATATATAGAGTTCTAAGTCTTGACTGTTCCAAAAGAATTTAACTTCTGCAGGATACCTTTTTTCTCTATTTTATGCTTTCTTATTAGTTTGAATTTGATCTTAAAGGATATAAAATAGCTTACGTTTTCAACTCCATTACACCAAGGGGTTGCTCTGAGATATGCTCTATTCTGGAAAATGAAAGCCAAGTAACTCAACTAAATGCGATTAACCCACTAAGGGGTCTAAAAGCATCCTCCACCTGACATCAATTTTAACCTCGAACAGCGTACCTCTTTGACGCTGTTTCCAGGGCAATCAGTGGTTGGTCTAGAGAATTGCTAAAGACTACCTTGGGTGGGTATCTCCACTAAATGGAGTAGAAATGTACTGAACTCCCAAAAGTTAGACCCAAAGTAACCAGTCTTCCTGTAGAAACATGCCAAATGGGGTTCCTCTGGGAAAGCCCAAAGATGTCTCCATTCCTCAGTAGATTTCTCTTACACTTTTAGTATGTGTTTAAAAGGGGCTACCAAATGCTATATTCTAGACAAGGGGTTTGGGGAAGTCTTTCTAAAAGCAGCATGACAGGTATTTTCAGAAACAGATGAATTTTGTAATGTACAGCCTCTTCTGTGTGCTGGAACTATTTCAATTATAATGTTTCCCTGGGCTCTGAACAAGCTTTCAAAGTGTTTGGGAGGTTAAGTCTAAATACTTAGCATTCACTCTGTGCACGTTCCTCACATATTTGCTCAATTTTATTTAAGGAAAAAATTGTGTTCAGGTTGTACAGCATCGGTATTGGCATACCTGTTCATGATTTCCAGGCAGTAATTAATTGACGGGCAAAGAGAGAATGAATCCAAATTACAGATTATCACAGTTGGAAGGGATATCAGAGGTTGTCAACCTCAACAACCCACTCCTGGACAAAAATTCTCTTTTCAAAATATGAAACGAATCATCAGCTAGCCTTTCCTTGGAGACTTTTGCTAAGGGGAAACTTCTTTCTTCAATTCCTTCCTCTTTTAGATAGTTCTAATTCCTACAGAATTTTTGTTTGTTTTTTAAGTAGCTATTTATGAAGGTCTGTACTAAGCACAAATGGGACTAGAATAGAAGTTCTTAAGCTCCTTTTATTTCATGAACCTCTTTTCAAAATACTTTAAATGCACAAAATTAATAAGACCTCAAAGGAAAACAATTATATTAAAATAGATCTCAATTTTTTAAAAACAAATTCACAGACTCCACCCTGCCCACCCAACACTTTAAAATCTATCATTGGGCTTCAAAATATTCTGTAGACCCCTGATTAAAAACCCCTGGATTAGGAAGAAGGAGATGGAGGCAAAAAAAAATATTGCTAAGGTGCAAGTAGAGGACTTGGTAACTGGATATGAGAGGGGAAGAAGAGAGAAGATTCAAATATAATACCAACACAGTCAGTCAGAGAGGTGGTATAGAGGAGTTCTGTCACTGGAGTCAAGAAAACTCAAGTTCAAATCATTCTTTCAACACTAGCTATGTGACTCTGGTCAGTGTCACTTAACCTGTGTCTGCCTAGATTTTCTCAACTGTAAAAATGGGATTCATAATGTAACACCTAACTCCCACGCTTGTTGTGAGAATCAAGGGACATGATATTGGCAAAACACTTTGTACTTGGCACAAAGAACATTCTTTTTTAATCCTTTTTTTTTCTTCCAACATTTGAAATGGGTGAGGATTGGGGTGGGGTAAATGGCCATAAGTAGAAACAGAGAAGTCAGAAGGAGCATCAAGTTTCAGAGTAAGAATAATAAATGTGGGTTTAGATTTGTGAAGTTCAATCAACCCAGGAATATTCATGTGCAAATATCCTATGACAGTTGGAAATTAAGCTCTATATCTCAGAAGAAAGGACAGGGCTAAAGACCCACATTTGGAGGTTAACTTTTTGGAGATGTTGTAGAATGATCTTATCAATATAAGTACTACAGAAAGATGAAACAAGCAAAGGTAGAAGTTTCAAAAGTGCCAAATGCCCACAAAGAGCTCAAAGTACCCTTCAGCCTCCTAAATCAATTGTTATTATGTTCATCACTAGGAAAAGAGATAGATACTATCTCTTTTATGCTCTATGTTAACTTGATGATGTTAAATGAGTTAATTGTATTTGCATGGTTTTAAACTTTCATTTTAATCTTAAAATACTAAACTTTTTCTTCACCTTCAAAATATGCTGTAGCTGTCAAATTGATACAGCTTCATTGTATAATTATATACAATTTACCTCAACAAAGGCTATTTTAATAATCTCAGTCACTGAAGAAAACCTAAATCAACCCTGAAAATGGCACCCCATTCGGTACCTTTTTACCCTTTAAAGTCATAGACCAAGGCAAGTAGTGAAGCAGAAGGCCTGACCTGTTTTCTCCAGTGCTTGTTTAGGGTCTGCCTGATTTCATCTAAATTTCTATGGAAAAAATGTTTGGTATTGAACATAATCTGATTAGCCAGCACCTTGAATAAGAACTTTTCTGATTCAGAGATTCCATCTTCAGCAGGACTTCAAAGGAAATATATTTTTATTACATAATCAGAATAGATTTTGTGTTTAGGATGAAAGTAAATGGATGACAAAGAAATATTTCATTTAGACCCACAAATGTCAAACTTAAGCATAGGAGTAGTGCTTAGATGTACCAACATAAGTGTCAGCCTACACCCAAAGCTTAGTGTTTATGTCCATGGGTCACATGAAAACGTGTCTCACTAATTCCTTTGCTGACTTTTTTTCCCCATGCATAGCAACTCAGAAAAATTTATATTTGTACATATCAGTTAATTATCATTCTTGTTAAAATGTGTCAGGACTCTCTGCAAAATTAAAAAAAAAATATTGTTTCCCTAATGGATAAGAAATAATGTAAAATACCTGGGTATTAAGAAATTTTTAGGAAAATGTCTGGGAAAAGAGATTCATTGATTACAATTATATTATTTTCAATATTTTCCTTAATGTAATCAACAGATTACAATAGTTCATGACAATGGAAAGCTCATTTCCTCCCCAAATATCATTTTTATGTCAATGGATCAGAAACCATTACTTGTTACAAATTTTTCTTAAAACAAAATGGGCAGGGACCACTAAGTGGCACAGTAAATAGAGCACTGCCCCTAGAGTCAAGAGGACCTGGGTTCAAATCCTATCTCAGACATTTAATACTTACTAGCTGTGTGACCTTGGGCAAATCACTTAACTTCAATTGCTCTGGCTTCCAAAAAAGACCAAAAAAATGGGGGTAGAGCACCAGCCCAGAAATATTTGTTTTGTCCTATGAAACCATGACAGTGTTCTAGTCATCTTTCAGGAAGAATATAGCTATATTCATGTTTGTGGGCAGAGCACATGTGCTACTTCATGACTCCAGATCCCCAATATTTGAAAGTGTATAATTAGTGGGGGAAAAAAGTAAAACTAAACTAAACAAAACTTGGAATGATAATGATTCAGCATAGGCTTTCAAAGTTTGGCATTCTAGTTTCTGGGCATATGTGAAGGATTATAACATGAATATAAAGAGTCATTCCCAAAGGGGCTATCTTCTTGTCAAGGTGTGTGTAAAAAGCGACATTAGCATAATCAGAGCATGTGTGCCATTAGACTATTCCCTGAAGTCATTGTATTTCTTTTTTGAGTGAGCTTTACACAGTAAAACACAACAGTATGTTGCAAATAATGATAAAGCAACACCTGGAAAGCTGAAACGGTGCAAAAAGCTAAATTACATTTTATTCCTCAGTCTTGAAACACAAATCGAAAATTATTCAAATTAAGCTTACCTACTTCCCAAACCTCAAATTTTTAATATATAATAGTATAGGCCAATTAAAAAAAATGCTCAGTCCAATAGTTTGCACAAGGGTAGAATCATAATGTAGATTGGTGTTTATTGGTACATTGGGATACTTGATTGGGGTTCATAAAATAGCAAAAGGGGAAAATGTTCCCTCTATAGCTTATGCTCATTTGGTGGATATACAAAGGTTTCTCCCAATGTTCTGAAATACTTAACTTTCCCCATTGCCAAAGAATATAGACTGATAGTCCATGCCAACAAGCCTTTGAAACAATCTGGAGAAAATACAAGGAGTTCAAAAGAAGTCATCTTAGCTAGGAAAGGCTGAAATGGCATGATCTATTGTATGTATGTAGTTAACAACTCACAACTCCTGATTGCTCCATGATGTTGTCCCATGAATAATATATATTTTATGGTAGAAATATAAAGCCTTATTTATATGCATGAATGTATGTGTATGTGGAAGCATCATGGGCCAGTCAGAAGTAGACAATTGCTCTGACCAAATATAAACATAATAATACCTTACATTTTAATAGTGCTTTACAATATACAAAGCACTTTCATATGTTATTTGATCCTCACAACAACCCTGTGAGGTAGGCAAAATAGGTATTATTATCCCCATTTTGCAGATGGGGGAACTGAGGCTCAAAGAGTTTAAGTGACTTGCCCAAGGCCACATGATTCATAAGTATCAGAGTTGAGAGCAGAAGCCAGGTCTTTTAACTCCAAGACCAAGACGCTTTCCAACATACCACAGGTTTGCTTAGTGATGGGGGGTTATGGATAGAATGCAGAACGTGTGTGTGTGTGCGCGCGTGCGTGTGTGCAGGGGTTGTATAGCATTTGCTAGGGAGATTTTGCAAAGCTTGAATTATTAATTTATCAGAATATTGGGTTAGCAAAATATTTCATTAGGTCTAATGAGGAACTTCTAATATGTAAGGAAAGCCATCAAAAAACATATTCATTTCTCTTAATATTCTTGTTGCCGTATATTGTTGCTATGGGTCATGCATCTTTGTTGTGATCTGTAGTTTTTCTTATCAAAAGACTTAATGAGGAGCAAGAGAATGTAGAACAGACTATAACTTGATCAAACAAATTCTAAAATATGGTGTAGACTTGGCCAAGTGACAAATCCAACTTCATACTCTAGCAAAATTAAAAATCAGAACCTTCTGGATCTGGAAAGGACCTTAGAAGTCATCAAGCTTCAGAGCCAAACTATATCTTTGTTGTTTTAATCTCATGATATTTACACCACTACTATTTAAATCTCTTCTCTTCCCCCCCAAAAAAAAAATTGATCATAGATTTTGTCTGAACAAAATTATGTGGGATACAAATTATGAGACAGATCATGAGGAGAGGAGGAGCTCTGGTATTATTGATCATTACCTCTTTTGACCAGACCCCCAGACTACAGTTGGATGAAAATTTAGAGGCCATTTAGTCTGCATCCTTTCAGGTCCCTTCCAATTCCAGGAAGCTCTGATAACTAATTCCTAAATATTATGAAAACTCATTTGTCACTTATCTTATTAACTATCTTTGTGAATTTTACAATTACAATAATTTAATCATCTATATGAATTTGCCTGATCTTTACACAATCCACAAAGATAAAATTCCTTTCTATGTTTATTTCCTCTTCTTGGCTTTAGTAAGCTCATGATACTTGAAAATGAAAAAAAAAATAAAATTTTAAAAAATCATCAGGAATGGAAAGGACAGGGAAGGAATTAGAATATAAGAGAAGGCACCACAGGGATGAGAAAAGTACAAAAACAACAAAGATATGAATGACTGCCAATTAGATTTTGGTCCAACTAATATTAGCTTTGCAGTTTGGAATTTTTTTCCTCTTTTATTACAGAAATTAGTGTTTTCTTTTACAAATTCTAACTAGTTAATAAACATGAGGCCCACAGCCAATATTCTCTAATTATACTGATCATATTTTCCTCAACAGTAAACTTATTAGTCTGAAACAGAAACCTTTTTTCATGATGTTTGATTCTCAGTGTAGTGTGCAGTATAAAATTGGCTACTAGTCACTGAATCCAGGAAAAGAATTACTCAAACAGTTGCAGAAGTTAATATTTCCTTCTATTGTGATATTTCTTCAGTCTGTTCATGCCTTCTCAGCTTCACTGAGTATACAATATCTTTTAAATCATTCATTCTATCTAGGGGAAAAAAGAAAATCTCCAGTTAGTGGGGGGAAAAGGCAAAAAGAAAAAAGGCAACAGAGACAATAGTCTCTGCTCTCTGCAACAGTGCACATTTGGTGCTCAGGAGTTGCATACATAACAGTATAGGCAGCAAATCCCCATGCTCCATCATTTTCTTATGGAGAGAAGAAGAGGGGAGGGCAAAAAGGAACTAGGCATACAGGTCCACAACATGGAAGCCTGGTGTTTCAGAAAGATTTCATTCAATTTAATTTTAAGCCCAGGTAGGATAAGAAGGAAGAGGTCTGCCATTTTAGCAGGGTAATGGCTAGAGTCTGTCTGGGCTTTTCCAAGTCATTCCAGAGAACTGGAAATACAAGGCTCACTTCCATTTTGATGAACACTCCAAGGTACCATCTCTACAAACATTACACATCAATTATTAGGAGTGTTTGCATTCAACTGCCTTCATATAGGATTAAGGTGGAAAAAAAAACATTCACAAAAATAATATCATTGTTTGGCTTATTTAGGGTATTGTTAATGAAACGGTACCACAGACTTTATTGAGCATTTAAAAAATATACACAAGGAACAATAGCTTCTTTTTTCTCTGTATTTTCAAAATTTGACTTTCTTCCAATCCAAGAACCCAGTTTCACACATGAAAAGGGCACTTGTTTCTACAGTGACTGTGTGCAGGCTTGCTCAGTTCCCAGCACTATTGCCATCCCTCATCATTGACATTACTTGAGCTTATATATCCAGTTTCACAGGAAGCAAATTCCCAGAGTGCTCATCCCTAACTTGTTCTTTCTGATTCTAATTCTCCATAGAGTTCAGCTAACTTTTTAAACTCTGGCCCCCAGTCACCAAGATAGTTATAATCCTGGTCTGAGTGTGTAGTTGCTGAATCCAGGGAGCTGATGGATCCAGCTTCAGATCTATGACCCTCATATGCATATGTCTGTAGAGAGTCATAAGGAGGGACACTGGGATCAAGATCTGCCTCTGCCAGTCTTTGTTTAATAAATTCTTGAACATCTATACTCTCAAGAGTGGATGAAGGCTGGTGTCGGGGTGTCAGCATCACTTCAGGTCGAACATCTCTTCTATATTTCAGCTCCTCAGCAGCTGATGGGTTCCTCAGGGCTGTGATGTCAAAGGCTTCTGTATCTTCCTCCCCACCCCCTTCATCATCATAAGTGACAACATTTTCCCGCACGTCCTCCTCTGAAATGATCAAGGGCTCTTTCTTGCTACGTCTGAGAGTGATGAAGAGAACCACAATTGCTGAGGAGAAATTGGAAGAAAATTTCAGAATTAGGAAAATTAAAAGACTAAAGTTTACACATATGGTCTAGGAATGAGAGAAAGTGGGCTAGGCTATCGGTTTATTACATTTTAATAGACCTTACTTAGAGAGATAATTCCAAGGGGGGGGGGGAGGGTGAAAAAAACCCAGACAACTTAGACGTTTCCTTCTTTCTATACTTAAAATAGAAGACTTTCCTCTTCTTTTTTCTTTCTTTCCTCACTTCACCCTTGCAACTTACATATCATAATAAAATTCAATAGTTCTTTGTTCTATAAGAACATCTCATGAGAGCATGTAAACACATATAATACAAATAGACAATGCTGACTCTGCCCCCTCTTTCCCACTCCCACCCCCATCCCCACTTCCTGAGCTGTGGCTAGGAATAACTAGGAGGGACAGTAACTATAAGGCTGTGCTTGAAGTCAGTAAGACATAAATTCAATTCTGGATTCAGATACTAGCTGTATGACCCTGGGCAAGTCACTTAATGTCTATATATTTTTTTTTTAGTGGAGACTATAATAATAGCACCTCTCCACTAGGGTTGTTGCAATGATCACATGAAATGAGATTTGTAAAGTCCTTAACATGGGACCTAAAGACTTAGCCTTAGGTACTGTATAAATGTTAGTTATTATTTATCTAAGATTTGTGGTTTATAAAATACTTTCCTCACAATCACCATATGAGGCAGGGAACATAGATATAATTATCCCCATTTCACAGACATAGGAGCTGAGATTCCCAGAAGTGAAATAATTTATGTAGAGGAACCAAACTAACAATTGTGACAGGACTTAAACCCAGGTCTTCTGACTATAACACAACTGATTTTATAAACTATGCCATGCTTCCTCTTGGATGTTTCTAGCAGAACCTGTCAAATTTGGAAATGTTTAAGGCCTCTAGATTAATGGAAGATAACCTGAGTGAATTCAGAAGATTTTTCTGATGTGGAAGTTGATATTGAAGTCAGGTTTATCCAGGAGCAGCAAACTGATTTATGAACATAAGAGGTTTTCATTTGTTTGCTTCTTTTTTTGTTTTTTTGTTCTTAAATTGATTTCATAATGTGTATGGTAAAGCAGAGGAAAGAGTGAATCCAGACAGTTAAGTTCCTAGAATAACTCCTACCCTGCAGGTCATTTGGAACTTGTAGTAATAACTATATTGTATATTGCACTATATTGTAATAATAATACTGTATTACATATACATATATACACATATATATTACATAAACATGTATGTATACATAAATAAAATTAATATTATATTATATTTGTATGTGTATGTATGTGTGTGTTTGTGTATATGTATATATAGTATATACATATGTGTATGTGTATATATGTATATACACACACACACACACATATATGTACATATATTAGCAGATAAAGGTAGTATAGCTCAATGAATAGAGAATTGGCCTTGAAGTCAGGAAGATCTAGGTACTAGAACCACCTCAGACAAATACTGACTGTGTAACTCTGGGCAAGTCCATTAAACTCTCAATTCTCTAGACAATTGTCTAAGATTGAGTTGCAGAGATGGTATATTGAGAGAAGGTATTTCTTCCCCTGGAGTTCCCTCTGTAAAATGAAACCATAGGAACAGTGCTTATCCTTATATGACTAAAACTAAGGCTGCAAGACAAAGGCAAATATTGGAGCTCAATTTAATTATTTCAGTTGTTTCATTATGCAGGCTTACTGACATTACACATTTATATTCCCAGCTGATAAATGGATAATTCACTCAGGCCTGCTTATTCATAGGAAGCATAGACTAGACCTCTATATCTAGCCGGAGGCAGAGGAATGCAATGGAAAACAAAACAACAACAACAACAATCAGGTTTTGAATCATAGGCCCCAGGCTAGAATGCTATCTTTGTCTCTTACTGCTTATCTATGTGACTTTGGGCAATTCAGTTAACCCCTATGGGAAATTGTTTCCTCATAGATAAAATAAAGGGTTGGGACTAGTAGTCCTTGAAATCTTTTTTAGTTCTAGATCTTGATCGTATGTGTTTCCCATCTTCATGTCTACCATCCTAAAACCATCCCTCTCCTACTTCCATCCCATTCCTCTTCACCCTCCTGGAATGGCTCAGCCTGAAGTTCCCACATCCCTAATTCTCAAAGTTACAGGGCTAAAGCACCACCTTTAAAAACAAAAGTTACCTACCCCGGAGGAAAGGAAAACAATGTTGCATTATTTGTTATTAACCTCTTAACTTGGCAATTAACTAATAAGTATTTCATGAGCAACTCTTATGAACCTGATATTATACACAGGGAACAGTATAAAAGATTATACATATAGGATCCTTATCCTCAAGGAATTTAAAAACAACTAGCCAAAAAATTCAAAACAAAACAAAACAAAGCAAACAAACAAAAAACTGTAGGTCCTAATTGGATACAAAAAGAATTGTAAGTGTAACCAAAAGACTCTTATGGGAGTGGTAGTTTGAGAGAAGGTTGCTTCCTGTATTGTTAGCCAACTGGTGGTGCAGCGGATAGAGCTCTGTGCCTGGAGTTAGAAAGACCTAAATTCAAAACTGCCCTCAGATATTTATTAGCTATGTGACCCTGGACAAGTCACTTAACCTCTATTGCCTGTTTCTGCAACTATAAAGTGGGAATATAAACTACCTACCTCACAGAGTTATTGTGAGGATCAAATAAGATAGTATTTTAAAATGCTTAGCACAGCACCTAGCACATAATAGGTCCTATATAAATGCTTATCCTATTTTTGTATATTCTTCTCATAATCATCAGAAAGAGTCCTGTATTTGGAGTCCAAAACCTAAAGTAGAGAAAAGAACATTGGAACCTACCTCTATATTTGTGATATGACTAAAATAATTCTCCTGAATGCAGTGCTTATGTTTCAAAGAGAGTACTCCATACAGCTATTTTTCTTTAGCAAGATTATGAAAATCCTAGTGCCATCTGAGGTATACAATAAATGTATACATGATTGTGTAGCTCAAAGAATGGCCAGGTACCAGAAAGCCCTGACATTTACATTTCAGTTAAAAAGTAACATAATTCAAAAACTCAAATAGCATCCTGAAGCTAATTCATTTCATTCTATCTGCTGATTTAGATTTATCACCTACTATATTTCTCAGGCCACAGTTATGATTAAATGAGGAGGCTGTTCTAGATTGCAACACCTATTTCTACTGACCATTTAATTTATTGTAGTATAATATTTTTCCTAGATTCAATAAATCAACCACTTTCTACAGAGAAGAGATGGTTGGTGGTTAATGTCAAAAGGAGTTATGGGAGTACACAAAGAAGTAAATGAGGTCAGTGGAATTTTAAAGGATATGGAGCTAATTTAATATCAATCATCAAGGGTTGCTGGTATTAGACATGATATCCACAGTATGTAACATTACAAGGGACTTTAGTGATCATCTAGTCTTAGGATTTGCCCCAGGCTTTTCATTTATTTTACAGGTGAGAAGACAGAGGCTCTGAGAAATTGACTTCCCATATGCTTAATGGAAATTAAGATGTGACATGCAAACACATTAAATGAGTATGCCAATAGTTATAAAAGAGTCCTTTCATACAATGAAGAATTAATTTATTCTAAGAAAATGAAAAATATATAATGAGAAACCTTCTTTCTTAATATGCTATAATGTATCCAACTAAAGTCAAGATCTAGCATTATATGAAAAATTGGTGTAATTTAGAGATATTCCCAGTGAAAACAGGTATAAAACAGGGTAGTCCACTATCACTATTTCTATTTCAGATTGTTTTACTAGTGCAAACAAAAAAATGTGATGCAAAAACTAAGGAAATAAATATTGATCATACTGAGGCTAAAATTTTGCAGAGAATGTGCTTGCACATATATTTTTAAATACAAGAAACTCAACAACTAAAGAAAAAAGATAAACTCACAGTTATAGAACAAATTTTAAAAGGTGTTATCTAATAAAGATTGTCCAGAAATTTGAGAGTAAAATGGTAAAAAAAAATGAGTTGAAAATGGCATCTGCTACCATACTTCAATACTACTGTGGATCCATGGTATCAGTGGCAGCATAGCACTGTCTCTAAAGTTGCATGTTAGAACTCACTCACACCTTCTCTTCCTGGATGAGTCTTGTCCATGTCCTCTTGGGCATTCCCCATCAAGTACGTATAAAATGTATTTGAAGACTTTCTTCTAGATCTTTCCAGATTCCTTGGCCATCGGGTTATCCATCTACGATCCCGTGCTCTTGCTGCATAACCGGCTCACTCTCTTTTCTAATTATTCATGTCCTGGATGATAACTTTTATATAACCTTCTCCACAAATACTGTCTTTGATACTATTCTGTAGTCTACCTCTATCAGACATATATCTTTCATTGTCCTTTGAGTCACTCACACCTTTTGTTTCTTTAAGAGATTGAAAATATATGTGTGTATGTATGTAAATCAAAAAATAAATATTGGGTGGTTGTTTCCTGGAAAACTTTCCCTAAATCGTGAGAAGATGGGACCTGCTGTGCTCATTCTCTTTTCATAGAGACACTTCCAATATGTGTATATCTCCTCGTGAATCTTTTTCAGAGATAAAAAAAATTACCATACGGGATAAGGGTTGTTGATGTGCAATTTTCTTTTGTGTTTCTGTCTTTTGTTTGTTTTGTTCTTGTTGTTGTTGGCATCAGAATCATAACATCATGGATTTACTGAAGAACATCATGGATTTACTGAAGAAAAGAACTTAGAGGGAATGAGTTTACCCCCCAAAGGGCACTGGAAGAGTGGAGAGAGCACTAGATCTGGAGTTAGGAAGATCCAAGTTCAAATTCAGTCTCAGGCACTTACTAGCACTAGTTAAGTGACTGGCCAAGTCACTTAACCCTATTTGCCTCAGTTCCTCATCTATAAAGTGACATGGAAAAGGATGTGCCAAACTGTAGTATCTTTGCCAAGAAAATCTCAAAAGCAAGGTTACAAAGGATCTGATGTGACTCAAAAACATCTTCCAAATGAGGAAACAATTTCAGAAAGATTAAGTGACTTGTTATTACAAAGGTACAAAGGTTTCTCTTTGACAGAAATAGAATTTAAGCCCAGGCACCTGCAATTCATATCCCTTGCTCCAGGATTTTGTTCAGTCACTTTGTAGAGTACATCCCTTCAGACAATTCAGATGGTAAGCTACTTTGTTTTGAGGTTTCTTACCTCCAGTACAATTTATTCTTTATATACCTGGACTGGTCCATCTGCTGTTCTGGGTTTCATTTCCCTTAACTGCCATTTATGCTTCTTCACAAAGTTATCTGGGATAGATATCCTAGAGTCCAAATGAGATGTTCTACTCTCATCATCAATCCCAACATCATAACTTTAGAGATGAAAAGGACCTTAGATCTCACACCAGACTTTCTTTAGCCTCGTTCTCCTCTCCTTGACTCTTCACTTTTTTGTGAAAGGACATTCCTCATAAACTTCCACTGTCCTTTTCTGTAATATTTTGCACATGAGCATACATTCTAAACCAATGTTGTCCTCAAATGCCAATGTCCCTCTGCCAGGCAGAGATCAAGTATTTGCACTTTTTGGTCATTCACTGATTCACTTTTTATTTGTTTTTGATAGGTTGCTTGGACAAATTAGATTAGAGTGCTGGCAATTCTATGTGGCTATCTTCTAAATTTAATCCTTATTTCTAGTTTGATGTTGACTTTGCTGCTCTAATTGGACATTTTTTATACTACACAAATGCTGCTTATTTAAAGATAACTCACTCATTACTAACTAGTTGTTTGATATTTGTTTCAGATTTTATTATGTTTAGTACCTTCTGACTCCCTTCTTGAAGAAAGGATTTATGATATTAAACTGCAATGCATGTTGATAACAACTATTTTCATTGTGTTTATTATTTCATTTTCCTTATTGTTCATCAGGAGCATTGACATTTGATACAATCCATGATTCCATGTTTCTTGTTGCCTTTGAGAGCATGATGAAACTGACTTTATCAAAACTTTTGTTTACCTCTCCAAGAAAACACCAATGCCATGCTTCCTTTTAGCTAAACGTTCTCTTTCACAGTTTAATATGTACAATGTTGATATTAATATTGTTCATTTCCTCCATAAGTATTCAACTTTCTAAGCACTGGGCAGGCATCTCATGTATTAGGAACATGAAATAAATGATTAGGCCATTGTTTTACTCCAATAAGTTTTAATCAGCTAATGATTTTTTGGGGACAGCAATTGTTAGTAATTATTAACATTATTCTTATTTATCAATAATATCAATAATTTATCAATTTATCAATATTTATCAATCAACTAATACATGCATATTCAGGAATAATTTAATAAGATAGATTTTTTTTCTTATAAAAGACCCCAAACACTTATAAAAGGCTCCAAACTATATATTTCATAATCAGAAGTTTACTTGCTATGAAGTTCATTTGTTTAATAGTAGGAGGTCAACTAAAGGACCTCCATCCCTTTTTCCTGCTGATCGGGGGACCAAGTCCAGCAAGACAGAGGTGACCCAATGACATGGAAATTGTCCCAGCCATTTCATTGTTCCTCCACCCTTCATTACCCCTTTATTGCTCAGCATGGGGAGATGGCTATGAGTATTTGGCCAATAAGTAATCCTAGTTGCTGGCCTCTGGCCTACCTTTCTGTTGATCCATCAGCCCATGTAGATATTTTCCCATGTAGATATTTTTACATCTGTTTATCAACCCAGCCCAAGTGTCTGCTTATTATCTTGGTGGGACCTCTGGAAATGTTAAGATAAGTCTGGCAAGGTCCATTCATTAGCCCATTTGTTAACCCATGAGATTCTATATTTTGGGTAGACCCTTTTGGAGGGTCAAGGGCAAGGGTTATCCACCAATAAGATGGTACTTTTAATTTACTTCATTTGTACTGATCAAGAACTATAAAACTGAGGCCCTGTAGAAAGGGGGCATCTCAAATTGTAAGGAAGATCTGAGGTCCTATTCATTAAAGGGGTTTGGGTCCCTTTAATAAATGATTATTTACTTGGATCTCTCCCTCAGCGTTTTTTTCTTGCAGATTAGATATTTTTGGGCCCATAATCAATAGTTAAATTAATATTTATAATTCTCTAAAAACTGTAATCCTCAATGTATTCTATCACCTTTTTACTACTCTATTAATTTCTTTACAAAAATGCACAAGTCTCACAGAACGAGAAGACAAAAACTGGTTGCAATCTGAATCCTAGAAGGCAATGCCTACAACCCTAGAGATTACATGGACATCTAAATATAAAAGTGGAGAGAGCAGAAATGTTAACATAACCCTCTTTCCCTCAAGAAAAAAAAAAGGTAAATTCTTGAAAACTGTAGCAACAACAACAATGGCATACCCAAGATGGCTGCTAGCACAGGTTCTTAGAGCAGCTTTACTAGGAAAGATAGCTCTTTAAGGTGTGGGCAATCTCTTTAAATCACAATCACTAGTTCAGGGGAAAAGTCAGCACCCTGAACTTCAGAGAAAATGCAAACAGAGAAATAAAGACCAATAGATAGGGTTCTGACTGCCTTAATCAACTACACACTTTACATACTTCCCGGATGAAGAAAGCCTTTATTATATCTGAGCAGTTAGAGAGCTCCAAACATATGGTTACTCAGAATCTTGACCAAGGAATCACAAGATCCTTCTCACAAGAGAGCCCCCAAAGCAAAATAGCAACTCAGAGTATATATACACTTCTCAGAACCAGAAGGCATCACAACCCTCTTGACTCAGTGCTTAATTAGAAATTAGCAAAAGATGTGAAAGCCTTCCTACAAGCCTCCCCTAAGCAAGTTTCCCTTAATGGGCTCCACATGAGGTTTCTTAATGGGCGTGGAAGATCTTTAATCGTTATGAAGACAAAGGGGATGAGTTTGATTATATAAAATTATTTTTTACCAAAAAAATGTATATACAAATAAAAGAAACCAATCATTAATAATGATGTCAGTAATAACTGACTGACATATAATGTTTTATTTCCACAAATGATCTTATGTATACTATCTTACTTGAACAGTATAAAAGTCCTTTGAAATAGCAACTATGGGTTTATTTTTCTCCATTTTAGAGAGTTCAAAGTGAATATTCATGGTCACATAGATAGTATCAGAAGTAGAATCTGAGCCCCAGTCTCTGTAATTCTCTTCATTAAATTCATTCAACAAACATTTATTAACTGTACAAGGCACTATAATATTTATGAGGGATACAAAGAACAAAACAAAATAGTCCTTCCCCACCAGCTTACATTCTGCTGGGATATGCAAACTCTACAGATAAGTTGATGTAAATATATATACAGTGGGAATCCAAAGCTATTTGGGGGTATGGTGAGAAGACAATGACAATTGAGGGGCCCAAGAAAGACATTCTTCACTTGTCCTAAGTCTGGAAGGAAGCTACAGAATCTAAGATTCAAAGACAAGAAGAGAAGAAATTTCAGACCTGAGGAACTGTCTATGCAAAAGGAAGGGAAGGGAAATGAAATGGCTGCTTTGGGAAATAGTAAGTAGGCCACTTGGACTCAGAGTAATATTGTTCAATAAAAGCAATTTTTAAAAGATAAGGAGTTCATAACTGAGCTACCTTATTCTTGTTAACCCATAATGATAATATGACATCAAAGACATCAGAGATTCTCTCCAACTTGAGGGAAAAAAAGTAATGAGCAAATATGGAAGGATTCTACTGCTTTATTTTTATGAGACCTTAGCACAGGGACTCAATTGGCTATCAGCATAAAATCACAAATGTATTATAGAGGAGCATGGCATATGGGATTATAGGTTAGGGAAGTAGTGTACTATATGTAGTAGATGAGGAACTGGGTTCAAATCCCACCTCTGAGGCATTCTGGCTGTGAGACTGAACAAGTCACTTAACCACTAACTGCAGATCTGCATTGCTGACTTGCTCACCGGGAATTCTCTGCATTAATGAATTCATGGCCTTCAACCCAGTCTCCCATTAAAAAACAAACAAACAAAACAAAATGAATATGGGGGAGAGCATCTCCATTTCATCATTTATCCAAATGGGAAAATGTGGTCTCTACAACTAAATAAAAGAAAAAGCTGAGTGAAAAGCCAAAACAAAAGAGAAAAGGGGCTTCTTTGAGAAAACAAAGAAAAAGTATTTGAACTGGCCTAGGGGAAAGGTCTATGCCATGGGTTTGGAGAGAAGAATGTGATGTGACAAAGAAGAAAAAAGGGAAGAAAAAGAATCACTGCAAAGATAGAGCTAAATAAGAGATATACAGCTATTTCCAAAGAGAACGAAGCAGTTGTCTGTCCTCCAAAGCATGATGAAAAAACTATTGCTGCTGCCAGGAGAGATATCATCCACTAAAGGTCACAGGAAGGAGAGACAAATAGGGGTACTTGGTGACTCCCTGAGATAAGGGGTAAAGAAGTATCAGATTCCTTAATCTGATAACAATGAGAGATTTGTAGTTTTCCCAAGTAAGTGATGCATGAGGAAACAGAGAAGCTTCCCAAATCATCAGATTAGAGGATTATTATCCTCTTGTGGTGATTTAGCTGAGTATGAATGACACTGCCAAAGAAAGCCTACAAAATATCTCTAAAGATTACGAAATTTTCAGGAAGAAAATGAAGACTTTAGGTCATTTTCATTATAGTTATTATTTGAAGTCATGGTCTTCTAAAGAAAAAGGCAAATTGGGAAAGATGGTAAGAAGGTGGTGTCAGAGAATGGTATTTGGATATCTGTGCTGTGGTTTAAAATGCATAGGTAATAGGATCCTGTTAAGGGATGGGGTGCAATTAGTGGCTGATAAATTCATATTTGGAGATCACCAGGGCCATGGAAAGAGCTAAGTTACTCAAAAGTAATAAGTAAGATAAATCAGAGGGAAGAAGTACAGTAGTACTGGAATTAGGAAAAGGCAAGCATATTCTGAAGGATTTCTTCTAGCTCCCTTGATGTAGATACAAAGGTGCCCCAGAGTTTGAGTTGTACTTTCCCTGGTTTATCCTCTAAAGGCACCCTAAAATACAGAGGTGCCCTAAAGATTGAGTTGCTCATTCCCTGGCATTAGAAAGTTTACCCTTATCCAGAAATACCACAAAACTTTTCCTTATCCTAAAATTCCTTGTCTTCTCCCATCCTGTGTCATAAAAATTCCCTTATCTCCCTTATCTTTTGTGATTCATTGTTCTCATTCTGTGTTCTTATCTTATAAGACTTATCTTGTCCCTAAATCTCCAACCTCCTTTAGAAGAAATCCTAAAACTTACATCACCATCCAATGGGCTGTATAGCTTTCTGGCTGTATAAATCTGGTCCTTGTCCTATATCATTGCCTTTGTTTAGCCCCTAGCTAAGTCCAGGCCCGCATGCTTTCGCATTAATAAAGAAAGTTCCCTTTGGCTAAAGAGAAGGTCTGATTAAATTCTTTCAAAAATCTGAACCAGTTCTCCCACTCTGTACCAGACACCCTGACTGGTTGTAGCTGATTGGATTATGAATTGCAAAAGACCTAAAGTAGCCAGAGGCTTTGATCTTTCCAGATTGGAGATGCAGAGATATCAGGGAAACTCCAAAATTAAACTATATTATAACTGAAAACCAGAATGTAGTAGTAGAAAGCAATAACCAGCTAAATATCCAATAAAAAGTAGAAGTATCCAGTAAAAAGTAATGTGATGACATTGCATGATGACTGTCAAGCACAAATTACCCCTGATCATATATGTTCTCTAGCCACAAGGGTTACTTGGATGAATGACCCTTCATATGAGTTATTTGGCCACACATGTTACATACTAATGTCTCCTTTTGCAATTGTTTCCTGATCACAAATATTTCCTGTGTACGTCACTGACTTATACAAGTCATGGAAGTACATATGGAGTAAGTATATATGGTAGAATCTTTATTGTCACTTATTTTGCTGTTTGACAAAATGTCTTTTTGTTTTGTAATATTGATGAGGGTTAGAAAGGGTGGATTTCTACTGAAATCCTTTGAGGGTTCTTACCAGTCTGAAAGAATTACCAGGCTTGAGCAGTCTTGGCAGTTTTAAGAGACTTTATTAGGCTTGCCAAG
>CM053580.1:340485303-340539121 GCA_028627135.1 Pseudochirops cupreus
GAGTCTTTTCCAACACTAAATATTATGATTTTTTTATGGAATCTAACAGAGTTAGATTCTGAGTCTGCTAAATCACTTGTCTTTGGAGAGAACCTGGTGAGATAAATATTTTATTTTTAAAACTTTCAGATTAAACAAGGAAGATTCCTATATCCCTGACATATCCAGTAAGATAACCTTTTCCTCACATCAAATCTATGGAAATATGAATTATGATGCCAAAGGAGCAAATTCCAAAAAAAAATGCCAGCCAAAAATTCAAAGTCCAAAGCCTTTAAGAAGTTAGGAAGCTAAGAGCTGAGATAATGAAACTCAACACATAAAGACAAACTATAGAGCAGAATGTGCTTAAGTTGGCAAAGGAAGAAGTGACTTAGCAAGAGCTAAGGCATGTCAGGCAATGAGGTCATGGATGCCTTTCATACTGGCAATAACATTCTATGGCAGTCTGGCAAAGCCTATGGACATCTCAAAAAGATATAAAAAAAGATGCTCTCAGATCTTTTACATGCATAAAATATAACATATAAGATTACAAATGAAACATATACATAGAAAAATAGTTGGGTATTACAGTGGACCTGGAGTCAGAAAGATGTGAGTTCAAATTTGGCATTTATTAGCTGTATGATCTTGAGCAACTCACTCCACCTCTTTTTGCCTGTTTCTTCATGTGTAAAATAGGGATAATAGTAGCACTTTCCTCTGAGGGTTGTTGTGAGGATAAAAGGATAGGTACAAAGTGATCTGTGAACCTTAAAGAGCTATATAAATGTGTGATATTATTACAGTAATAAAAAATATTTTAAATAAAAATTCGTAGGCCACACATTAAGATACCCTGAACTAGAAGATGGCCACTCAATAGAAGATGACCGCTACAAAGAAGAGTGACCCTAGAATACTCTGATAAAACATAAGAGCATCCTCACACTATTAGCTAGGTAGCTAGGCTGGTAGGCAGGTACATATCCTGCTTCTAATTCCTTTCAGATTTAAAACTAGAAGGGACACTAGTGGTCAGATACTCTAATCCCTTCATTTTGTAATATGTAAACTAAGGCCCTGAGAAACAAAGTAATTTTCCCATGGTCATTTTGCTAGGAAATGACAGTTTCAAACACAGATTTTTCTGTCCCAATCCATTATTCTTTCAATCTCACCGTGTATCCGTTGTCTTCCAAACCAAATAGTTTGGAGGCCTGATAGGATTCTGTTCCCTCCCTTATTCAGAGGAATGGTTACACAGGGTATAGTCCTGGGTTATGGTCCTGGAGCAAACCATTCTTATTTAGCTGGCAAGCATGGTTAGCCTCAAAACTGGATGAACTCAGACCTTAATTCATTAACTCCTTAGTCTAGCCTGCTCTTCATGAGCTTCTAAATTTGGGATAACCATTACTCCTTTATATTGGTGCTATGACAA
Organism: Pseudochirops cupreus; assembly: GCA_028627135.1. Classification (NCBI taxonomy): domain Eukaryota; kingdom Metazoa; phylum Chordata; class Mammalia; order Diprotodontia; family Pseudocheiridae; genus Pseudochirops; species Pseudochirops cupreus. The sequence goes on from CM053580.1 coordinate 340,486,730, forward strand.
AGAATTATAAAGTTCCTGTGGCTCAAGCAACAATGTTTTATTGAGCTGTCTGTATGTGTCCAGTTATTCTGTCCAATGCTTTGAAGGCTCCTGCTGGGCAGGTTTTAATCTCAGTGCTTCTCAGGAAAAAAAACAAAAACCAAAAAAACATGATGCAGCTTAAACAAAAATAGGAGTAGGTTTTAAAAATAAGTCCCTAGGGCAAAACAAAATCTCATATTGGAGACCAAAGATACCAAATGTCTTTGAAACTGCTAAAATTGTGTTTTGTTTGGAAAATGTTGAATAATTAGCCTCCATATGTCCCTTGCAATTTCAGCTGTTTTCCCATTCTTAGCTTGATAATGCAGGCAGCAAGATATTTGAAATACTGAACTGAAAATTCTAGACATAGGCTGATGGCCCACTAAAATCACATTGCCAAATTTATCATGACTCTGAAATTTTTAATAAGATTTGGGAGCTACAGATCTGAGACTTTAATTGGTCAGATTCTCTTTTAAAGAGATGCATCTTCAAACAATATTACAATAAGAATAATCCATTGCTTTCAGATTTGTTTTCTTCTCTTGGACCCCACCCCATTACAATATTTAAGATGGTACTTAGCTCTATTCATAAATAAGCCTATATAACAGGAAACCAATGTATGTAGTATCACAACTTGTGATTCTGTGGAAAAATATAAGACCTGGATTATGTGTGTCCTTGGAAAAATTCCTTATCTTCTCAGGACTTAATCAACTCTCTTCGTAAAATCATTCAGTCGAACTAGAGAGTCTCTCAGATACTTCCTTGTCCTAATAGTCTCTGAATCTATCGAAAGTAATTACAATCCCAGAAACTGTTATTTCATCCTTACCTTCAATTAAATCCAGTAATAATGTATTTAGTGTATACTCTATAGCAAACATTGTGCTATAGAGTATACAAAATCGATCAATGAAGCAAAAAAACCAAACAAACAAATGAATGAATAAAAACTCCCCAAGAGTTTGTCAACTATTAATAAATTACTATTAAAAATGTATGTTTTATTTTATCAGCATGTCAGAGCACTGTCTCCAAATGCTCCTTTAGCCATCTGAATCACTACAATGAATGTGAATCACAGATCTAAAAATTTAAATGGGACCAACTTCTGGAAGAAATACATGTAAATTGACATTGATCACAAGACTTCACAGCTGGGAATGGAATGGGAGGAAAGGAAGTTCCTAAAGCTTTGCTTAAAAAAAATAAAACTTTTAGCTAACTTTGATTTTAATCCACTTCAAGGTTTTATGCAAATAAGATAACTAGAATGAAACCACCTCTACCCTGTTTATCCATCTGTTTATACACAGGGCTTATACCCAAAACATCCTTTAGTTGCTAACTCTTTTCCTTGAAGCTTATCAGTCTGCTACATGAATTGAATATATAATAATGTGTATAATGAACACACAAGATGAATGTATAACTCTAGAGATAAAATGTCAAAGTGGTGGTTGAAGGTCAAGTGAAAGGCAAAGGAGAAAAATGCAAGATGGACAGAGTCGCATTTTACATTTTACATTTTATCTGGCCTTACATACAACTTTTGTTTTCCTCTCCAAGTGCATTTATGGAAGTTTCATTCATTCAACCACTAAACACATATTGAATACATCATTATATACTTCTCTATTTAAAAGTTGTATTGCCTCATCAGATTAGAAGCTTATTTCAGAGCAAAGCACATATTTTTATTTATCCCCAGTATATATCATGGTGCTTTAATAAATTCTATTTTGGTGCTATTGAATTGGACTGGATTGGACTACACCTACTATATTCAAATATTGTGTTAACTTCTATGGGGGTATAAAAGAATAATTAGACGTGGCCCCTAACCCCAAGGAACCTGTAAACAAGCAAGAAAGGGTAGATATAGGTTCCAATTAGTGTGAATGATGAATCCCTTGAAGTAGTTACATTTATTTTAATTTGTACTACTCAAACTTATCATTATATAAAATATGGTATTTATTTCCAACCAGTGGAGATATGTCAATCACAGCAAGACTCGTCATTCACACTAATCAGACAACATTAATGAGTTTGTTGTTGTTCAGTCATTTTTCAGTCCAACTCTCTATGACCCTATTGGAGGTTTTCTTGGTAGAGATACTGAAGTAGTTTGCCACTTCCTATTTCAGATCATTTTACAGGCGAAGAAACTGAGGTAAACAGGGTTAAGTGATTTCCCAGGGTCACACAGCTAGCAAGTGTCTGAGGCCAGATTTGAGCTCACGAAGATGAATCTTCCTGACTCCAAGGTTAATACTCTATCCACTGTGCCACCTAGCTGTCCCTTAATTTGTTTTATCAGCAAGTAAGAGGTACAGATAAAGAGCTATAAGAGTCCATAGGAGATTAAAAAACAAAACAAAACAAAACAAAAAAAAACCTTCAAATCTGGCTAGAAGAATCAGAATTAGTTATAGCAATGAGAAAATAGAATAGCAAGTAGTCCACCATGGCTTTTAGAAAGGAGATTGGTAGATGATAAGGGTGGAGAACTATATGGGAGCTGAATTAGGAAGAGTTTCAAATTCCAGATTATGAATTGTATTCTTTGGGAAACAGAGAGCCATTCAAGTGGAATTGGGCGATATAATTAGAACTATGCATTAGTAACATCATGATGTGCAGAATGGAATAGAGGGCCAAGAGACTGAACTATAGGAAGGAATTCTTCATAAGAGGCTATTATGATTGTCCCAGTGAGAGGAAATGAGGATGTGACCGAGTGTGTCGCCAGTTGCAGTGGAAAGGGAGGGGCTGGTGCAAGAGGTACTCCAGAGATAGAGTAGAACATTTCCTACTAACCTAGACTCTGCTCATTTGTACCAATTTCAGGAGATAATGGTGAAAATACAGCAGGGTTTTAATAATTGGTCAATATGTCTCTACCACCTTTCAAGTTTTAAGATAATGAATAAAGATGCCTTATGTAAGGTAATAATTTCCATTGTAAAGATGTTATGAAGGTGTTTCTTCAGCACTTTTCTTTACCTTCAACACCTTTAAAATGAACTGCCAAAGGATGAAAAATCTCAGGGGATATGATGCTGGTGAGTTCTGGAAATGAATACTTGTTATCACTTTTAATAACCAGTATTAACTTTGCTAGTCTATTTAAAAGCTTAGAGAAAGAGGGTGACAGCATATTTATTTTTCACCTTCAAGTCCAAAAACTTGTCCCAAGAAGAACATCTCATGTCTGACTGACTGCATTGGTTCACTCTTTCATTCATCCATTGAAAATATTCAACTACCATTTATTATATTTTATAATATGCTAGCACTGATCTGGATATAAAGATGAATATTATCTCTTCCCCAAAGGAGGAGGAAGGGATAATATATGTATGTAAATAACTCTCATTAAGAAAAAGATGTAATAAAGTTTAGAAATAGCAGTAGATATCTAAATGTAAGGATGAGTCTTGGAGGTGGTGTAATAAAGTAGGCAGCCTGGCATCATGTACTCTAGCTCAAGAAAGATATAGTATAAATATATCTCTGGATATGGAGCCAGCAAGACCTGAGTTCAAATCCAGCCTCAGATACTTTCTGGCTGTTTGAACCTAGAAAGGAAAGAAAATGAAAGAAAGACATCTAGACTCTGTGGTGGAAAATCTACAGTCTCATGGCCACATGTGGCCCTCTACATCCTCAACTGTGGCCCTTTGAATGGAAATTTCATAGGACAAATCCCCTTAATAAAAAGATTTGTTTGTAAAACTTGGATTGAGTCAAAAGTTTTCACCCAAGGACTTAGAAAGCCACATGTGGCCTCAAGGCTACAGGTTCCCCACCTTTTATTTTCAAGAGCAAGTTCTTATGAGGTAGAAAAGATCTATGATATTGAAAGATGTTAAAATAATAGTAGTATTGCTTTTTTTCTTTCAAAATATATTATTTAATAGGTACAGGAGGGGAGAGACAGATGCACTCTTTCATGGGGAAGAGCCTGTGGAGTCTGCTTTTATAAAGGCATGGTGGCATGTAATGGAAGTGGCTTGCTTCCTGATATTGAGTAAGTGCAGACATTCTGTTACTGATTTTGGTTTACTAACAATGTGATGAGGAAACTGTTGTTTGACTATATAGCCAGAACTGGAGTATGTTCAAAAGGCACTAGTCTATAAAGGCCTTGTCCTCAGGTTGGCTTTTTCTTCTCTGGTTTCACTTGGAGAGAGGCAAGGCTGGAAGAGCAGAGGCCTTAAACCTTCTCTACACAAGGTCAACAAGTGGCCCATGAATGTAGACCTCTATTCTTTGTCTCTTTGTGTTTGTTCTTTCTGTTTTAGCTGACAGACATTAGGAATAGCTACAATGTTGTAATCCTTCAGGATAGGGGAATGAGTGTACCAATTTCAGGGGATAATGGTGAAAATACAGCAGGGTTTTAATAATCGGTCAATATATCTCTACCACCTTTGAAGTTTTAAGATAACGAATAAAGATGCCTTATGTCTAGGACAAGAATTCTTGCTGTGATTTGACAGAAGTCAGACAATTAAAAATAAAGTACTGTGTCCCTGTGTGATCTAACCCAACAATAGATGAAACCTCAACTAACCCCAATTCAGAGCCACCCAGTGAACATGACACATTTGGGAGTGAACTTGGGGGAACAAATTCTACATAGAAACAAGGCATATTTTTGAGCCCATTCTCCTGAGGTACCAAAGGGATTTGGGGGAGAGTGTTCTCCCCAGGTATTGGGGAAAACATTGGTACTTTTGTTCTTGCTCTATCTTCTCAGTAATGTCCCATTATGAAGCCAATTCGATGATGCACATTGTTTAACTGGAACTGGGGCACTATTCATAGGATTGGGGGAGGGTCATCCCAAAAGCATTATGAAGAGATACTCCAAACCACAGGGTTCCCTAAAACCTTAAAGGGTAGATATAGCCAATTTTACTCCTGGAGAATGAGTTCATATTGTATTACTACATAGGAATATAAAAGCAAGAAAAATATTGGTTATAAAATGTCAGTTTCCTTACTTGCCAAATTAGATGGTTGGACTAACTGACCTCTAAGACCCCTTCCAACTTTAAATCTATAATTCTGTTTGAGTTATGAAATATTTCAATAGATTTCTCAGGGATGTTGCAAAAGCTCCACTTTTGGAGATTGTTTTTCTTTAAAAAAAGAGAATAAATAACTATCTGTATTGAATGAATTTTTTAAAAGAGACTGTACAAAATGAGGCCTTTAGAGGCCTTCAAATCTCTTCATACCTTTTTGTTCTATATTTCTTAGATTTTAAAACTATGGAAGGAAAGAGAGAGAGAGAGAGAGAGAGAGAGAGAGAGAGAGAGAGAGAGAGAGAGAGAGAGAGAGGAAGAGAGACCAAGAAGACAGCTGAGAAAATTCTCAAAAGGACAAATCCAAACAGAACAGGCCAAAAATCAACACCATCCTCACTTTTCTTTCCCTACTTCTATTTTTTGCTTCATGAGTATGAGTCAGCTTTCCTTTTGTCTTTATTGTGAGTAGAAGGATAGGAAAATGAGAAAAGATTGGGTTGTCAGAACTTAGAGAAAAGTGTAGGGGGTGGGAATCCCACAAAAGAATTTAAAATCAACAGGTAAAAGCTACAAGATTATCACATTCCAGCCAAAATAAAAGAGAGAATAAGAAAAATGTTGTCAATAGGCAAAGCTTAATGTTTTCCTTCTGAGGGGGAAGCCTTCACAAAGAATATTTAGTTAAATGCTGGTCAAATATTTTAATCATAGTAGAATATGAAAAATAATGTCATAGCCAAAGCTGGTGATAAATTAATGTTTGGAGATGAAAGAAAGAGTAGGGTGGCAAAGGGAAATGTCTACCATCACCCATTCAACAGAGCTACAAAAACTAAAAAGATTGTACTTGTTGTTATCATTTTCTCTGGAGGTTTTTTAAAAATAAGGTTGACAACAACTTCTTCCCAATTTACTTTATACACTGTGCCCTATCTGAGAGCACATTTGAAGTTCCTGTCACTTCAGTGATTGTACAATATTTTCATAGAACAACTGCCACTCTTTTTATACAAACCATCACCAAAGTCTTGGTGTCATTTTAAGCTTTTATAGCTTTGACAACACCTTGCAAATATTTCAGTTTATAACATTATTTCTCTTCAACAATCTTGAAACTTAGGTAATACCAGGACTATTACTCTCATTTTACAGATAAAGAAATTGAGAATGAGAAAGGTTAAATGATTTGGCCACAACGAGCCAATAAATGCTGGATCTAGAACTTGAACCCAGACCCTCCAGCTCCCATTGCTCATTGACAACCTGTAAATGTTTAGTATAAGCACTGCAGAAACATATAAGAAAGAAAAGATAAATTTCAGTACAAATCTAAAGCACATATTGAGGACTAAAATTTTATGGAAATACACATGTGGACACATATACACACAAACTCATACAATTACAATAATCAACATATGTGGACTAAAACAATTGTACATTTGGGGGCTATACTTTGTAGGGGCAGAGATTGGTTCATTCTTGTCATATCTATATCATCTAAAACAGTGCCTTCTACTTAATATATAATTGCTGATTGATTTATAAGGGCTTTTACTGCTAGTAACTATAGAATATATAGAGGTGTTATAACAATAGTAGGGAAGATAGAAATTATTTTATTAAAATGACAATTAACATGGTACTTAATGCAAATTCAGGTAGAGCCAGGCCTTGTCCTTTCTTGGCACCCTATGTTCTCTGACTGAAAACTTCTCCTGTTACCCACTTTTAGTTCTCTCTGGAGTCAGGGAACCTTAGTCTTGTCTAGGCTGTAGACTAATTTAAACTCTTAGATTTCTTGCTCATATAAAATTGATTTAGCAAGGCTGTCACAATGCTAATACCCCTTCATAATCATCTCAGCATTTGGTTCAATGCTATGGGAAACATAGGTGAGGAAAACACCATACTCCAGTTGTTCAGTCATGTCCAACTCTTCATGACTGTATTTGGGATTTTCTCGGCAAAGACATTGAAATGGTTTTCCATTTCCTTCTCCAGCTCATTTTACAGATAAGAAAATTGAGGCAAACTGGGTTAAGTGACTTATTCAGTGTCACAAGGCTGGTAAGCATCTGAGACCTGATTTGAACTCAGGAAGATAAGTCTTCTTGACCCCAGGCCCAGCACTCTATCCATGTGCTATTTTGCTGCCCCCTTGAAACATCTTCCCATTAATTTTTCTTCAAAGAAGGGAGCATTTCATAAGCATCAAAGGGAAAAAAATAAGTATCTTCCTAAAAGAAGAAATGCTAGAGAGAAACTGGAATAATTCATGTGGAGAATGAGTGGTATATTGCCATGAGTGTAACAATCATTGTATAAAATAAAAAAGTAGATGAAAATGAGTATTTAAAAATCCAAACAGAAGACTAGCAATAGATGTGTGAACACATATTTATTAGAAAATCTGTTCTCTCACTGATTCCATAAGATTTACACAGGCACCTTACATTTAGAATTAAAAGTAGGTGTTAAATTTGCAAATCCCCTTTCATCATGTAAAGCCCAATCCCTTTAGAGACAGAATGAAGATCATAAGACAGAACACACTTATCCTTGTAGACTAATGATGACTTTAAATTGGGAGATTAGGTAACATTTCTACTGTTCCCCTCAAAGTGACAAAAATAAAACTCTGCTATTCACCTGCCTATGTATCAACATGCAAAATGATATAATATTAATGTTAATGATCATTTAGGAAAATAATGTGATTTAAAAATTCAAACAATGGAATGACAAAATATGTAAAAATTAAAGTAAATTCGTAAATCACTACTTGAAAGAGAAAGTGATACAGCAACAGCAGAAATACTGGAAGAAAATTCTCATCAAATTCTTGGAAGAAAATTCTCATTAAAAAAAAATTTTCCCACACTAAGTTTCTTGAAACAGTAAAAAAGAAATACAAATCTCACAATGATAGAGATTTTTTAAAAAGATACTGAAATTTTAAATTAAATTATAATATTTAATGGCTTCTAGGACCAGAAATACAAAATAAAAGAAAGCATTTTCCTTTATTAGTGCTACTCATAATTTCCATACTTTCCCCATGCCAAATTCTAGAACACATAAGTAGAAAAGGAAACTCTCTAAATGTATATAATGAATTCTATTCCATTATTCTCTTGTTCAAAAATATGCAGTTAGATTTCACTCTCCTATCCCTTCACCCCTCCACACAACTACCAGATCAAATCAAAACTCAGGCCAGAACACAATGCATTTAACCCACCTTTCTAGTCTTGTTTCTAAGTATGCCTTATAAATTTACCTTCAGCTACACTGATTCATTCACTGTTGCCTAAATTTAACAAATGCATTTTTATCCCTGCTTTTGCTCAAATTATCCCCCTCTCTCCCACCTAAAGTATCCTGTATTGTGTGCTCCATCCATTCAAATTCTGCTTAATCCATCAAAATCCTGCATTCTTCTGAAACTTTCTCTGCCCAGCCAACATGCACTGATCTCTCTACCCCCTACTTATATAAAATTTACTGTCTACTTCATTTATTTCACACAATGTAAGAGTATGAGTCAATATATCTGGATTCCACTTCTTATTTTAGTTCTTCCTAGTCATCTCTATACCATATACATTGTGGTCATCATCTTCATCCCCCTCCTAACTCAACCTTAGACCCTGAACCTGTGACTTAAGCACCTGAAACGTGAGGTATGACTTCATCTTGCCTGTAATCAGGCCTCCATGTCAACACCAAGCCACATGAATTTCCCTCTCTGCCATCCCTCTCCCATCTCCCCTTAAATATCTCCCCCTTTAGAATATAAGCTCTTTCAAGGTAGGGACCACCTGGCCTGCTTATATTTGCATCCCTAGAACTTAGTACACTGCCTGAATGCCTAACACTTAATAAATGAACAATTAATAATTATTCTCCCTCCCTCTCTCTCTCTCCCTCTCTCTCTCTCTCTCTCTCTCTCTCTCTCTCTCTTTTTCTCTCTCTGAAGTGAAGCAGATAGATTTCTAAGGTGAAATAGAGAGAGGGGTTTTGCCTTAGAAATCTATCTGCTTCACTTCAGTTTTCTTACCTGTAAAATGAATGGGCTGAGTTAAATGTTCTCTTCTAACTCTGTAGCAATCCTTTCACCATTCTAAAATCTCATGATTCTGTAAAATGTTTTCTAATGTATTCAGTTTTATTTCTATGTATGTAACTCTTGTTGTCCCACTAAGACAACATAAACTTATAGAGAACAGCATGATTGTTCTTTCCTTCATCCCCAAAACAATGCTTTGAATTCAATCAGCACTCAATAAATATCTGTCTACTGGTTAATTGTTTAATAATCACGCTCTTTCATTAAGGCTCAGCTCAATAGTCACTTTTTCAATGAAGTTTTCAAAGATTGTCAAAACCTTCCTTCAGTGACCAGTTCTTCTCTTAGATGCTCAGGTCAGTCATTGCTTTTCCATAGGTGGCAATTAGCTTGTTCTACTATTGTTGTTATTGATGGCGATGATGATGGTGATTCAAGCTATCGTTTTGTATATGTATATGTGTACATGTATATGTATCTATATGTATGTGTTTATGTATATAAATATACATATACACATATATACATGTGTGTATGGCCATAAATTCTCAAATTACCACCTTCAGTATAATCTTTTTAAAAAGACCTGTGGATTCACTGGTATCAGAAACTCCCAATGAGGAAATTCCTTTTCAATGTAGACTGGATCTTGCTGTTAAACTTAAGAGTCTTAGAGTGCTGCTTGTGGGTACTGAGAGGTCATCAGGGGCACATATTCAAGATGCATTGGAGGCCAGACCTGAGCCCAGGTCTTGCTAACTGTAAGGCCAGTTATTTTTGTATCTTCAGAACTTAGTACAATGCCTGACACATAGTAAATGCTTAATATATTTAATGACTGAAAACATTTGACAGGGAATTGGGAAGACTGAAGTTCAAATCTGGCCTCATAAATTAACTAACTTTGCAATCTTGGGCAATTAAAAAAAAATCTGTTTGCCTCAGTTTCCTCAGCTGTAAATCAGGGATACTAATAGGACCTAGCTTCCAGGTTTGTTGTGAGAAGAAAATGAGATAATATTTTTAAATCTCTTAGCATGGAGTCTGGCACATAGGAAGAGCTATTAGTCATTTTATTATATTGTCTTGTCCTATCTACGAGCAAGCAATAATTATCTGCTCATTTAGGTATGTGTTTGTTTATGTAAAGCATGTTTTGTTGTTGTTCATATAGTTCCTGTATACATCTCACGAGGTAGATTTCCAAATATATTATATATTCCATAACTATTTTCAATTGAATTTGTCTTTTTCATCCTACTTGGTTTTGTCAGTAATATGCAGAAAGATTGATGCTTTATGTGGTAAATTTAAGGCACTGATTGTTGAGCTGTAAAATGGTACAAACATTGGAAAGCAATTTGAAACTATGCTCCCTCCCCCAAAAAAATACTTAGTAAGTTCTGCATATTCCTTGATTCACTGATATGTAGGTACCTTTAAAAAAAAAAACATGCTTAAACATGACTAGGAATTGTTTGAACACCAAATCTAATGGAACTCAAAACACCCCAGGAATGCCAGATATGGCTGCAAGAAATTTTAGGTTCCCTGAGGTCCTGGACTCATTCAAATGACTCCTTTTGGGGGTCTCCACATCCAGGTCTTAATTTGGATCCTTTCAATGTTGTGTTTTGTGTCCCTTTGCATTTTAGCTTTGAGTATTGAGTGTTTACATTTATCCATGTCCATCTCAATCTACCTTGCCTTCAAGTTGTCCTTTCTTGTAAAGTTGCTTAACTGCATTTCTGTAGTTGCTGTGTGTCTAAAACTTATACAATATAAATCTTCCAGAGTATGGATGAGAGGGAGCCATAACTTTTTTCTAACTCTCTCCTCTAGCAAATGAGCTAATATTTTTTAAAACTATTTCATTTTTGGGGGTCTATTCTTGTGAATAACAAAGTAGTGTCAGAACTGTGATTCCTTTGTTAATTTGGAAGAGTTAAATTGGAATGTTCTTCAAGATCATGGAATCTAAGAATATTTCTGTGATATTGGGACTGAGCGTGGGCAGAACCTGACCAATGTTGGATAAAATCAGACATGAAAAGAACCTGGTAAGTGTCCCTGGGTTCAAGCTGAACATAGTTCAGGCCTACAACTTCATGTTTACAGAAAATTAAAAGGTTAAAATTATCCCAAGTTGGGTGAGTAGGTGGTGCAGTGAATAAAGCACCAGTCTTGGAGTCAGGAGGATCTGAGTTCAAATATGACCTCAGACACTTAACACTTACTAGCCCTGTGACCTTGGGCAAGTCACTTAACCCCAAATGCCTTGCCTTCCTCCCTCCAAAAAGCAAAAAAAAAAAAAAAAAAATTAGTCCAGGTCACCCTGATTAACCAAATTAGTAATTCCCTTCACTTGGTCACTCAAGGGCTTGGTAATTAGCTTAAAAACAAACAAACAAACAAAACCCTAATAAACTTTGGTTAATTTAGCCTGGAGGTCCTTTGGCAGAGCTTTCTTTTTGGCTTTTTCTTTCTTTTCTTCTCAATTCTCCTAAGATACCTTGTCTGTTACTGGTCAGTAGCATCCTAGAAATCTTAGAGAGTATGAGTTCTACACTCACTCATTTAGGATCACCCTAGGTTAATGGGGGAAACTTGTATTTGGCAGGCAGTGAGGTGGGCTTTCCACCTTAGAAGTTCTCTAGTGCACAAGGCTCAGTTACCATGGAGAAAACTGAATGGGAATTATTTGTTACTCATAAAAATTTCTATAAGAAAATTGAGAAAGGGGCCCAAGAAGGGTAAAGAAAAAACTAATGAAGTTTCATATCTAAAACAGCTCTCCCAGCTATCTGTATTATTAAGCAGTAACTGACTCTTTGATAGACTTCCAGTGGGAGATAAGGGACAAAACAAAACAAACAAAACACACAGTCAGAAACAGGGGCGCGCACACACACACACACACACACACACACACACACACACAGACACACAAATAACCCACGAAATTTTTTGGCCCTGCTTTCAGTGTTGGGGACTGCAAAAATATAAAACAAGGAAAGGTAGGAAAACAATTTTCCCTTTGTATGTTGAAATGCATGGAATTATAAACTAATAGCAAACTAAAACTTATAACTGAAATGTAACATCTTCATTGTAAATGACTGTAAATGTACTAAATTATGTTTTAAACATTTTAACAATTTATAAAAATCTTAGTGGATGTTGGGGGGTTTGCATCTAGGATTAAGATTAAGCAGAAATATCATCTCTCATCTCTCCATACCCCCCCACTGCCACCAAAGGTGACAAACACATTTTTTTTCCCTAGAAGAAGGTGATTTTGCCTACTAGAGAATAAGTAGAAGTGAAACTAGTTTGAATGTTTGAACATAAATTGTTTGGGCAAATCAGTAGATGACTCACCTCAATTGAAACAGACTATGCAACTTAAGAAGCAAAGGATGAGCAACTGGCATTGTATAAGAACACAGACACACACACATACACGATGATATTTTAAGCAAGTAGAAGTATCTATTAGCAATGTCAAAATGATATTATTCTATCAAGTTATAACATTTTCCAAATAAAAAACCATAGATGGAAGTTTGCAGTATGTAATTATTTGAGTAAGGCATACTAAAATCCTTTCTTCTAAGGACCATTAGTAGAGCATGTCCCAATCTCTATCATCTCCTGGGCTCTGAAAGAGCTCAGAAGATGAGACTATCACCATGAATTTTTAAAGTAAGCTAACTGAAAGCAATAGGCTTTATAAATTAAGGTGTTGGGAGCTAAAGGCCCTAGGTAAAATTGAGATTTTACATGTAAAATTGTGAACGATGCTGCCTGCCTTTGGACAGAGAGGTGAGGGACTCAGAATGTCAATTAGAACATGGTTTTGGACAGGAGTAATGCAGGAAATAGTTTTGATTTATTATTTAAATCTTAATAAAGTATTTTTTTTTCTTTCTTTTTCAATGGCAGGAAGAGAAAATAGATTGTGTTTGGTTAGTTGAAAAATATTTTTAAAAAAAGAAAGGGAAAAGGAAAGAGGGAAGTAAAGAGGAAAGGATGACATAAAAGGATATAAAAAGGAAAGAAAAATAAAAGGAAAGAAAAGGAAGGAAGAAGGGAAGGAAGGAAGAAATATAGAAAGGAAGGGAGAAGTGGAAAGGAAGGATGGAAAGAGGAGAGGAAGGAGAGAAGGGAGGAAGAAAGAAAGGTGGAATAATCCTAGAGTAAACCTAGAAAGTTATGAACAAAGATAATGAGTTCTGTTTTGAACATGTTGATTTTGAGATGCTTGTTCTTTATAGACAATGAAAGGAACTACACAAGGTTCCCAATTTGTTTTCCCAAAGAGTCCATTAGAACTTCTTTGTTCAATGTACCATTGCCTTAGGTCTTTGCTAGCAGCTAGGTGATAGCTAAGTAATCTGTTTAAATAGCCATCTTAATGTTTTAAATTGGTGTTTTAATTGGTTTTAATAGGCTTAATTGGTTTTTAATTGGTTTAATGAAGGTATAATAGAATGTAATAGTATTATATTTAACTGTTACCCCTTTTTTAAGTTAATAAATCTATTTGAACAAGAATTTTCTAATCACAATGTCTTAAATAAAAGGTTAATTTAAATAATGGGAATTTTAGGAACCAAGTCAAGATGTTTTAGAGGATGTTCCATGGGGATGCAAAACCTCATGCCACGACAGAAACGAACTGATTTTCCAGGTAATTTATTTAGGCCCTAATAAGAAACTTCTTAATACTTTTCAAACCTGGTAACAACTATCCACTTAGGCTCATTACTATAGGCAGAAATGATATTCCCAGAAAGATCTAAAAAACATCATTAAATATTACAAAAACTTGGGAAGGAAATTGTTATCTTTAGGGGGTCTTCATCACTGATGCCAAGGATAGACAAGATATTTAGAAGAGAATGGGAATTTTAAGATGATCGTGAGAATATTTAAGATGAATAATCCCAAATCAAAGTCAGTCTATTTAATAAATACAGAATTGGACATAGGATATATTAGAACTTTCCCTACCACCTGATCTATTGCATTCATAGTCAACCATTTGGGACTGACTATACTGATTATCCACCTGCTAAAAAGGAAATGGAGGATATACTTACTCTTAATCACAAGAAATACCTATCTGCACCCTTGCTACCACTGCCCCTGCTAAGGACTTCTGAAGGTAAAGGGACAAAGTACAGAACAGTGTCCGATGTTAATTGCTTCCAAACAATTCTCATTAAACTACTGCCAAGACTTAACCACCAAAAGCCCAAGGGTCTAGTTCCCTCTAGTTATAACAGTACACTTCAGGGGGTCAAAAGAAAGAGAGGAGAAATTGAGTGTTTTCCTCAAATCACACATGCTTAGTTCATGTGTGGGGCATGTGGCAACTGCCATACCAATACATTTAGTTAAGTATGATGACAGATGAAAACAATCAGAATTCTACATTTATGTGACTGTCATATGGTTATCTCTAGGTAAAGTAAGGTTACTACAAAGCTGTAAAGAACTGATGCCCCACAGAAATCAGCTTAGAATCATCACAAATATGCTGTAGACCCTGAAACAAAACATTCTGGTTTCTTATAGTATACAGGAAGCCAAGGGACAGGCAATTCAATCTTTTTTTTTTCCAAACAATATGCTTTTTAAAAAAATTATTTCCCAGTTTCTAGAGAAACTATTCCTAATATTAAGTCAGCACAATCTCCATGCTAAACGTTGATACATGCTTATATAGTGAACATGGTTGTCAGCTAGAATTCATCTAAAATTTTGCCCACAAGCAAATGACATATAAATTTCTTGTTTCATTGCTGGCTTCGGAATAAATCCAATAAAAGTTATTTCTACATATGGTTCAATTTTAAATACAAGCTATTCAGAGATTATAACACATTTAGCATTAAACTGATGGCTGACTTTGCAAGCTGTTCAGATAAGAGAGGAAAATTGTTCTAGCTACCCATAGAAGATCATAGCAAAAGAGACTTCAGAAATATTTAGAAGAGCACTTCATTTACCCTCATTGTCCTTCAGCGTGAAGTTGGGGTTCAGAGTCAGACCTTCATCCAGAAAGAAGTGAAATCTTGGGCCATTTGCAAAATCATCTTTATCAGTGGCACTGATCGTATGTATAACCTGAAAGGGGAAAAATACTGCATTGAAATTAGCCAAGGCATCACTTAATTAACCATTGCACTTAGAAAAAAATAAATTCAAAACAAAAGAATTCTTAAATGGACTCTTTTTTTTTCTATTTGGAAGTCTTCAAATTTACTTCATGAAACAGTACCTATTGCTTTGTATTTGCCAGGATGAAATATTTTAGGAATAGCACTATGGAATAAGTCAGAATCATCCATGCATTATTATTTTCTACCATGACCCAACCATGTTTATTTTTAGGATTTCTTTATCACAGGATGTACCCTGGGGCCTCTTAGTTGTAAAAATTGGTATAAACACCTGTTTGGGGAGACATGAAATATGGCTCAAACAAGTACAAATGTCCCAGTGCTCATGTAGAGTTCTCTAAGCAATAAGTTCTGGTTTCAGTCAATAAATGCAAACAGAATTGAATCACAAAATTCACTCGCAGGGAACACGGAGGTCATCTAATTCCAACCCCAGACAGGCCAGGTTTAGTTGCCCAAGGCCACACAGCTAGTTAGTGGCAGAGTCAGAAAGAAGGAGGCAGGTCTCCTGACTCCTAGTCCAGCAAGATTTCTAGTACTGCTTCTTTTTGCAATCCTTTTACTCTCTCATTGCTAAGAGAGAAGTTTTGTTAAAATTCAGAACTGACAGACAATCTGGACTAGAATTAGGTGGAAATCCATAAACAGCAGTGAATACCAGATTGCCTGAGAACAGAAAAAAAGCAAGTGACCAAAATAATTCCATAGCATTCCACCTCTAAAAAATAGCAAAAACCCTTTCTGTATCCAATTTGGAATGGTATGCTCCAATTTCAAACAAGTGACCTTTAGTTACTGCTTAGAAAAACTATACCTAGAAAAAGTGTCTCAAATGGAATGTGAAAAAAGTATAGGATGGTCAATGGTTAAGCAAACAAATGAACAAACAGAAAAAAGTATAGACTTCTTTTAAATTTAATTCCTCATTCTAGTTTTTTTCCTCCCTTTCCTGATTCCAAGGCAGTCTTTAGAACACTACCCCAGATGCCAGTAATAGTGCTTCTACACACAGCTCCTAAGCTGCTGCAGATGTCCATAGTCGTGAGCAATGGGAATCCAGGCCCACTGTTGTTAGCACAAAACTAGCTTACATAATTCACTTCCCCTCCAATCCCTCCTTATTTAAAGCAAAAAAAATTCCAGGAAAATGAAGTAAAGGGGCCAATGTGATGGGAGTAGATGTTATAATGCATGCTTCATAACATTTTTTACATATTATTCCTTCTCTACACTGACTCAGATTCTACTTTAGTTCAGGTATTCATTACCACGCAGCTTTTAAATGTTCTTCAGGTTCACAGTCCTCTTCATATCCAATTCATGTTCCAAAAAGCTGACAAAATAATTGGCCTAAGACTTACATCTCTTTGCTAAAGTCACCTTCTTGCTCTGTGGCTTTCAGTGATATTCTATAATCTCCAGTATAAAATGCAAACCCTTCAGACTCGTGTAAGGTTCTCCACAGCCTGGCTCGAGCCTACCTTTTTAAATTTACCTCACATTGCTCAACTATATTCCAGTCGAACTGGACTGTAACTGTTTCCCATATCCATGTTGTGCTTGGAAAGTACTCACGCTTCACTCTCTCTCATGATCCTTGCCCTCCTTCAAGGCTTAGAACAGATGTCTCCCCCTTTGTGAAGTTTACCCTAATTTCTCTCCAGTTTTTAATTCTCTTCCTCTTCAAATTATGTTGTAGTTTCTTTTGCATGTATATGTTCTATCCCCTAGATACCAATCTCTGGATGCTATAAATGGTTCTATGTTTGTCTTCACATCCCTAGGATCTGCCAGAATGTCTTGCAAATAAAAGGTGCTTAATAAATGTTATCTGCTGAAATCAAATAATAAATTCAATTAATCTCCAAAGAGTCCTGTGGATATAAATCCATTGGGTTTCCTCAAATATCCAGTCTTAACTATCGTTCCTTCTTTACCAAACTTTAAAAATTGGAAAGGTTGGTCTTTAAAAAAAATCCAACAAACAAGCAAACAGAAACCTTTGCATTCTTTACTTCTTACAGGTATCATTATTCTCAATTTTAAAATGAGGAAACCAAGGTTCAGAGAAATCAGAAGATTTGGCAATGCAGCTAGAAATTTTCTAAAGCAGGTTTCTCTTACTTATCCTCTTACTGTTCTTTTACATTACACCATGCTATGTAAGCACACTTATCTGGAAACAACACTCCCACAACCTTCATTTTTGAAATGAAAAAGAGAGACCCACAAAGAATAAGGGACTTGTCCAATGTGATCAATCTAAAGAGAAAACAGAACTACATAGGAACTCAGGTCAGGTTAGAATCTACTGATCTTCTCATTGAACCATTCTGTCTCCTTCAGCGGCAAGTTTACTCATTCTTCGCGGTGGAACGGGGCAGTTTTTCAATTTGACCTGATTCATCAGGACTGTGTCCATACTTTATCACATAGCCATCTTTTTCAAGTGCCTTACTGCCTTTCAACCCTTTTAAATGTCACAAACATTCAGAGACAAAGGATTTCTGTTTGAACTACCAGACCAAAACTTCCTAACAGACCAAAACCTAACACAGTCCTTCTTTTTTGAAATCACATATGCTTGTGGAGACCACATCTTTGTGTCTCCTTTACCTTCATCCAGAAAAATGTGTAGAAATTTTAACTTTTAATCCTGTAGACTACAAATATGTTCATATCTCTTCAATCTAAAAATAAAACAAAAACAAAAACAACAAAAACCTTTTCACCTTAAAGTCCTCTCAAGGTAGCAACTTATATCTCTGCTGGCTTTAGATAAATGAAACTATTATTTAATAAGTGCTTGCTATGTTTCAGATGCTATGTTAAGTTCTGGATATGCAAAGAGGAAAAAAACAAAGCAAAACAAAACAAAATAAGACAATTATCTTCAAGGAAATTACATTCTAACAGAAGAAGGGAAAAAAAAACACATACAGTGTAATGGGAACCAGGGAGGGGAATTTTGGCCAGAGAAGTAATGGGTATGGTGAATGATGCCACAGAGCAATGGATTGGCATGTCTGGTCAAGTAATGGTATCTTATTGTTGTTACCAGAGCTAGAATTAGGGAAGGTGGAAGAAGAGCTGAAGATAGTTAACAGTCTATTAACTGCAAAATCCAGTGACCTTTCACCTGTGCTCAATCTCATTACCCTTTCTGATGCTTTGGATACTAAAGACCAATTCTCATCCTGTATACTCTTACTTTTCTTTTGTTATACCATCATCTCAGTTCTCCTATTCTGATTATTCCTTTTAAGTCTCTATTTCTGGCTAGGAGAGGGGGGATTGAGGAGAGAAAGGGGAAGAAGGGAGAGAAACTGGGAGGAGAATATGGAAGGATAGAGGTCGGAAGGAAAAGGGGCAAGGAGAGGGAGAGTGTGGAGAGAATATTGATAAGTGAATGGGATCAAGGAAAACTTCATTTATGATTAGGAAATAGCCATCTGAGCTGTGCTTTGCAACAAGTGAGGGATTTTATGAGATGAAGATAAGGAAAGACACCTTTGATAAGACATGAGACCAGTTAGGATGGCATAGAGAGAGAACAGCTAGTAGGCTAATTTGCCTGGAATGGAGAATGTGTGAATCTAAATAATACTAGAAAGTAATGTAAATAAAACTAGAAAAGTAGGCATGGGGAATATTGTGAAACTATGGAAACTTTAAATGCCTTCCTGAAGATTTCATATTTCACCCTAGATGCACTTAAGAATCACTAGTGATTTTGGAGTAAGGGACTGATATGGTCAGAATGCGATTTTAGGAATATTAAATTGGCATCTATGTGGAAGAGAAAGATATTAGAGGCAAAGATGTCAACTAATCTTCCCTTGTGATTTCCTGCCTTTGTGTCAGCAATTGCCTTCTTTTACCTGAATAAAACCACCAGTAGTTCAAACACAACATGTTCAAAACAGAACTCATCTTTCTTTTTGAAAACCATACCTTCTCTAAACTCCTCTCAAAGCTACTTTGAAACTAGAAACATGCCATCTCAATCTTTTGCTGAAAATCCTTGAGTAGCTCCCTATTACTTCTAAAAAATATATAAAAACTTTAGTCTGGCATTTAAGACTCTCTACTTTCCAACTTATCTTTCCAAACATTTCTTGAAACATATTACTTCCTTTCAAGTAATGAATATTCCTGCCAAATTGGCCTACAATCTAGTGTCTGAGTTCTATGTTCTCCTTTCCTCTTCCAAGGATTTGCACAATCTATCCTAGATGTCTAGATTAAGACCCCTCATTTTCTCCATATTTTAGAAACCTCTTCTCTCTTCAACTCAGGTATTATCTTTATTATATCTTATCCTACCAGTTGTCAATGTTTTCTTTTATATTTCACAAGATATATTGTGGTTTGAAGAATAAAATATTTCCCCTTTCCTATTTATTTATTGAATCTTTTTTTTTAACTGGGAGAATTAACTCTTTTGTGTCATGTGGTTTTCATTCATGATTTCTTGAAATATAGCTCAGATAAACTATGCTTTGATAAAGCCTATTGGTATTCAAATAGAACTACTTGACTATGCTTTTATACCCAAATCATTCTGGCGCTCACTGATTGGCCAATAATAATTCACAATCCTCACTTGATCTTTGTTTGGATTTTGATGATTCAGAGTGAGTATAAATAGCAATTGTTTCTATTCTGACAAGAAAATCTGCGTGTCTTTCCCACCCAGATAAATTCTTTTGGAAAGTCAAAGTAAGCCATCTTTTGCCCCAATTCTTACCTATTTTTTAATCACTGAATGGGAATTGCCTCAGATAAACTGAGACCTAGGAAAGACCTTAGATTATAAAGGTCAGAGGGGATCTCCACTGCATGTAGGGCCATCACCAGTTGTCCTGACCTATATCTTGCCACTAGACTCTAATAACTCTGGAGAAGAGAGTGAGGTTGATGACTTTGTGCACCCCTGCCTCACATAAATCCAATTCCCTTTCAAGTCAAGACATAACCCTCCTGATGTCATTGGTCTTCTTTGTGACAAAGGATGAACAACAACAAAACTGTATCTACTTCTCTATATATAAATTCCTAGGACAGAAAATTCCATTTTTCATTTCTGTACTGTTTTCTGTACCTAGAATACACTCCCTCCGTATCGCTCATGATTCTTAGATCCCCTTAAAGGTTAACTTAACTGATATCTCATATATGAACTCTTTGCTTATATTTCTACCTGATAATATCTTTTTTCCTCACAAATTACATATTACATATGTACATACATGCATACATACATACATATATATGTGTATATATATATATATATATATATATATATATATACATACATACACACATACATTTTTTCTCTCCCAATATATGTAAACTTCTTGAAGGCAAGGATTATTTATTTTTTGTCCTTCTATATCTAGAAACTAGCACAATGCCTCTTATATAGTAGATGACACTAAATGAATTTTGATTAATTTGCGAGTATAGCAATTATTTAAGTAAGAAGACAATATGTGAATAACTAGATTCATTAAAAGTATTTTGTTAGGTCCACTAAAGTTTAAAATTATTTAATAGACTAATTGCTGATTATTGAATAATATAACTCCGGATTTTCATTGATGTGAAAAGCATCAGTCAACTGCTAAGGAGTTGTGAGACAAGTCAATCAAGAAATTATTTGTCTCAACAATGACTGTCCATATATATCCCTTAGTAGCATCTAGATGGCTCTGTGTATACAACACTGGATCTGGAGTCAGGAAGACCTGGGTCCAAATCTGACCTCAGACATTTACTAGCTGTGTGACTCTGGGCAAGTCACTTAACCTACCGAAGAAAGAAGTAGAAAACTACACTAGCATTTTTGTAAAGAAAACCCCATGGATAGTATTGGCATTCTGTGGTCCACAGGATCCTAAACAGTGACACATGATGAATAACGTTTTCCTTATGACCTGGATATTTTAAAAATGCTGGTCATTTCTATTCAAAGAAGCTTTTCACCTGAAAATTATTGCTGGATAATCTTTAGCTTTTAATTAGCATTTTGGAAAACTCAAGCTTATAAAATTGATACATTAATGAAGTTCCAACGAAGTCATGGGAGAACTGGATACTTGAACTTAAATGTTTTTACCATCTCTCCATTCATTTTTTATGGTTTTCTGGGATGAGTGCTGACTAGACAAAGAGAAAACCTCATGCCCTCTCCTTTTTTAAAGAGTTATTTAACTGGATTTCTATTAAAATGCTCTCTTTTGGTCTTAGTTTACTTCCAGGTTCATGTAGAAAGTCAGGTCTCCTCTACTTCACCTGACATTGAAATTTAAAGCTTTCTAGATACAAAAGAAGAACTTAAGATTTCCATTCATTTAGGCTTTTTTTTTCTATTTTAAGAATGAAATTTCATTCACTTCAAATCATATTTGTCCCACATTACTGAAATTCTTACATTTTCCATTATTAACTTTAGTGCTAAGTTTTTATGCAATCTTTTCAATCATTAGCAAAAGTTTCACAAAATAACAGAATCTGAGAAGGGAACAAATGATGCAAAGTACTATCCATCAAGCTTATACTCGAACAGAAATTTTATACTACACTCCTGTTAAATGGTCAAAAAGCCTCCAATTAAATTCATTTTTATTATTTTTTAATGAAGGCCATTAGAATGTTAAGTTGAATATAGTATCATTATATTTAGTATCACTTTTAAAGCCTTACACTTGAGTATAGAAAGGGGGGGAGGGGAATCTGCTGCCTGAAAGGCATACCTAGCTCTCTAGGTCTTTGGGTGTGGCATTTTGACTGAGTTCAAGTTTTAAAGAACAAATCATTTTATTAAGAGTATTTGTTCTGTGAAGATTAGATTCAGTCAAAGGGCCACACTTGAGGAACTAGAGGGCCACATGTGACCTCAGGGTTGTAGGCTCCCCACTCCTGGTACAGGACTTCAGTAGTAGAAGAAAAGGAAGGATGGGTAAATCATAGGAATTCTGAAAGGGATATGTGGCTTTTAGTGGATTAGGCATACCACAGTATTATATGGAAATCAAAACAGTTAATGGGGGAAGAGCAGGGTTTGACTCTACTAGGAGAGTAATAGGATCTAGGAATAGGAAGCAGATAGTCTTGCTATATGAAACTGTGATGAGGTTACATTAATTTCAGTGAGGCCTACATTTTAGAAAGAAGACTGATAAACTGGAGAACACAACTAACATGGTGAAGGACCTTGAGCTGATCCCAAATGGCCATCATTTGAAAGAACTGCAGGAGCTCAGTTTGAAGATTACACATGAAGACAGGAGTCATGATGGCCACAGTATTTCAACCATGGTATACAAGAAGGATTACACTTTTCTGCTTGACCACAGACGATGGAATGAGGATCATGGTGTAGAAATTGTAAATTAACAGATTTAGCCTTGATGAAAAGAAAATCTTACTAACCGGAATGAACTGTTCTGAAAAGAGAAGCTTTCACTTCAGGGAAGTTCACATGCAAAAGAGGATTGGATTTGATGGCCTCTGAGGTCCATTCCAGCTTGGGTTTTATGTTCTCCCCTACCCCTAACCCCATCAGTCATTCTTCTCCATTTCATCCCAGACTGTATAACAAATCAAGCTACATTGTTTCTTCATTCAATCTGACAAACTCTATTACTTTGAAGAGGTTCAGAATTTATATCTGGAAAACACTTTACATATTATCCAGTCCAATTTTCTTATTTTATGGATAAGAAGACTAAAGTTCAAAACTGAAAAATGACTTGTCTATGCTTGTACAAAACCTACATACGTAGGTTTTGTTTTCAGGCAATTTTTACAGAGGTCATGAAAACCTCTTTCCAAATTTTAATGGGAGGGTAATAGGTTGTTTGAGGTTCTTAAGACTATACATACCAGAAAAAAAAAAGAATTCATTAATGAATATTATTGAGGAAGATATTTGGAAATGTGAAATAGATTTCCTATACTCAAAGGGATTATAATCTAGAGAGAGAGAAGTAAGATATGTATTATATATATATAAAGTTTTGTGCATTTGTTTTCTTATTCATAAAATGAGCTAGTCAGATTACATAGTATACTCATTAGACCACTTCTAGGTCTAAATTCTATGATCCTAAGTTATAATACAGTCAAGTTAAAAAAAGAAGTTACTCCTGAACTACTAGCTCACACACTAAAATACACATGAGAATTCTCACAAAGTCCAAATTTTTTTTATATTCATTCCTCTTTGTAAAGTGCCTTTTATTTTACAAACTATCCAATACCTTAGTCTGATATTATATATGGTTGTTCTTCTAGTGCACATAATAGGTATCAAAAACATTTGCTAAATAAGTGGATTTGTTAAATGAATAAAATAATAAGAAAAGAAGTCAAATAAATGTAAAATATCTAGGCTTCTAGCGGTAGGAAATATCTATGAAGATTTTAAGTGGACCTTTATTTTTTACTGACTTTCTTTTGTCCAGAGCTACAGTCTTAACTTTCAGTTAAATCCAACTGCAATGAACCCTTCTGTTTCTTTAACTTGTCTTTAAGTTTCTCTCACCAGTTCACACAAACAAAGAAGCATCCTTGGCAATTGTTTGCTTTATGAGGATCCAATTTTCATCCCATATAAGCTAAGCTCTAGAGTCACATTTGATGTCTAAAATATTCCTGTGCTTGAGACATCAGAATCCTTGTTGCTTTATCATAATTTATTTAACCCGTCAATTTTCATGGTGGAGATGAGATGTAAATTGGACATTGAGGGATGGTTAGAATTTAGAAAGACTGAAAGGATGGAGGAAGGATACTCTAGGCAGTGCAGGACTGAATATAGGAACAAAGGTGAAAATACACATAATATTTTTGGTGGCAATAAGTTAAAAAATTACATGAAACAAATGCTTTACTTGAAGTAATATAGGCAAGAATTATTGGTCAGTATGTGGGGACCAGATTGTAAAGGATCTCAAACTCCAGGTTAAGGGATTTAGTCTATTTTCTAGGTATTAATGAGTCATATACTCTTGTGGTAAAGAAGCAAAGTGAATAAAGTTTAAGCAAGGTATGTAGAAGGACAAAATACTAAACCAAATTTATTCTGGCATGGTTTAAAGTGCTTAAGAAGTCCTGGCTTCAGATACTCTGACATTTATTAGCTGTTGTCTTGAGCTTATTAACTGTAAAAACACTTAATCTCTGTGTCTGAGATTCCACATCTTTAAAATGGGGATAATTATACCTTATCAGCTGACTATTACCAGTGCATAGGCTATTATATAACCTCTCAGTACCCCAAGCAACTCTCCAAACTACAAGGTTAAAACCTTGGTTAATCTGCATCAGTAGAGGGAGTTTACTTGCAGGAGATTTCTTATGCCAATGAAATCACACGTCCAAATCCTAGCTTGTCCTACCACTGCCACCCCCCCCCCCCCAAAAAAAATAACAAAAACAAAAACCAATTTCTGGAACCTACCTCAAATTACATAAATACGTAAAGTACTGCATAAATATCAGCTGTTATTATTGCTAGAGGATTCAATCTGTGTATATGTTGAAAGAACTGCCAGATCAATATAATCTCAAACTTACTTTGGCTAATTAATTTTACTGATCTGTACCCATTAAAAATACAAAAAGGCACACCTAAATTGGTCCTGGAAATCAGTCAAAAAGAGGCTGAATCATCTAGTGAATAGAAAGCTAGCTTCAGAGTCAAAAGCCAAGTGCCTTGGACAAGTTATTCACCCTCTCAGTGCTCCCAGGCAAACTCTAAGACTACACAGTAACAGTATTCTTTAGGAAGCTATTGCTTCCTATATTTTTTGATAAACAAACTTTACTTACTGGTAGTTCCCTTTTTTAATGGTGGGGAAAGTCAGTCAAAGAAGTTTGTGCCAATAAATGTTTTCTCTGAGAATTTAGACTAATACCTGATTGATCTAGAACTCGGATATATCTATCTATCTATTATGCATTCATTAAGTAGGACCATCTTTATAGCCCTTGACAATTGAGATGATCCAGTGTTTCAAGTTAGTTCTCCTAATTTTGTCATGGATGTTATTTTCTGTCACTGAATTTTAAAAATCTTACACACTGCAAAACCCTTACATTTTCTAGCAAAGACTAGCTCTTAGTCAACATTTTTCCTCCATAATTTTTTTTTTCCCCCAGAAGGCACAGGTTCTTATCTCAGCTAATAAATTATTTTTCACCTTACAAACAGGACCTCCAATTAGTGACTTTGCTAATGGTATCTGCTCCCTGTTTCTAGTCATTAACTCAAGCTTGATAGGTGGCATAGACACAGGCTAAATCTGATATACTCCCTAGCAATCAGGTTTAATGAGTCTTCTCAAACTCCTGACTTCTGGGAGCAACAATGGGATGAGGTTATGGGGGAGGAACAGCATCTACTGCCTCCTTTCCATCCCTCCAACTTTTTTTTTTATTAATTTGCTGTAAATTTGGTTCTGAGGGAAGCAAGAGGATGAAAGAGCAAATGAGGATAGAAAATACGACATCCTTTTTACGAAGTTTCCAGCAAAGGTATGTCTTATGGCTTTTGAACAAGTTTCTGCTTAGAAAATGACTTCAAGTTTCGTACATGAATGAGTTTCTTATTAATATTTCTTTTACTTCAATGCAGTTTAAATTTGTTTCCTGAATGAAAAAATACACAAACTATTAGGGATGTTTTGTGGCTCTTCATACTGATACCTAAATTAGCCTGAGACCTACTATCTGCTGTTTAATTCCTTGCTTCCAAAAAGTTCCATATCCTTGCCAAAGTCACACGCACACACACACACACACACACACACACACACACACACACACATTTAGATACACGGTTTTCATAAAAGGAAGGTACAGGGGATTCTAAAAGCAATTGATTCTTCATTGAACTTCAGATAGCTCTGCAACACAAATGAGCTCCACAAAAATGACTTCTAAGACTCCTTTCTAACTTTTACTCTGGCTAAACACTGTACAATCACTCAGAAGCACTAGTATAAAGAAAAAACTCCAAGAATCAGACCAGCCAGCAATTCTGAGTGTAAAAAATGGAAAGGTCACATCTTTAAAACCTTCAATAAGCAGTTTATTTCCAAAATCACCAAACTTAAATCCTCTCTCACTTAGAGTGAAACAGCTTTTGCCTGTTTCATATTATTTCATAAGGTCTGTGAATGAATTAATGATTCAAAGGGGCAGTGGCATGATTAATTATTCTAATCACCCTACAAGAAATCCAACAAAGTATATGAAATCCTGCATGAAAGATCTGTAAATTTTCTAGTGTTAGGGTACTCCTAGTGACAGAACTTCTTGCATTAATGCAGATTATGGCTAATCTATGACTTGGTAAACGAGTATTATGAATTTGCTTGAGGGACATGTCATTATTAAGTAGAAAAATGTGCCTATTAAAATTAAAATATGTGCACTAATTAAACATTGATTACAAGTATTCACATACCAACATTGAGAGAAAATGCTATTTAAAGAAAGTTTCAAATAAACATTAATATCTAGGTCCCAATTGGTACTGAGGTTAAATTTCCTCTTATTATTAGCTGTTTTAACTTTTATTATCTAACTAGATCTTTGCTTTCCTTCTTACTCTATAGATGACCCCAAGGTCTAGGTAGTTAGTTACATCATGATATCAGAGAAAGGCTTATAAATTTGCATTTTGAAACTTACACTTCAATGTTCTTCTCTTAGTTCAAATTTATTACCTTCCTGTCTCTCCATGATATCAGTTGCTGTTTTGCCTGTGTTAAGTATGAAATGAATGTTTAACTGAATTGATAAGTTCACCTCCTTTGTGATTCTAAAGAAGAATAGTCTAAGGCATACATAGAGAGGGTAAGGTTTTAAATAAGCTTATTCACTAAGTGTTGAAAATATACTGCACCTCTTCATGTAGTGAGTTATTTTTATTAAATCTCATAAACTTAGAGTTAGAAGGGCCTTAACCTCTACCTACAGCATGAGCCCCACCTATAGAATCCTCAACATAAAAATCCTCAGCATAAAAACAACATTTACAAAAAGAAAGCTTCTCATTTTGCCTTTTTCAGTAAAAGAGAAATATAACAAGTATAAAACTAATGACTTACCTGTCCAGGCTTAGAATTTTCACAAACAACAATATCATACTCCTTGGCAAGCTCTGGTGGGTTGTCATTGACATCCAGAACTCGAATGCCAACTGCAACATGGCTCAGCAGGCTAGGATTGTCTGTAAAACACACAAAGAGGGATTTAGTGGTTTTAATATACACATCTTAATGTCCTTATTAAAACAGATATTAACGCTGGAGCTTGTCACCCACTCCAGGTGCTAAAACACAATGGTGGTAAAAGACAACTTTATGGAGACACTCTTTCCTGAGACTCATTCACACAAGGAAGAAAAAAATGAACACTAAGGCATAAAAGGAATGCTAAAATTATATTTTTATATCAAGAAATTACATGTAATTAAGGAACTGAAGTGAGAGAAAATTGTCAGAATTCATTGTCTGCTGTCATAGTCTAAAAAATTATGAACAATTGATTTGATCATTAACCCAAGAAAAGCAGTGTGATGCTTAAATGATAATAAAAAATAAACAAAATATTGTCCTTGAACTTTAAAAATGTTTCATGATTTTAAAAGACAATGTTAAATACATCCTAAGAAAACAAAAGGAATAGGCCTCAGTTTTTAAAGTGCTTCATAATAATATCTCATATTTATATATTTAGTTCATAATGTGCTTCCTTCAGAACACTCTTTCTTATAAGGTAATTAGGTCAAGTGTGTTATCCTTTCGCCCTCTTGTTCCTTTTTCTCTTCTCCACCCTCTCTCCTCTCATCAAAGTGGAACAGAATAATGGACAGAGCTGGCATAAGAGTCAAGAAGACCTATGTTTAAGTCTTGCCTCTGACACATCTTGACCATGTGATCCTGGGCCTTTTCATGATCTCTAGGTGTGGCATGTACAGAAAGAAGGCGTGATATATCAAATAATTCTGGATTTGAAATAAGTAAGGAATGGGTTCAAATATTGATTCACTTACTACAATTACTACAGCTTACACATAAGCTTGAGTGACCTTGGGCAAGTTGCCTAATTTTTCTGTGACTCATTTTCCTCATCCTTAAAAGAATACCTAGATAGAAGGGACCTCTGAGGTCCCTTCTACCTCGAGATATATAATCCTAAGGCATTTATCCTCTAAGATCCTGACCTAATGCCCCTAGGTAACTTAGATTGTTGATTGATACTTGTTGATTAGTATAGTTTTCTCACTGGAAGGAATGCTTTATATTAATGAAATTACAAATGAGACACAGAGTGATAAGCAGTGGTACAGAGATACATGTAAACCAAAAATGAGAATGTCTGCATTAATGGCTGAGGAAACTAAGGCTCTTAGATGCTGAGGGACAACCTCAGTCACATTTCTAGTAAATGTTTTAGCCAAGGGTTCAAACCAAGTTTTCTGACACCAAGGCTAGTATCGTTTCCACCATATCCACACTGCCTCTCAAGTCATACCCCAATACCACTAAAATATTTATCAGGTGTGAAAAGCAGGAAGGGTTAAGACTGAACCTTAAAAACAAAACATGTATCCACTGCACCTTTACTTAAATACTAGTAAGTGTGTGAGGCAGGATTTGAATTCACTCCAGGTCCAGTACTCTATCTCCTGTACCACTTAACTGTCTTTCTTATTAAATGCATCATTTTAAAGATGGGTAAGAAAATGAAGTTCAAGGAGGTTAAACAACCTGCCCAGAATTACCTAAAAGTTTAGCTGCAAAGCCAAGATTAAAGCCCACAGCTCTTGACCCTTAGTCCTATATTCTTTCCACATCGTAAACTTTCCCAGAATATGATCACTACAGCATAATTCTACATTACGCAAGAAAGAAACACATCAGTTTTGGAGATATTTGGTTGAAACTGGAAGGATAGTGTGGCCCTCTACTCTATCCTCTCTATAGCATTATACTTATTTCCTAAAGCACATTGTGTTGGGTCAGGTAGGTGGAACAGTGGCTAAAGGATGGACACTGCAGTCACAAAGACCTGAGTCACAGACACTTATTAGCTGTGTGTGGCTGTGGCCATGTAAACCCATGGAGTACAACAATAGAGTACATAGTGTCCATCTGGGGAAGGGCAAAGCAGGGAAGGAATAGGATTCTCTGACTTAAATCTAGGGCTCTTTCACTTTCATGTAAAATCTTTGCTTAATGTTTTCACTACTTAAGTAATAGGGCTGCTGTTGGAACAGATAATTTATGAAAATTAACCATAATAAAACATTTTTATAGCCACCAAGAGCTATGTAAATATATTAGTTTTATTATTATTATTATCACTAGATGTATACTGTTAATAGGTAGAGAAAAGTCCTACCCTCTCTTATGTGACTATTAGTTACCAGGGGGGAGGAATTTTCTGCTTTTGCCTGGTAAGGAAAGAATGAATGGGCAAAGCATTAATAAAAAACATTTCCCTTAATATATTCCTGCATAAGTTGTGTCTTTCCAATATTTCTAGTATTTTCCCCCTCTACGAGTGATTAATGAAAAACATGCCAAAGATGGCAGCAATATAAACTATCTTCATTACTATCCACAGTACAACTTTGTTAGTAAACAAAAAATATTTTAATCCATTCCATAGATGTCTAATTTCCAGAGCACTGATATTCTAAACTTTGCTTCACATAGTCTTTCAAAATCAAATGATAAATCAGAGTAAATTTTATCATTTGTATACGCAGGTTCTTTCCCCCCTTAAATGGGAGTTGCATTTGTTGCATTTTCAAAAATTTACACAAAAAATAATTAAAATCTTGGATATCCATGAAGTGCTGGATTATGTTGAATATTAATTTAACAAATCATTCACTTTGCATTGCATGTGTGTGCTCTAAAAATCACAGCTGTCTCTGGAGAGCGTGTTGTTTTTGTTTTGTCATAGGACTTCTTTTGGTTCACTAGATTCTTTGATCATTCCAGAGTCTATGAATGAATTTCATTTCATGGTATTTGAGTCTGCAACACTTAAAGGAAATTGGACTCTCTGGAATAGTTCTTTTTGGACTAAATTAAAACATTTTCAAAACATTAACAATATTAGTTATTGAATAAGCCTAAAATTTTTACCTAAGCCAAATAGCAGAAATAAAATTTTGGAGCATACAATGAAATGAAACCTGAGACTTAATTGCACAGATAATTATGCTAACTTTAAAGGAAATTCTTGTAAATAATTTATTTCTCTCCAAAATCTTGAACCTGAAAAGCAGGCTTAATTTGCAAAAGGAAATAGTAAAACCAAAATCATTATGATAATCATTAGGAACACATTTCTGTAGCACCTTAATTTACAGATTGCTTTCCTTGCCATCATTGTGATAAGTAGTTAGGTGGAGTATTGTTCTAGTTGCCATTTTGCACCTACAAACCCCTTAACTCTTAGGTGTACCATTAGGATAAGACTTTTCAATGGTATCTTTAGAGATCATATAACTTGAAGCTCTCATTTTATAAAGAAACAGGTCAAATGAGGAAGTATATATGGATGTGGAAGTAAATTACTCACAAGGGCAGAGATAGGACAGGAACCCAGGTCTTCTCTCTTAAATCAATATCTTTTTCCATCACTCAATATTATTTTAATACCTCTTTAGGGCAGCTATGTAACGCAGTGGATAGAATGCCAGGCATGGAGTTAGGAAGACTCATTTTCCTGAGTTCAAATCTAGCCTCAGACACTTCCTAATTGTGTGAATCTTGGCAAGTCACTTAACTGTTTGCCTTTGTTTCCTCATCTATAAAAATGAGCTGGAGAAGGAAATGGCAAACCACTTCAGTATCCTTGCCAGGAAATCCTCAATTGATATCACAAAGAGATGGCAACAACTGAAATGAATGAACAATAGAAAATGTCACTTTATTGTTCCCACATGTATTACCTTGAAATTAATAAATTTTGTTAATATTGATTATACATTTCTAATTAAAGATGATTCATAAGACAAGATACAAACTGAAGATGGCACTAAAAATTAATCTTACAAGTTTAATCTCCTGATCTCTCTTTAAGAGGCTAAATAAATGGTTAAAAATACGGTTTTGTATTTTTCAAATGAAAATTGCCAACCAGTTAAGAAGCTAATTCATTTTGTACTTTAAATTCCTATCTCTAAGATACATTTAAAGCAGCATGATCACCTACTGGAGGCTCCTATAGAATGTTTTAAAAGTTGCATAAATATTGTAACTCCCTTTTCCACAAGACAACCTGCACATTTGTGACTTTTTTTTTTTTCCCCATCTTTGCCTCATAATAGCAGCAAAGACCTTGGCTTCCAACAGTCCCCTTAGAATAATGACTGGACAGAATTAACAACTTTTGATTGACTTCAGGCCATTATTTTCTTGCAGTCTGTCATTACTCCTCCAGAAATGCCTAGATATTCTCAATAATTATTTGCTAAGTATAACATAGGTTGGAAGCTTCAAAAGGTTAAGCTGTGCCTTTGATCTTAGGAATGGAAGAGTGGCTTTGATCTGCAAATTAGAACCATAAAAGTTGAAAGCACTTCACCTGTTTCTGAAGTGAATTACATTGGTACAAGTTCATGTTTTATCATTGATTGCCAATGCAAAACATATTCTTTCCTGCCTTCCTTCCTGCCTTCTTCTCTCATAGTATAATATTTGACATACATTACATGAGTGAATCATTTCCCAATGGAACTGAGACTATTTTTTTAAGTTTTTTTTTCTTTTTACATTCATGGTCCTTGTAACCTATTCATTCCAAATAACTGTGAACACTTGCAACTCATTTACTGCAGATGCCCCAGAAGTTGTCTGCCATCACCTCACAGTGAAGTCTTCCCTAAACCAAATGATTCCATAAAATGTGTATCTAGACAAGTTGCAGAAGAAAATTTGAGCCTTCATAATTCTGAAGCGTAACTAGAAGAATCATTTACATGTAGTCTATTTTCTTGATTTAGCACCACTTCTATATGAGACAGGTGGTTCTGAACATATTCCTTGTTGGGGGATGCTTCTGTGGCACCAACTTATAGATTGTAACAAGTATAAGATGGAAATTTTTATTTCCTTTAAATCCTTTTTGATAGTACCTGGAGCACTTCTAATAGAAAGGATCATGAACCTGTATAATCTCCCCCTTTCTCAGTGAACAATTTCACCACATAACTGTATTTTTAGAAGCCTTCTGAGGGTAAAATTCCCATCCTGATTTTTAATAAATTTTGTCATTTATTTCAGATTGTTTTAATTTCAATTTACAGACTGGGAGTGATGGTTTCAGTGTATTTTGTTTTCTGAAGTGTTTTGAAAAACAATCCTACTGCTTAGCCTCTGAATTTTTTTCTTATCACAATTTTATTTACATAAAAAATGTGTTAAGTTTATGGGTGACTTGTTTATGGACAAATCAGAAGTCTATCAATATGTCTTAAACTTTTGTGAGTTTAATGTATGAGGAAACTGATCATTGAAATATGAGGATCTAGGAAATAATATGGAAAGATATGAAATGATTGAAAGAAAGAAAAATGGAGTGCCCAAGAATTATAAATCTTTGCAATATTTTATTGTAGTTTATATATGAACTCTATAAATTTATTTTCAACATCTGATATTTTTGCTAAAATAAGGAAAAGTGATTTGTCTAGGAGCTAGGAAATCTGAGTTCAAGTCTCATTTCTACCAATTTTAAGTTGTATAACCTTGGCTAAGTAGTTTCATTTCTCTTTCATCAGCTGTACAATGAGGAAAATGGAGCAAGTGGTCCCAAAGGTCCCTTTTGAATCTGAAATTCTAAAATCCTATTAGTTCAATATTGAGGCATGCCAGGCAATTAATTAAGATGTGGTTTAATCAAAATGTTTTGCTGTGAACAGCTATTTTTACTGTATTATAGGGAGGTTTCTAGGCAAAAACTTTATGACTTTCAAAAATATGTTTTCCATCTTATACTTGTTACAATCTATAAGTTGGTGCCACAGAAGCATCCCCCAACAAGGAATATGTTCAGAACCACCTGTCTCATATAGAAGTGGTGCTAAATCAAGAAAATAGACTACGTGTAAATGATTCTTCTAGTTACGCTTCAGAATTATGAAGGCTCAAATTTTCTTCTGCAACTTGTCTAGATACACATTTTATGGAATCATTTGGTTTAGGGAAGACTTCACTGTGAGGGAACATAATGGTTAGTTTGGCTCTGTCGACTCAAATCAGAGCCACTGGATGAAAAACAAAGTATTTAGTCAAAGCAATTATTTGATATGAAAAGAAAAAAAGAAAACCTTTTACAATAATTAAATTCTCTCAGATTCATATGTATGTCAAAAATTAAGTCAAATCAGTGGGAAAATGTTAAAATAACCATTTCATATTTTAGATACCAAAATGACTCTTCAGTAAAATGTATTATTCATTTGTTGATCCACTTGTTTATTTATTTATTTATCTTGGTTTTGGCCACATGATCAACAGCCAAGTGTGGAAATAGAAACATTGTTGAGGAGGATTTTTTCCATTTATTTATAAGAGCAATTTGAAATTGATTTTTCCCTGTCTAGACCATTAAAGACATTCCACGTAATCTTAAAATCCACACTGATGAAAGAATTCATATAAAGCAAAACTAGATAATTTGAAATAATATCTTGGATCCTCTTCTTTGATAAATAAATGTATTAAAATTCTAATATAAAAGGAAGACAATAGGTTGTATATATACCTGAACATGTTCAGAATATATACAACTACCCAACCCTACTTGAAAGCATGGAGAATTATCCTTGTGCCAACTTATCTAATGAAATGACTAAATCTGGATGGGTAGTGGACGAATAAAGCTGCACAATACATATCACGATTGGAAAATGGAGGTGTATATCTCAGTGGAGAAAAAAAATAAAAGAATGTGTATGTTTGTAATATTATATTGACACATTACAAGACATCTTATGTAGATCATAATGACCTTAAAAGTTGGGGTCAATTGAGTTTCCATCAAATCACCCCAACCTGCCTAATAAAAGTAATAAAAAGCTGGAATCTTAACCAGACTGGAACAAATTCAATCAAATCAAGTAAAGACATTCCCACTAAATGTGAAAAAGACACTTATCAATATAGATGTTCCTAATTTGCCATTAGATGATTTGAAAGTGATGTTGAACAAGAAGAGTGTTCACATTGGCTGAGAATCTAAGAGTTTTCTATAAAATATCAAGTCAGTTTGGCCTGATGGAGATGTGAATTGAAAAAAGTTTTTGGTGGTGGAAAGAAGAGAATATTGCCTCTGGGAAGGCATCATTTGGGGTTATGGGGTGAGGAGAAGCTCAGACTTGGGCCTTATCCCCTTTAATTTCTCCTCCCACATTAGGCAGAGAAAGAAATTGTGAACTGTGAATTTCAAAAGTCTGAAAACTTAAGGCTCCCTGTCTTCTCATCAGCATCCTAGTCATGTCCATGGAACATCTATTGTTAGAGTCAGCTTCAGGATTAGAGAAAAAAATTGAATGAAGATTCATAACTCCACATGGAGTCCAACAAAGAAGCTGCACCATGTCTATGGGGAACTGCTAGAGCACACTCACAAGGTATAGAAAAGGACTTGCAACAACCAGCAGCTATGGGTTAATTCTGCACATACATGCTAACTAAGCTTGAGTTCACTTTCCCCTCTACTCAATATCTATTTGTGAGAAAGCATGTCATAGAATTTTTGGAAGGAGTCTTTGCACCAACAGTACCATCTATATTGGTGTAGCAAATGACTAATTTGTCAAAGCTTATCCAGTCTGGTTGATCAAATCATATAAATTAATAATTATGATGGAAAACACATAGGTGGGGGGGGGGTTCTCTGAACAGTTGTGCTACAAAGGCAATGCCCATTCTCCTAAAAGCTACCTCTGAATCACTGAGGAATGTGGTAGCCCTATTCTGGGGACCCAGGTTCATTAAAGGAAGTGGGAATTGGGATAGTAGCCTCAGAATGTGAGCTCACAGTATTTGAAAAAGTAATGCTGATCAGGTAAAACCAATTATATTCCCTCAGATCTTTGGGCTTTACTTATTAGATATTTCATACCCTAAGACCCAGAGTTTGACACATATGTAAAATTCACCAGAAGCAATAGCATGTAAATATAATGAAAGTGCCCAGGATTGGGGTTCACAAAATTTGGACTCTAGTCCTGACTCAAGAGCTATGTGATATTAAACAGATTCCTTATCTTCTCTAGGACTCAACTTCCTCATCTACATAATGAGATGACTAGATTATATAATCCCAAATTTCTTTTCAATTCTAAAACTTCCTGATTGGATTTTGAATAAAACTTCTTGATTGTGGGGACAGTCATCTTAGCAATGATTGTACTGCTGGGGGGGGGGGGGGGGAAGTCATCGTTATTTTATTAGCAGTATTTGGAATAATCAAAATCTTCTGGATGAACTAGCTATAAAAATAAACTATGGAATTTTCATATGCCTGTTGAAGTCCCTCCATGAACTAAAGAAAAACAAAAAATGCAAACATACTTTCTGGAAGTCAAATTAGATAGATCAAAATGAGCTCACTGACAATAACAAAACTAATTCCTAGCCACTGGAGGGACTTAAAGCCACCCACTCTGTGCAAATGGATATTTGCTTTGTTATATGCAGGTGCTACCAAAATCTAATTTTCTGATTACAGGGCAACAGGGAACAATTTCATGAACCCTTCAAACTTTTATTCTTGTTGCACCATACAAAATAACATGGAGAACAGAGGTAACTTTTTCCATCAAAGCACCTGACACACAATTTGTGTTCCTTTAATTACCTTTCTCCAGTGAAATAAACTAATTTTGGACTCATCTGTATGAAATACCAAGATCTTGGGGAGTCCCCTGTTCCCTATCCCCTCCCTACCACTTTTGAAAAAAAAGCAAGGCAAATGAGGGGTGTATTGGGATTCGGTTTAGAAAGCTGGCTGTAAAAGTAAAGGCATTTAGATGGGGATAGTGAGAGAAATTGGAATCAGTGGAGTGGTTGAGCAAGCATAGAGGGATGGGAAACTAAAAACAATTTCAGCAAATGTTTATTCAGTACCTAAAATATGTGTGTGTGTGGTGTGTGTGTGTGTGTGTGTGTGTGTGTGTGTGTGTGTGTGTGTGTGTGTGTGTGTGTGTGTGTATGGAGATATTTGGCTAGGCACTAAAGTGATTGAATAATTCCAAACCCAAAAATGCTATCAGTCAGTTCTCAGGAGAGTTCATATCATTTGGTGGTCCTTAAGTTGAAGGATGTGTCTTACTTTTTACCCCACATTTAACAATAAAAACAGGAACTGTTCAGATTTAAGTCTTCTTTCCCCTCTTTCTTTACCCCTTCCCAGAATTTTCTCCCAACGTCCACAGTTAGTCCACACCTAAGAAGCATGAACACACACCCACACCCTCGGCCCTGCCCCACCCCACCTGCCACGCACACATTGTGACACGATAGGGTATTTTTTTGTCTTCATAGTTCTGTTCACTAAAAGGTAGGTCTTATCAATGGAATGGTCACACAATTATTCAAAAACTGTACCACATAGAATAGACTGAAGTAGCCATTAAGTTAACTTGGATGCTGCCAGCAGGCCATAAGACATTAATGAAATAGCATGGTCCAAATAGATTTTCATTAAAGCTTACAATAATAAAAATAAACACAATTCTAGTGGGGAAAGTTATCAACTGCATTGCTGAGAGAAAAAAAAATTCAGATAATATTTAGAAAACTCACATTGATGATTAATATTATTGATGTTCGATTGTTTCAAAACAATTACAATTGAAAGACTTCCCTCAGTACCCTGAAGACATACTTCCTTCGTATATGCCTTTCTCCATATATTCTCCCAATGTGGCTTTAAAATCTTAGTTAATGCTCATTCTTTCTCTGCACCTGTTTGTGATTAGGACTAAATTATGTTTTAGTGCATGTTATATTGAAATGATATTATTTATAGATACTGTAAACCACCGTGAGGTGGTGATATCTAAGGAATATTTTTTTATTATAAGCTATAAAAAACAGCCACAATTTTACTATTTACTTTTCAATTTTATTTGGTAGAAATGTGTTTGTTCAATTCCCCAAATAGGCATTGCATAAAAATAAAAGTCAATTATCTACCCTTGTAAATATATTTGCCAAGACTTTTGCCTATATATTTTTACTTTTATCTTTCTGTCTGAAGTATACACATTCCAATAGGTAGTATATATATATGTGATATTTTACATTGTAGTATATGTATGGATATGTGTGTGTATATACATATATACAACATGTATGTGTATATACATGTTTGGATGTATGTGTGTATAAACGAAGTTCTTGATGAAGCAAATATTTTCCAATCACGTTAGATTTTTTCTTGTTCCAAGGATGGAAACAGGAAACAATTTGGTATTAATTCACATAATGAGAGTTAGGTATCAGATGATCCAGAAATCAGATTTCAAGGTTTCTCATTAGATGATCCTGGCACAAGTTTCAGCTTGATTTTGGAAACTATCTCTCCCCTCAACTATCAGCTGACCCAAAACTCTTATAAGGAAATTTAGATTGGATTTGCTGCACATTTTTCTTGCCTCCTCATAAGCAACATTCCTATTTATGGCTTAGTACCTAGGATGGTATATAAACTTCAGTTATTCTGATGACTTGAAAAATTGAATTGACTGTATGACCACATACATTGATCACCTATTATTAGGAATTAAAAAGAAAAATGGGGTCTGTCAAAAATATTGTAGATTCAGACATTCATATTAAATATTAGCTTGAGTTGATGCTACATAATCACATGCTTGAGAACATAAGAAATGCATATTCAGTCAGAAAAATCACTCTCTTCAATCTGTGCTCTGTATCTAATAAAAAAAATCAAGGGACTTTATGGCAGTAACATTCATGTTACTGTTCTCTAAGGTGGAAAACCTCAATTTTATTTTAATGATCTGTAGATTTACTATATCATTAAAGAATTAATACGAAGCTTTCTTAAGTTGCAGAGAAGCCTTGATGTTCCCATGTACTTGGAAATGATGAACAATTTTTATTCCAGTTTTATGTAAATTATTTCTCTCTCTCCTTTTTTGCCCTAAATTACTTCACAGAATCATCACAAGGATGCATTTTGTTTTAGTATTTTTTTTTTCAGCTTTTTCTTCCAAATTCTATGAAAGGAGGAGTAGGAGGAAATTATTTCCAAGGTCCTTTCCAGTTATGAATCCTATTATTGACTACATTCTTGTTCATCCTATAATTAATTATTTGTCATTAATTTTAAAATATATTTTGAGACAATCTTTCACATCTAGTCTTTACTTTGAGCACAGAACATGCTCCCTAAATGGAGAGATTGTCTCCTTTAGGTTTTTCATTCCATTACTCTTCAGGTTAATACATGATCCCTTAGGTCAGTGGTTCTCAACCTTCCTAATGCTGTGACCCCTTAATACAGTTCCTCATGTTGTGGTGACCCCCAACCATAAAATTATTTTTGTTGCTACTTCATAACTGTAATTTTGCTACTGTTATGAATCGTAATGTAAAATATCTGATATGCAGGATGTATTTTCATTGTTACAAATTGAACATAACCCACAGGTTGAGAACCGCTGCCTTAGGTTAATATATGATCAATAAGCCTCTAACAGTCATTATTTCACTGTATGGCTTCTGGGTCCTGCAGGGATCAGGAAAATATACTGTCCTAAGGCTGCACAGCAGTATTCTATTGGAAGAACTTAAGTAAATTACTGGACCAGGACCCCTGAATGGTCAAAAAGATATAATTGCTGGTTCTGTCACACTCTAGGCCATGTTTTCTTTTGGTTCCACGTAGACAATGAAGTCAGCACAGGTCATGTTCCACCATGCTCTAGGGCAGTATTCATGTTTGTGAGAAGTACAGAATCTTCTGTTCTTCAACTAATCACTGGGCTTTCTGTCAGTCTACCTTGGGGATGAAGGTAGCCTTCTTGGACCAGGGGTGGAAGTTTTGGGGAATGATCATGCAAATAGCAGACAGGAGAATTGATGTTGATATACAGCATGATTTTTTTAAATTGACGCAATAACTATTTACCTTTTTCTGAAGCAGCAACTGTGATGTTGTACCATGGTGTTTCCTCTCTGTCAAGGACTTTTGCAGTCTTAATGGTTCCCGTGTTAACATCAATGGTGAAAAACCTACCATCTTCAGCATTGTGGTCAATAAAATATCTAAAGAGAAATTTAAAAGTATTCATTAAGTTTCATAATTTACAATATAGAAACAAAGTATCTTATGAATAAGTAGGCTAATTTTTAAAAAAACAAAATATTTGAAAAATACATATTCCAATGTTTAAAAAGAAATTATGATTCTACTTACTTTAGATTTGATTTCTTAAAGTCATATTTTAAACAATTTCTTTCTGATTTGCATGGCATAATATTTTTGGAGAAAAAATTCATATAAATGGAATTTTTCAGATAATGGCATTCCTATATTAATAAGGAATGCATAATCTATAACAGTACAATAGTTTTAAAGTATTTATTAGGCAGCTACTATTGGATTCCACTCTTTCTTAGCCCTTCTCTGAATGAGGAAGGTTTATGGAAAGTCTGTGGCTCATTCTTACCTGATCCTCTACAGTCTATGCCTCATACTTCCCATTCTCAGGTTGCTTTTTGACTGATCTGGGTCCATTTCCCCAATCTTCCTCCCCACCTCCACCTTTGAACCTCTTGTTCCTAGAAGCAGATCATAGCCTTCTGCCTGATCCCTGGATCTATACCTTTGTGAATTTCTGGTGTTTGACCTCAAGAGTAATTCCCACTCATCCATTTGGATTATAAACCTTTATTCCTGAGTCTGTTAAT
Organism: Pseudochirops cupreus; assembly: GCA_028627135.1. NCBI lineage: Eukaryota > Metazoa > Chordata > Mammalia > Diprotodontia > Pseudocheiridae > Pseudochirops > Pseudochirops cupreus. Next base: position 340,527,057 of record CM053580.1, read on the forward strand.
CATGGGCTAATCCCTGGTGCATGAGGATGTCCAGCTCCTCCAGGAGTGGGCAGAAACACATATTCCCAACACTGTGCTTAGTGTTTTGTGGGCAACTATGGAGTAATTTCCCACAGTTTACAATTTTTATGAGAGAAAGTAGATTTGTGCACAGAAAAAGCTAATAACAACATAATGTTGCTCATAAATCCTCAGTGTGTGTTCTAGAGGACAAATAGAATGGAAGATTTGTAGAAATACCACACAAGAGGTAGAACTTGAGTTAAGACTTGCAGGAGTAAAAAAAAGAGAGAGAATTCTAAGAAGCCAAGAGTAGTGGAGTTTATTTCAGGTAACAGAAAAAGCAGAAATTCTTTGGTAGGGAGTTATAAAAGGGGAATAAGCATCCATACCTTATTTGCTAGTACAGCACTTTGGTTCTAAGAATGATTTGTGGTTTCATTAATGTAGGAATCCTCTGCACTACCAATGCACGTTTTAATAGCTGCTTCTTTGCTCGTCTCTATGACTCATCCATTTTTTTATTGAAATGGGCCAATACATATTAGGTTACTTGCTTCCTCCACTGTTACAGATTTATTATTTTTTTCTTTTTGAACTTACTTACTAGTCCTAGATAGTCATCTCAAGTTTGCAGAGGAAGGTTAAAAGGCACACTCATAATCAAACAGCATTAGAAGCTGGATATGAACCCAGGTATTCCTGACTTGAAGTTGAACACTCTGAACCACCACACCTCCCTGGCCCTTTATAATATTCCACAATTATTTCAATGTGCTCCAGACATTTGTCTTGCTCTTTGATATTTTACAGATGTTAATATAACCACTCAAGTTGCCATTTCTCCTCTCTTATTCTCACTAAGTGCTTAATCTTCCCCCTTTTCTAGTTATACATTTCCATAATTATATTTCTCACATTTTCCCCATTAAAGCCGATGCTGATAACGTGCTACATTTGTCAATATATTTAAAAGGAACACATTATTTTTGACAGGACATACCAAAGAGAGCATAAACCAGGGATTGGGTCACATATCAAGCAAAGTTACCACACAATATGGTACCAGAGTAATGTATTTTCAGAGAGGGAGTTTTGTATTATTTTCATACTACTACCAAGGTATTTAAGGACTAAATTAGGCTGGTCCTAATGGATTATTTTTGGAGAAAATCCAGGTTAAGTGACTTGCCCAGGGTTACACAAATAGTAAGTTTCTGAGGCCGGATTTGAACTAAGGTCCTCCTGACTCCAAGACTGGTTCTCTATCCACTACCACACCTAACTGTCCTCCAATATATCTTTCAAAATTTAATTTTAAATTTAAACAAGCATTTCCATAACATAGTATAACAAAAACTATGATTGCAAATGAAACTGCAAATTATATATAATTTGCCATTCCTTCTAAATAACTTATGATGAACATTTCTTTTTTTTTCTTCTCCCCACCCTAGAGATGGCTACCATTAGACAAAAATAAAATAAGATCTAAATAACTGGAGAAATATTAATTGCCCATGGCTAGACAGGGCCAAAATAATACAATATTTATGGATTTCTGATCCAGGAATAAGACAATTTTTGAGCCAGAGAATAAAAATTGATTAAGTGCCTAATATGTTTGGATTACTGTGCTATGTAATGAGAATACAAAGAAAGGTAAAAGATAGTTTTGCTATCAAGAAGTTCCTAGTCTAATGAGTGAGAAAGCATACAACAGGATAATTGGAAATAATCAACAGAGACACTTTAATTAAGAGGATTGGAAGAAAAAAACTAACTTCCTTTAGAAGATAAAATTTTAGGTGGCACTTTAAAGAAATCAGGAGAGCCAGGATCCAGAGATGAAATGAAATTTATGAAATGAAAATTATGTGTGTCATTTCTCTCTCCCCAGATGCCTCACTGTAATTCTATTTCCTTTTGGGTCTATGCAAAATGGATGTTTACCATGCCAGTCTTGGCACTGATGACTAGAGCATTTAAGAATGAAGTGTGCTTTCCATTTTAATTGTGAAAAAAATTGAAGTAAATGTTGATACAATGATAATTATACATTCTTAGATAGACCTTGATTTTTTTCCTTTCTCTTCTTGCCTGTAGAGGTGTGTATCACTAATTCTACAAAATTAAATTCTTCTGTTCAAAATACTGATATTAGAAGAACTGAATCATGGAGTTGCAATTGAATTTTTACTTCAAGTAAAATTAAGCAGTTCTGCTTAACTGCCTTTATTTCTTGGATTGCTGCCTAGGAATGAAAATGCGAACCTACAGAAGAAAACCTGAGAAGCAAGAAGGCATTCAAAGCTACTATTGCTCAAAGTATGATGTGTTCAAAGATCATTATTTATAATTAAGAAGTTAAATATGTCCATGAAACTGTTTACTTTGTTAGACTTGCTTCCAAATTTCTACATGATAAATTGTAAGAACTCATTATTACTAGAAGCTACTTTTAAAATATATATATTTTTTGGTGAAAACAGATACAAAATGGTTTTCATTCCTATGTGGTTGATCCCCTTTCCCTTTATCAGAAAAGGCAGCACAGACATGGAAAAGAGAGCAAAATACACTAAGGATAATAGTTTTTAGATGATCAGCTAACATTTTAAATGATATTCTAGATGTGAGATCTCTGTATAATGAAAAATTAATGGATATACATCAAGAATAAAGAAATAATTCCAATACTGACAATCTCTTTTTATAAATGATATCTGAAAACAAAGGACAGGTTCAGCAAAATGAGAGGAAGCCTCATAGGTTTACCTTGCAGACAGAAATGAAAGAGTTTCTTTCACTCTGTCACTAGACAAGTATCATTTCATGGGATACATGGTCATCACACCTTGAAATTCTCATAGTGAGCTTTAGCAAAAAGCTCATCACAAAGATAATTGTAACTTATTCACCAATACTTCTTACAGAGGATGACATAGGGTATTTTTGTGGATAATTTGTACAATATCAACATGTCTGTTCAAATACAGGGAATTCAATAAGAAGGTGGGCAAAGAAAAGGACAAAAATAAATGATTCAGGATTAAGAGATTAAAGTCATAAAGGTCTTATAGAATATATGGTAAAGGAACCTATCAATCTTTGGAAAACATTGCAAAAGCAGAAATTTACTCTATCTCAAGTTACCAAGATGGGAATCATAACCACTTCTCCAGATGCAGTCACACCATTGACTAGTTATTGTAAAAGCTAAAATAAACACATGAAAAGGATAATCAAGATGGATAAAATATCTGCAGATCACATCATAGGAGGTATGTTGAAATAAATGGGGATTTTTAACCAGCAGAATAAAAGACTTAGAGCAGTTATGATAGCTGTTACCAGTGTTTGAATGGTTGTCAAGTAGAAAAGGCCAAGAATTGATTTGTTTAATTTTGTTTTCTTTCTCTTAGCCCCTCTGGGTGAGAGCTACAGAGAATCTGATTTCAGCTTGTCTGTTTTTAGGAGTCAGTGAATTTCCTCTCACTAAAGGTTTTTTGAGGGAACACTATACCATCACTTCTCAGGAATAGTATAAAGGGGGCTACTGGACAGGCATATATTAGACTAGATGATTCCTGTGCTCCTGAATACATCTGACAGTCTGTGAATCTCTGTGTCTCTGATTCTCTCAGTCTGTGCAAGGATGAGCATTGAAAGCCAACATGGCATCTTAGAGAGAAAGCAAATTTATGTCAGGTGGAGGAAGAGGTGCCTCTGAGATATACCAACTCTATGATGCTGGGTATGCCACAGCCTCTCACATAAACTGAAGGTCTTCTCAATAGAAATATGGAAAGAGATCAGGTAAACTTTTTACACAATGATTTCTATAGCAGAACACAGTTTCACAGTCTCATAATTGACTGGAAAATATAAAGAATATAAGTCCTATTGTGGATTGTTTTTTTTTTAATTTAAAAAAGCCTCCCATTTGATTGCACCATAAAGTCTTTTCTCCAAAAAGGTGTTTCTCATGTCATGTCAATATAAAATTCTTTGATATATGCACCCACAGAGGCAACTTTGCTTTTTCAACATCTCATTATCAATAATAAGTTAGAAATAAACAAGAGAAATGTATGTTTACAAAAAAATCAAAAATGTTTGCCACTTCCTTCAAAGACATCTTCTATAGAGCCAAAAAGAAGAGAGATTTCATAAAGATGAGAACCTCCAGATGCTCCTGTTTGCAGATGTCACTGAGCATATTCTATTCAGCCCAATATAACACATGGGTTTCTCCATGAGATCCAAAGCCATTGAAATGACATAAGCCTAATAGTCCACACAGAAAAACACAAAACAAACAAAACCCCCCAAAAGCAAATGGAGGAAGGGTGTTCTTTGCTAGAGCAGAATAGGAAAGGCACTTCAGACAGTGATATGGATACATAATTGAATAGGAAAAAAATATTCTAGCTGAATTGCCTTTGGGAAATTGCAGAATGTTTCAATAATGCCAACATATGTTTTCAGTCTCTGTCTCTCTCTGCGTTTCTGTATCTCTGTATCTGTCTGTCTCTGTCTCTCTGTCTCTGTCTCTCTTTGTCTCTGTCTGTCTGTCAGTGTCTGTCTGTCTGTCTCTCTTATCCTCACACAGAAATATACTTCCAAAGTACTAGCTGTATGACTGTGAATCATGAAATACTGCAATCAAAACTGCAAGTAACTCAAACAGCAACATACAGATTCATTGTAAGTATAAGTAATGTATAACATTAACAATGGTAACTTAAATATATCACTTAGGAAAAGCACCATAGAAATTGGGAATAATAAGGCATGGAAAGTAATCACCGTTGGTGAAAGTAATAATAATGGTTGAAATTCACATAGAAATGTATGGTTTATAAAGTGTTTTATAACTTTTACCTCATTTTATCCTTACAATAAAATGTTGAGACAATATTAAAGACATTATTTTGTAGATAAGGAAACAAATTCATGTAGGTTAATTAATCTGCCCATAGACACAGAGCCAACAAGCATGAGAGGCTCATCTCCTTTGCCTTTATGTATACAAAGTAAATAAAATATAATTTGAATTTGGGAAGGCATTAAGAAGCTGGAGGGATCACCGAAAGTCTCATGAAGGAGATGATGTGTGTAACTATTTTTGAAAAAAAGAAACAACATTGACAAAAAACAACCCTACACATACTAAGGGAAACAGATAAGGAAGAATTGAAACAGGATAGCATTTGAAAATCACGATGCCGGGGGATAGGAGATGGAATGTTATATGTGAGAAATAGCAAGATTATCATGTAATCATGCTATCATGTTATATTACACATGTAATCATGTATAATAAGCATATAAAGGTAGGTTGGAATCATATTTGAATTAAGGCTGAATTGCAATGAAAAATCGGTATGTGCTCGGAGGACTAATAGGTAGCCACTGAAGTTTATTGCCCAGGGGAATTATGTGCTCAGAACTATGCTTTGGGAAAAGCATTTTGGCTGTTATGAGAAGCATGGATTGGAGGGTCAAGAAACCAGGCAAGGAGATCTACTAGGAGGCAAATACATTTGTCCAGGTGCAAGAGCACAAAGGGCCTGAAATCAGGGGATAACTGTGTGGGTGGAAAGATGGGGAAGAATGAAAGAGATATGAAGAAAGAATTAACCAGATCTGGCAGGCACTTTTGCCTTTGACTTGGCCTATATTTATTGATTAACCTGAAGTGTTTCCTCCCTGTCAGGAGTTGGTAATTATGGAGCACTGGCACGGTCTAAATCTCTTGGCCTTTCACACCATGGCTATCCTTCTTCCCTTTCTCTCCACATACAACCTCAACTTTCCTTCAGGTACTTATTCACTCAATCCTGGATTAATTGGCCTCCTAACTGGTCTCGCTGTCTCTAGTCTCTTTTCTTTCCAATCTATATTCCACAAAACTACAATGCATGCCAAACCATGTCATGAGTTCTGCCCAAAGAAATAATTTCCAATGACTCTTTCTTGTTCTAAAATAATCTTCAACAATAAGGCCGACATCTCTTTTTCTAATCTTATTTCAGATGTCTCTCCTTCACACTGGGAAACTGGAGAGGTAGCTTTTCTCAGGTATATGGTGTATTATACCATTCTGGCTCCCATTTGTTTTTTTAATGTGCAAATGGTCTCACATATCTGGAATATACTCCCTGATCTCCCCCACTTCCTCAAATCCTTTTCTTCCTTCAAAGCTCAACTCTATTTATAAACACTATTACCTGATCCTCAAAGTTATTAGCACTTTTTACCGGCTGAAATTGCTTGGCATATAGTTTCTGTTCATTTGTCATGTTGTATACCTGCAATAGGACATAAGATCCTCAGGGATTGGGCCTGGTGCAGCCTTGTCTATGTATTCGCAGCACCCAGAAAAGTACCTGGCACTTTATCAATACATAAGTATTTTAAAAATTGAAGTGAATTGTATTCACACTACTGAAAATCATCTTTTGCACTATTTTGGACACATATCCTTGAAGCTCCTGTTTGATTGTAGTACATGGCAAGAAAACAAAATAGGGACATCAAAAACAGTAACAACAGCTAACATTTATATAATATCTGTTATATAAATATATATATATATTTATATGTACAGACACATATATTTAAATGTATTATATATGTGTATTATTTTATTTAAGTATATTAGCACCATGCTAATACATTTGCAAATAAAATTTGATTTGATCTTCACAATAGACCTAGGAAATAGGAGCAATTTTTCCCTCATTTTACAAATGAGGATACTGAGGCAAAGGGTGTTAAGGTAACTTGCCCACGGTCACATAGCTCCTTAGATCTTGGGGCTACTTATTCTTGACTCCATGCCCAGTATTCTGTTCACTGCTCCACCCAATTTATTCCCATTAGAGTTTATATAAGTTCAAAGTATATAGTTCCTAACATTTTCATACTTAATCATAGTTTTCCTGTATTTCTTTCCCTGTTTAAAATTGAACTCCTGAAGTAAATCCAAGAAATAAAATTTTAATATGACTTCTTTAAGAAATAAAGCTAAAATATATAAAGTTTTAGATATGTAGATATAGATTTATTTATTTTACCACAAAGACCTATGGACATTTAAAAACAAATTGATGTTGGGGTTGCTAGATGGCACAATGAATAGAGCATGGGCCCTGGAGTCAGGAGGACCTGAGGTCAAATCCAGCCTCAGATACTTAACACTTTTTAGCAGTGTGACCTTGGGCAAGTCACTTAGCCCCAGTGGCCCCTTCAAAAAAGAAAAAAAAAACCACAAATATAAATTGATGTCAATTTAATAAAAAGCTCTGTGTGTGTGTGTGCATGCACATATGCTCATTCTTGCATGCATGCACATGCTTGCATGCATGCATGTGCATAAGCATCAATGTTATGGGCATAAATGAAGAATTAAGCACTTCCTTATAAGCCCCACTAATTACAAAAGTCATTTTAGAATGTGATTTGTAACCTCTTTGATCAAAGAGCATATGGGAAGTCCTGAGCAGATTGGCCAGAATAACAACTGGTGATCTCCTAATCAAACATACTTCAAATGTCATAAATTTGAATCTCTCATCCCATATTCATGGTCAACAAGTTTTTAGCTCACAGGTAGAGTTATATAATGTCTATTGATTCAAAAAAAATAGGTCCAGATTACAGATTTTTTTTTCAAAATATTTAAATAACATCAAAACGATTAAAGGAAAAAGGGGGTATAGTGGTGAGAGGAAATACAAAATGTCAGAATCAATTAAGTATTTTTTTTTTGCAAGATGAGCATTTGATTATAATTTCCCTAGTAGTATTCCTAAGCCTCATTCCTACCGAAAAAATCTTCAGTTTTCTCAGGCTTTGCTAACTTACCACAAACTCTGGCAGGTCAGGGCTAAAAATAAATTCACTATAGGTCAGTGGGTGAAGGTAGGTGGCACAGTGGATAGAACCTGGCACCTGGAGTCAGAAAGAATAATCTGGTCTCAAACACTTCCTAGCTGTGTAACCCTGGGACAAGTTATTAAATTGTGTTTGTTTCAGTTTCTTATCTGTAAAATGAGTTGGAGAAGGAAATGGCAAACTACCCTAGCATCCTTACCAAGTAAACCTCAAATGGGTTCACCAAGAGTCAAACAAAACTAAAATGACAGGACAACAAACAACAGGTCAGTGAACTTACACAGCTAAATTTAAAGATGCACAACTACAAGTTAACTGGTTTGGGGAGTGAGGGTGGTGATCTTATATTTTTTTGCTTTTGTTTTCTTTGTTCATTCTTTTTTTAATAGCAACTCTTGAAAACAATATACTATATAAATCACAGGACTAGATACAATCTATATAGGTGGTGGATGTCTGGAGTGACAAATTCATAGACCTTTGATGTAATTTAACATTTGGAGAGACTAGAGAACCTGTTTTCAGGGTGATCTTGATTGGATGGAATTTCATTGTATTTTAGAGATTATGCAACATATTACTACATTTTGTAACTGGTTCTGGTCAAATAGCCACATGGCAAACAAGAGCTTCTTTGAAGGCAAGGTCTTCAGAAAGGCCTACCAGTTGAAGCCGAAGCCATTTAGGCCATTTCCCCACTAATGTCAGGTCTCTTGGGGGCAGGTCTATGATTTCTTTGCTTGAGGTGTTCATGAGAGACAATGAAGCAGGGCCTTCTCCCTATAAGAGGTCACTTAACCTTGTAAAAGGGCCTTCTTATTTGGCCTCTGTTTGTTCTCTTAAGGACAGCACAGTAGATAGAGCGTTGGACCTGGAATCAGAACACCTGAATTCAAATCCTAGCTCACATACTTAGCAGCTGTGTGTCTTTGGAGAAATCACTTCATCTCCTTCAGTCTCAGTTTCCTCAGCACTTCCTTGGTGGAGTTGTACTTTAGAGGATCAAATGAGATAACTTGTAAAGAGCTTTGCAAACTTAAAAGTATTATATGAATGCAATTAATTATTCTAAGAAGGAGGTAAATCATCTGTCCCCATGAATTTCAAAAATTCCAGCTGATACCCCAGTATTCTGGTATTCCAGAGTCTCAGTTTTATAGCCTTGTAGAGTTGCGAGGCTTAATGCTCTAAGGAACAAGAAATGACTTTTAGACGTGACCTTTAGGACCTAGAATAGCAGAAGCTGAGAGGAGGGGGTCATTAAGCAAGGAAGCTGCATCTGGATATGAATTTCATAGAACCAATATTATAGAAGACCTGATCTAAGAGTAGAGTATATCTCCAAGGTACTGGGTAAAATGTTTATACCTTCTCTTTGTAAATTTTAATTAACAGCTAAATAGAATTGGGGAAGGGGACAGTAGACATTAGCTTCTAACAATTGGAAGAAACAAAGTAGATGAGACTTTGGGATGATAGCAATAGAGATGAGACACTCCATGAAGCTCAGAGATAAATAATAGTAACAGTTAACATTTGTGTAGTAGTTACTATATGTCAGTCTGTATGAAAGAAGGATTTTGTTATCCTTTTTAGAGTTTAGTTTGTCAGAATCCATGGCAATGCCAATGTCTGGTTTCCAAGTGTTTATTCCCAGAATAGCCCCAAGGATCCTAGATGGTAATTCCTAGAATCATAGTGACAGATGATTCTATTGAGAATATGCCATGAGATATATGGGGTGACGTAAGTGATATTTACTACACTTGTGCAGAATGACAATATTGCTAAAGTTAACCTGTGACCGTAATGTTGGCAAGAAACCTTCTTTGTCTGTTACCCTATAAAGGAAGTGGGCACTGGTCAGTGAGTTGGGAAGCAAATGGGTAATCCCTTGGGGAACCCATTTGGGATTTGGGTAATGCATACAGGAATGCATGTACCTGCCTCAACTGGCCCCCATTAAGGCTTGAGGGGATTTAGGGGAATTCACAAGTTGGAAAGCTGCCTGTCTTGATTGACCCCATCAAGATGTAGGAATAGTTGTCCTCCCCCTTCTCACCCACCCACATGAGGAAGGATGATTAAGGAATACTATAAGAGCTGGTGCTCCTATTATCAGCAACTTCCTCTTGGGAAGACTAAACTAAAATGAAGTAAGATTATTAACTCCTCCAAAGCTGTCTCCCTGTCCTTCCTGTCTGACCAAATCAAAAGTGAACCTGTTAGAGGCTAGAGTCCAAAAACTCCAGTGTCTCCTGTGCATTATCTGTGAAACACAGTCACTGTGCTAAGAACTTTACAACTACTATTTCATTTGATCCTCATGACAACCCTGAGAAGTAGGTACTATTTTATAAATGAGGAAGGTATTTTATAAATGAGGAAATGGAGACTTTCCAAGAGTCACATAGCAAGTAAATTCTGAGGCTGGATTTGAACTCAAGACTTTCTGGCTCCAGGTCCAGCTTTCTGTCTCCTGTGACACCTATTTGCCTAAATTGGGCCTAGATGTGTCCAAGTTATGAGGTCAGTATAACTAAGGCTTTCTAGATACAAAATCTTCAGGGTGAATCAGGACCAGTCACTTTCCACTGTTGCTACTATTATCATTCACTGTGTCCAGGCAAGGGAAGGGCAAATTATAAGACAATGCATCAAGATTAAGGAAAATAGGAAATGGTAGGGTCATCAAGGAATAGAAAAAAGTAGGATACAGTACATAGTGAAAAACCAAATGTTAAGGAGCGCAGTTCCTTAGTAGTTCCTAAATGTAACTCCATTTTCAATCATTTCATTTCAGAATCACTTCCCTATTCCCTACCAAACACGGAGTATCAAAGGGACATGGTTTGAAAGTTTGAAGAGACCTAAGACCAGATAATACATTCCTTTCATTTGATAGAAGAGGAAACTGAGGTCCAAAGAGGAAGCAGTTTTTCAAGGTCATACAGTATATGAATAGATGAATAGATAGATAGAGAGAGAGAGAGAGAGAGAGAGAGAGAGAGAGATAGGTGCATACATACATACATACATAGATTGTTATTGTTCAGTTGTTTTAGTCATGCCTGTCTTTTTTTGACCCCATTTGGGATTTCCTTGGCAAAGATACTAGAGTGGTTTGCCATTCCTTCTCTAGTTCATTTTACAGATGAGGCAACTTAGGTTTAACTAAGGGTTAAGTGATTTGCCCAGGGTCACACAAGTAGCAAGTATATGGAGCCAGATTTGAACCCAGGGAGATAAATCTTCCTGATTTCAGGTCCAGCATTCTATCTACTCTATCTACCCAGGAAGAAAGAAAGAAAGAAAGAAATAAAGAAAGAAAGAAAGAAAGAAAGAAAGAAAGAAAGAAAGAAAGAAAGAAAGAAGGAAAGAAAGAAAGAAAGTAGGAAAGAAAGAAAGAAAGAGAGAAAGAAAGAAAGAAAAAGAAAGAAAGAAAGAAAGAAAGAGGAAGGAAGGAAGAGAATTTATTAATAGCTTCAAACTTGCTGGAACCTGTGCTAAGTGTTAGGGATGTAAATATAAGCAAACAAGTCTCTCTTTATGCTCAAGAAATTTATATTCAAATGGCGGACAATGTAGTATGAAGAAGAACTGAGGAGAGGGCAAGGAAGCTGTGAAGGAAGAGAAAAAGTTTGACAAGTGCGTTAAGGTGTGAGTAACTAGCAGAACCACAGTTCTTTTTAACTCTAATGTTGATTGGTTCCTTTAGCCAGCAATCCGGCTTTTATCCTAAGATGCCTTGGCATCTCTTTTCGTGAACTTCTTAAATTAAGAGATTAGGTCTGCTACTTCTTTTTTCTGTATCCATGCAGTCCAAATATATTATTATGTGAACAGCATGGACTCAGTAAAGGTCATTGAGTTTTTATACTCAGCAGCACCTCTGGGGATAAGATGTCTTGCTTCCTATCTTTGCCAGAAGGCAGAGTAGTTTGCTTGATTCCCATCATAATGTAAAGGAGAGAAATCTGGCTCAATCTACATTATTCTCATGAACATCTCTTGAACTCTTTTATCAAATATATGGTTTTATATATATATATATATATATATATATATATACTAGTTTTGATATATATGTATACATACATATATATGTGTGTGTGTGTGTGTGTGTGTGTGTGTGTGTGTGTGTGTGTGTATATATATAT
>CM053580.1:340539621-340561365 GCA_028627135.1 Pseudochirops cupreus
TTGTCTACAAAGGTGGAGTTATAAAAATGTTGAAAAATCATAGAAACATTGGATACTAGTAGGCACCCAGTCTGGATAACTCAAGATACTTGAGAAACTTTATTGTAGTACTCATTAGTCGTTTTGACTTCAATTATCCAGTTAAGCAACTCAATACTCACTACTGCCTATATAGATGTAGATTCAATTATAATCTAAGTGAAAAAATCATTGGAGCTTCCCAAAGTTATTTGTCTTTTGAATAAATAAATATTATACCTTATAGAAGACAACAATTTCAGTTCATGTCACTATAAATAATTCTGGATCTTTATAGGCTTAATAAAATTATATGTCCATTTAAAATTGTAAATAATTTTATAGCAATTTCCTTGGGTAATTTTAAGTAGACTTTAAACAATGAAGCCTCTCCTTTTTTTGGCACATTAGATTTACGTGTGAATGGTGTCATAGATTTTCCTTGAAACACTGCTCACAATAAAAGTTATTTTTGTAAGTTTTACTGACTATGATCAATAGCTAGGAGAAAGTTTAATCAATACAACCCCCCTGGGATCCTGCAGCTGCTTGGCCTATCCTTTAGCTAACAAAGAGTCACAAAAATGCAATCCATCTAAGATTCATTAAAAGTTTTAAGGTTCCCTCAGCTGACTTTGGGGATGTAATTTATTCCAAAAACCATACCTCTGAAAGTGTCACTTTGAAAACACAAGCCATAAGGGTCATTTCTCTACTGGTCTGCAGTATATTATGCTTAATGAAATGAACATGGTTCATTTGCACCTGTGGTGATGGAAATCACTTACACCTTTTTGAAAGTTTACTGTCTCTCTGAAACAGAGGTCTAAGTCTCAGAGAGAGAAAATAATCTTCTTTGCAAGCAATTATAGTGAAACATCAGGTAATTTATCCTTCTGAAAACTGAGATGCCATAAGCACACCAAAAGATCCTGAATTTCAGGAAAGGTAAGGAAGTATTTCCACATGGCTTTTTTTTTCTTACATAATTCTAAAATGGCTATCTAGTGATCAACTTTCCATTAAAAAAATTCAAATACTTCTACAGGTACTTTTATTAGATGACTCTGATGATGACAGCTTGTTTATGTCATTCTGATGTCATGGTTTAGACTGAATTAAGACTAGGACTGATTTAGATTTAGAAAAAGAGAGATTCAAGGTCTACTTCTGGCTGTAATCACTATTCATAGTTAGACCTAATATAGGTCACATCACCTATTAATGCCTCAATTTACTTATCTATAAAATAAAGTTACTGAACTATACAATCTCTTAAGTCACTTCTAGTCCTGAAATTCTCTTATTTATTATTCCATACATGTTGAGTTAGTTAGCAATGCCTGATGGAGAATGAAGAGGTTTTATGATTGCAAAGTCAGGTAGACATTAACGTATGGCAAAACTGACTTCCTAAGCAGGGGATAACTAGAATACCTACAGAAAATAGAGATATGCTATGATCAGGTTATTCATTTAGGAGGAAAAAAAGTCTCTATTAAAACACTAGAATTGATTCTTGTTATGATTCTTGATGAGCATTTGTGACCTTAGGAAATTGCTGAGCTTTTCAGGACTTATGTTTCCTCATGTAAAATGAAAGGGTTGAACAAGATTCTATTTAAGGTCCCTTCCTGCTTTGACATTTTCTGATTCTATATTTACTTAACCACTTAAATATTAATCTAGGTTTTAAAGAAAGATTATAGGAATGCAACAGTATCTTAAAGCTATATTTGGAGAAAAGAATTTGTAGACTCCATTAAGAAGATGTCTCCTTAACCATTTTCTCTAAAATAAACTTCTAGTGTTCTCTTTTAGCTAACTGCCAACTTACTTAAGTGTCCCCTATATGCAAGAAAATGTGTTAACTATCAAAGTGATGAAAAAAACACATTCCCCCATGTCAGAGAGCTTAACATCAAATGAGATCAGGATAAAGATGTATAAAAATGGTTATGATACAAGGGAGGATGCAGTAGGGACAAGGTAGAACAGGTAAAGTGGTATAAGTTGTTTGTATTTCAGTATGTTATTGATGAGTTTGTTTAATTTCTATTTTACCCTCTGATTTTAGAATATCAAGGCAATTTTCCTTGAGAATTTCTTGATAGATGGTATCTGGGCAGAAACAGGAGAACATTGTATATAGCAACAGCAACATTGTGTAATGACTAACTATGATAGACTTAATTCTTCTCAGCAATACAGTGATTCAAAAAAATTCCGAAACACTTGCCATGGAAAATGCTAACCACATTCAAAGAAAGTGGATTCTGAATTTAGATAGAAGTATACTATTTTCGCTTTTCATTTTTTCTCTGTTTTTTTTTCTTTTGTTCTGATTCTTCTTTCACAACATGACTAACATAGAAATATGTTTAACATATCAAATGGCTTGATGTCTTAGAAAGGGGGAAGGGAAGGGAAGGGAAGGGAAGGGTAGGGAAGGGAAGGGAAGGGAAGGAGGGAGAGGGAAACATTTGGGACTCAAAGTTATATAAAAATGAATGTTGAAAACTATCTTTACAGGTAATTAGAAAAAAGATATCATGAAGGAAAGAAAAAGAAAAGAAAGATGTCTATTCTCTTTTTTTGATCATGGTTTTCAGATAATCCAATAATTTTTAAATAATCTCTCTTGGATCTATTTTTTCTGCATCAGTTTTTTTTTCCCAATGAGATATTTCATATTGTCTTCAATTTTTTCATTCTTTTGGTTTTGTTTTATTGTTTCTTCATTTCTCATAGAGCCATACGTTCCCTTTGTTCAATTCTAATTTTTAAGAAATGATTTTCTTTGGTGAGTTTTTGTAAGTCCTTTTTCATTTAGCCAATTCTACTTTTTAAGTAGTCTCTTTTTTTTTCCTTCTGTGAATTGTTGTGCCTCTTTTTCCAATTCTACTTTTCAAGTCATTCTTCTCCTCACTGATTTTTTTGTCCCTCTTTTACTAGTTGGTCAGTTCTATTTTTAAGGTGTTATTTTCTTCAGTATTTTTTGTTTCTCCTTTACCAAGCTATTGACTAATTTTTCATGATTTCCTTGCATCACTCTCATTTCTCTTCCCAATTTTTCCTCTACTTTTCTTGCTTGATTTTCAAAATCCTTTTTGGCCTCTTCCATGACCTGAAATGAATCCGTATGTTTCTTGGAGGCTTTGGATATAAAAACTTTATCATCTTCTTCTGAGTATGTGTTTTGATATTCTGTCACCATAGTATCTTTTTGTGGTCAGATTGTTTTTTCTGCTCTTTGCTCATTTTCCCAGACTATTTCTTGACTTTTAACTCTTTGTTAAAGTAGGACTCTACTTCCAGGGTAGAAAGTACACTGTCCCAAGTTTCAGATGTTTTGTGTTGCTGTTTTCAGAGATACTTCTAGGGATGGTTAAGTTTTCAGGGTGGCATGATCTAAAGAGTGATATTTATTACTCTCCTGGCCTGTGTTCTGGTCTGTGAGCTGCCATCAGTACTCTTTTCTACCCTGGAAGTATGAGCAGGGTTCTAACTCCACTGTGGCTGCCAGCTCTGGTGTACTAGTGCTCCTCCTTGCCATAGGTCTACCATCCAGCACTTTGATCCATATCAGTGTACTGGCAAACAACAGAGTCCTGCCTCAGTGCTAGCAAAGAGGCCCTTGATATCTTCTTCTGACCAGTTGTTAGACCCCCTTAACATGTATGTGCTGAGAGCTCCAGAAGTAGCTACTGCCACTATTGATTCAATGACTCCCAAAACTTGCCCCTAGCATTCTTTGGGTCATTTGGAACTGGTGCAGCCTGGACTGAACTGTGGCTCACTCTCAACCAGGTATGACAGACCTTTCTTCTTGAGCTTCTAAGCTGTCTTTGGCTGAAAATTTATTTCATCTCTTCCTTTTGTAGGAATGTGGGAATTTCCAGAAAAAAAATATTTTATGGCATCATTTAAAGGTGTTCAGAAGTATTTGGGGAAGAGCTTAGGAGAGTGATTGTCTTTCTGTCATCTTGGCTCTGCCTCTGAGCTCTCCCTTCTTAACTCTGCTTCTCACTTAATTCAAATGGAAGGTGAATAGCTAATAACTTTTAAGACCATACCAATTGTCACTTACCCATTTGTCACCATAAGTATAGTTTACACAAACTAATGGGAATTTTCACTTTTATTTGCACTGGACATCAAATGATCCCTTTTTGTATAGTCATAGATACAGAACATAATAAATAGAAAGAACTTCTAGATCATTTGATGTAAATCCCTTTTTCAAAAGTTGAGAAAACTGAGGCCCACATTTCCTAAATTCCTATTCTACAAGTTTCATTTTACATTTTTTAAAAATGGCCAAAGCAATATTAAAAAAAATACCTGAGCTTATGCTATTTGCTTATAGAATTTCCTTTTAAAGCAAATTAACCTCTTGAATTAGAAGAGGAAATGACAAATCACTCCAGTATATTTTCCTAGAAAACACCAAATGGGGTTATGAAGATTTGGATACTACTGAAAAATGACTGTATAACAACAACCTCTTGAGTAATTAAAAACCTAACTTGATAATAATAATTATTGTGTGTATATTTATCTATATCTATACACATATATGTGTACATATGAGTGTATAGATTAGACATGTGTGTATATGTGTATATATTTATATACACACACATATAAAATCTTTAAGATTTGAAAAATGCTTTACAAATATTCCTTTTACAATAGTCCTGGGAGATAGGTACTATCATTATCATCATGATTTTGTTCACGGCGAAACTGAGGTGAAAAGAAATCAAATAATTTACCTTGGGGGTTACACAGCTGGTAAATGACTAAGGTCAGATGTGAACTAGGCTCTTGCTAAATTCAGGTGCTATGCTCTATCCATTATGTAATCCAGGGGTAGTAACCTGTGGCCTCAAGGTCACATGTAACATTCTAGATCCTTGAGTGTGGCTTTTCAACTGAGTCCATTTTACAGAACAAATCTTTTTGTTAAGGGGATTTGTAGTGTACATTTTAGATTCAGTCAAAGGGCTACACTTGAGGACCTAGAGCAGTGGTTCTCAACCTTCCTAATGCCAGGACCCTTTAATACTCGTATGTGGGCATGTCTGCATGTGAATGGACCCACCTGGAGACAGATAGACGAGCATGGTGTCTTGGTTCCTAAGACCTATTTCTGATGGTCTGAGGTGATCCCTGTGACCCCTGTGAAAGGGTCATTCAACCCCCAAAGGGGTCGTGACTCACAAGTTGAGAACCACTGACATAGAGAGTCATATGTAGTCTCAATGCTGCAGATTTCCTACCCCTGACATAGCACATTTTGAACAACTTAGGCACAGCTTTTTTTTTTTTCATATTTTACAAAGCTTTATTGGGTTCTTCCAAGATATGTCCGTTTGAGTTAACTATTTGAGAAAACATAGCTATATCTCCATTTTAGTTAAAAATGAAAGAACAGTATTAAAAGGGCTCTATATTCATGCTGCAAAATTACAGTTTATTGAGTAAGGGAGGAAGAGATGAAACATAATCAGTTGTAAGCCCCAAGGCAATCACTTTGGCAGCTGAATGAAGGGTAGAATGGAATTGGGAATTGGATGTAGGGAAACTAACCAGAAAATTATTGCAATTTCCAAGTATTAGATGACGATCACCTGCACAAAGGTCGTAGCTATATCGGAGAAGAATAGGGGATGTATATAAGAAGTATTAAAAACATAAAATTGCCAGGATTTGTCAACCATTGGTAATAAAGGATGAGAGACAGTGAGGATTTGAGGATGATATATAGGTTGTGACCCTCAGTGACTGATAAGATTGTGATGCCCTTGCCAGTAACTGGCAATCGAGGAAGAGACTTAGAGGAAAGACACCAATTTCTATTTTGGACATATTTAGTTTAAGATCTCTTTGGGGCATGCAGTTTGAGATGTCCAATGAGCAGTTGTAGATACAGGACTGGAAGTTAGGAAGGAGACTGGGACTAGATAAAGTAGATTTTAATCATCTCCATGGAAATGGTAATTTATTCTATTTCAGCTGAAAATATAAGCAAGCTAGATAGTACAGTTAGTATAGAAGGAGAAGAAAAAAGAGGACCAGGAAAGAATATTGGAGGATACCTACAGTAATCAGTGGATATGACATAGTTGTAGATTTACCAAAGGAGACTGAGGAGTGGTCAGATAAGTAGGAGGAAAACCAGGAGTAAGAAGTCTCAAAAAAAAAAACCTATAGAGGAAGGAATATTAAAAACGAAAGGATGATCATTGTAAAAAAAAATTGTCAAAAAGCTTCAGAATTGTAAAGGATGAGGATTAAGAAAAGTTTATGTAGATATGGTATGTATAAGATTATTGGTGATTTTGAAATGATAAATTTCAGTTGAATAATAAAATTATAATCCAAAGTGCAGAGAGTTTAGAAGAGAGTGGGAAGAGAGGAAGTCAAAGCACAAACTTTATATCACTTTCTCAAGGAGTTTATCCATGAAAGGTAAAAAGAAATATGGGGTGATAGCTAGTAGGAATTGTTGGAGCTAATGAGTGTTTTTTTTAAAGAAATCAAGGAGACACAGACATATTTGTAGCAAAGAAGAAACCAGTAGGCAGAGGGACTGAAAATCAGTGAAAAATTGGGAATGAAAGAGAAAGCAGTCTGGTAGAGAAGATAGGATAGAAATGGATAAATGGTAGATAAAGAGGGATTTGCCTTGACAAGAAAGGCCACCTGGTTATGCAAAAGAGGGGGAAGGTATTGATTGTCATCTGACCGATATAAGATAAGGAGTAATGGAGAAGAGAGGGTTCTAGGAAAATGGACTCATTTTTTTTTTTTCCAGTGAAGTATGAGTGAAATTGACAGATGAGAGAGGAGGGGAAGGGGGTGCTATAAGAAGTTTGTGGATGGATGAAATGGTTTGGAAAAGTCATTGTGGTGATATAATAAATTGATTAGGGAGTTAAAAAAAAAGATTGCCTTGCTGCAGTGAGGAAGACAGGTAATTAGTGCCTCAGCCACCATGGCCCAAGGAGTGCTTCTGAATATTGTTATAATGGCAAATCAAACATCTCATTACACCAGGAATCTATATCTGAAATAAAAAAATGCCACACACACACATACACACACACACGTACATGTGGGTGTGTATGAATACATACACACCTATATATGTATATATGTGTATATATATATATATATATATATATACATACATACATATAAATATAATGTTTATCTCCTATGTTATACCATGAGCAGCTTCTCAAATGATATTTTTCTCTTCTCCTCTCCTGAACACTAGTTAAAATGGAACTTCTTTGCATGCAACATGGATTATAACTGAATAATAGAAACTAAATATTGGTATAGACTTTCAGCTTATGTAGTGTTTTGAACGCATTATCAATTTTGAAAATCACGACAACTCTGTATTATTAGTCCCTTTTTACACATGTGGGAATTGAGACTTGGAGAGTTTAAGTGATGATATTTTGGTCAAATATTTAATCAGTGGGATTTGAACCCAAGTATCACTTTAGTACAAATCTAAAGACATACCTGGAGTAAGGAAGACATGAGTTCAAATCAGACAACAGATACTTAGCAGCTGTGTGACCCTGGACAAGTCACTTAACTCTGTTTGCCTCAGTTTCCTCATCTGTAAAATTAGTTGGACAAGGAAATGACAAAGCACTCTAGTATCTTTATCAATAAGCAACTGCTCCCTCCACAAAAAATGGAATTGTGATGAGTAGAAAATGACTGAAACAACTGAACAACAAAACGACATGCTACAAAAAAACCAACTAGTTCACTGTAGTGGTAATGTAGTTTTGGGAAGTGACATATTGATACAGCAGACAAAATATTGGCTTTGGAATCCAAAACATGTGGGTTCTACTCATAATCTAATATTTATAACCTCCTAACTCATCTTTCTCCTTCTAGTCCCTCTCTTCATCATCTTGCACAGCTACTGAATTTATTTTTCTAAAACACAGCCATGACCATATCATCGCTCTACTCAAAAACTTTCAATGACTTCCTGTTGCCAATATGATAAACAAAGAAACAAAGAAACAAACAAAAAACCTTAATTTGGAGTCTGGTATTTCAAGCCTTCCACAATGTGGTTCCCACCTTTCTTTCTAGGAAAATTTCACATTACTCTCCTTTCTTATCAAACTTTACCCGTCTATTGTTCTCAAAACTGGACTTTGAAATGCATTCTTTTTGTGGAAGAGGTGGAACTTCTATGATACCTTCTCATCTCTGCCTTGTAGAATCCTTAACTTCCTTTAGACCAAAGTCCAGGTACCAGAGGCCTTTCTTGATTTGCTTACAAGCCCATCCTCCCTTTATGTCTTGAAATGCCTTTGTATTACTTTCCATATAGTTTATATATTTTGCATTAATTTACTTTACTCTTCTCCCCACTCCAATTTCTCTGAAATGGAGATTTTTCAGACTTTGCAAATTTTTTTGCTGAATTAAATTCATCATTTATTGACAAATGACAATCAAGTTGTTT
This sequence comes from Pseudochirops cupreus, assembly GCA_028627135.1. Lineage (NCBI taxonomy): Eukaryota > Metazoa > Chordata > Mammalia > Diprotodontia > Pseudocheiridae > Pseudochirops > Pseudochirops cupreus. Next base: position 340,548,158 of record CM053580.1, read on the forward strand.
CAATCTCTTTACTTGAAAAAAAAACTGTCTAGCCCTGTAATAAAAAGAACCACTTCTGTTGTCATTCCTATGCATCTTTCAGGGGATTATTTGAGACTCAGTGATTATTTGAATAGTCTATATTTGAATGATATTGTTCTAATTTGTCTTTTACCATAACCCCCCCCCAAAAAAAGCTTTACAATTATTTTTTTGCTATCCTTCCTCAACTTACTTTGTAAGGGAAAATCATAGATTTAAAGATGAAAGAGATTTTATGGTTCATCAATTCCCTTATTTTAAAAATGTGGACACTGAGACCAAAGGAAGTAATTTACCAAAAGTCACACACAGTAATCAGCAGAGTAGGAAAGTGGGACCCAGGCCTTCTGATTCTAAGCACTGTCTTCTTTCAATTTAATCTTCTGTATACATATTGTATTCCCAATTTATTTGAGTACAGGGATATTTTTTCCTTTGCATTCATGTGTGACTGTGGCTAATTGGAATGAGATGAGTTCTGACCGTTCTACCACAGGTCAGGCACAAATAGTCCATATGAATATTTGGTGTAGAGATGTCTTTTAATTTATGCATCTTATGTTGTTGTTGTTGTCATTCGTTTGTTTTTGTTTTAAGCTACTGAAATTCTGCCTTGCTAATAGAACACATCGCCTTCTTTGATGTGAGCACACACCATGATGGGCCATCCTGTGCTACTATCTACCAAGTCTCCTCATCAATTCCAAAGTTCTTGAGAGATATTTCTAAAGCATCCTTGTATCCCTTCTTCTGGTCTCCATATGAATACTTGCCTTGCATGACTTCTCCATGAAATGGTCTTTGAGTAGCTACTTGAACCTTCTACTGACTTTTATTTTTCCTTCCTAATTTAGTACTTTTTTTTGTTGTTTTGTTTTCAGTATTACCTCAATAGTAAGAGACAACATGGCCCTGAATTACTAAAATGTTTTTGTCATGGTTCTATTATGAAATTGCAGGTTTCCCATATGAACTGGCAAAAAATAAAATAAAATAAAATAAAATAAAATAAAAATGGATCTTTCCCTGAAAATCCTCTTTGAAATCTGAACATTCCCAGCTAATGGTCCCCAGAATTGAATAACGAAATGCTGGATTCAGGGAGATTTCTACAAGTGCTTCAAAGATTTAAAACTTTCTTTACCAATTCTACAAATGTAGAGTAAATTGCATTTCAGGGTGTATTGAGATGTACATCTCTTCATCAAAATTTTCCTAAATTAGACAAACATGTGTTCCCTGGGAAGGCAGAGATATAAGATTTTGTTTTTTATTTGTTAAATTCTGGGTTTTTCTGTTATTATCTTATGCATGCACCCAAGGCTCTTATACAGGATGGAAAATTTTTTATTAAAATTAAGAATAAATATTATGTATAATTATGGTGAAAAATAGCCACGAATTCATTGCACTTCAATGAGGTCCCTGCAGCACTTATCTTCCTTGTATAGTCTATTTTTTAAAGAAACTAAAGAAAAGCAATGCCCATTTATTCTTTTTATAGAGTCAGTTATTATTGAGGTAAATAACGGTTTTATGGGGCACTAGCTAAAATCAGCCCAATAGGATAGTCTTCCATTAAACAAATAATGGTGCTAAGATACTGTTGTCTTAAACATATGTATCCTCCAGATATCCCTTTGTCATAACCTTTCTTCTTTATCCCTCTACTTAACAATGTAGTATCATGAATAAAATGAAAATAATAATTTTATTACATATTTCAAGAAATTACTATGAACAAATAAGGAAAAGTACCCCTCAGGTTTTCTAATAATAATGCACTATATTATTAGGGTTATATTGCTAATAATAATAACTAATGATAATAAGTATTTTCTAAATATTAGGTCTTATTCTATCCCCTTCACCAGCTTGTAACAATCCTAAAATATCCACTGTTAGAAACACATGTCTTTGAGTTTAGGTATTTGGTTTTATCTATAGAATTTATTTAAACACTGTATTATCAGTCATTAATAATTTTGCTCTATTTTCAATGTTCAATGAGTTAGGAAACTAGTAAAGTCCTGTAAAAAATAAGACAAGAAACAGAAAGGTTTTGATTAAATAAAGACCAGAATGTGAGTGGTTCCATGGAGAGGAAAGCCTGGTTGAATTATAACAATGGGCGGTTAGGAGAGAGGATTCAAGCTGCAATAGGCTTAAGAGCATGGAATTTGGAGGAACTGATTAGGAGGCTCAGAGAGGATAGGTATTTTAATGAACAAATACTATTTGCAAAACACCGAGTTTGAAACCATGAAGACTCTGGTGATATACCAAGATGCATTAGTCCTAGTACCAGCCCAGAGATAACTTAGACCCTAATAGAGGGAAAAAACACATTTACATTGTAATAAATCATATTGTACATCATAAGGCAAGCTAAATGACATTAGATTTAAGAGGAGAAAAAATTGATTTTCTGTTTGTGATATGATGGAAAGTTGCTTGGATGGTGTGACACTTAAGAAAGAGCTGGAGGAATTTCAGCAGATAGATAAGGGGCAAAAATGAATATTCTAGGCAGAAAAAATGAGATGAGCAAAGAAACATGGAAGCCCAAAAGTAAGAACTATTCAGGAAGAAATAAATAGCTCATTCTGGCTAAAGTATAACATAAATACAGATAAGTACTGATTTAGAAGGCTGGAAAGATAATTTGGAATCAGACTGCAGGCAGAAAATCTTCAATCTAAATGAAAGTATAACCTCTGCTCATAAGGATCCCCTCTTACCTATTTTAAGTTATTTTTCACTTCTTGGCCAGGAGTGATGAAGATTCAGGAAAAAAAAAGAGAAAGTGCGTGTGTGTATGTGTGTTTGTGTAACTGTGAAAGTGGTTTCTTGTGATCTAGACATTGCTATATCCTACCTCCACTCCAGGTATCTCAAGAAATGTAATAATTTATGAATAAGGTTGTAGAGGAAGTGGGAGAAATGGAATCAAAGACATAGAAGGGGCGGGACAGAGCTAAGATAATGGATTATGGGCAGCTACCCAGTTAAATCCTCCCAACATTCTACTCCAAACAACTTCAAAATAAATCTTCAAATCAAATTTTGGAGCAACAAAGCCAACAAAAAGTAGGAATAAGATTGCTTTTTTCTAGCCTAAGGAAACTTAAGAGGTCAGCAGAAGAAGTTCATGACATCAGGGTAGAGACCTGTCTGGAGTCTACACATGCTTTTGGAGAAACAGCAGCAGCAGGAATAACTTTGGAGAATTCATCTCAGAGACTATAAGAGTATTGGACAATTGCTCATAAAAATATTACAGAAGACCCTTTAATGGTTCTGGGTACAGCTGGAACTGATTGGCATCTCTATTTTCCATAAGGGTTGTAGATCCAGGGTGGAGAGGAGTGCTGGGATTGGTCACAAGGGAACAGGAGTTCTGATCAAAGTACAATGAAGAGAAAATCCCTAGCCTGTGCAGCTACAGCAGACCAGGGTCCTTCCTGTGTTAAGACCATATATTTCCCAAGATGAAACCACCATGAAAACACTAAAAATGAAGAGACCCAGAACTACTTCTGAAAACAGCAACATGAAAAAGCCTGGAGCTTCACACAGTGCCTCTTCTACCCTAGGGAGCAAAGTCCAACTTTAACATAAAGTTCAGTCAAGAAATAGGCTGGACAAATGAAGAAACAACAATATGAACAACAACAAATTATTTGATCATAAAAAGTTACTATGGTGGCAGGGAAGACCAAGACATAAACTCAAAAGAAGACAAAAATGTGAAAGCAGCTAAAAACAAAACCTGAAAGAAAATTGTTAATTGAACCCCAAATCCACTAAAAATTCCTGGAAAAGTTAAAGAAAGAGATGAGTGGTAAAGGAAAAAATTGGGGAAATAAATGAGAGTGATGCAAGAAAATTTTGAATTAACAGCTTCATAATAGAGGCACAAAAAGTACTGAAGAAACAATCTTCTTAAAAACAAAAACAAATTAACCAACTGAAAAATGAGGTACAAAAATCTGACTGAAAAAAATTATTCCTTAAAAATTAGAATTAGGCAAAGGAAAGTCAATGACTCTATGAAACATTAAGAAACAATAAAGGGAAGTAGAAAGAATGAAAACTATAGAAAAGAATGTGAAATATCTGTTGACAAAAGACAACTGATATGGCAAACATATTGAGTGTAAATAATTTAAGAATTTTTGGATTACCTGAAAGGCAAAGAGCCTAGACATCACATTTCAAGAAATTATCAAGGAAAACTATCATGATATCTTAGATCCAGAGGGTAAAATGTTTATTGTCTGTCCTTCATGCTTGAAGAGGACCAAAATGATATCACCTTGTCACAGTCAAGGTACAGTTTGTCTGACCAGGGCTGATCAGACCATTATAAGCTTGGAAGGCTACACCACAGGTTGGGCACAAATAGTCCAAATAGATGTGGACAAATAGTAGATTAAGGGAGACATTGGCTAGAAGCAAAATAGATTTTTGTTCAGGGACAATACAAAAAGGGAAAAGAAGAAACAGAAGACCATTAGGATTGAGCAGAATACACAATGATTAATTGTAACAATGAATATGAATGGAATGAACTCACCCATAATATGCAAGAAGATAGCAGAATGACTATAAACCACAATAAACAAACATATTGTTTACAAGGGGCACACTTGAAATAGAAAGGCATACATAGAAATAAAATAAAGGGAAGGAATAGAGGCTAATATTCATCTGAAGTAAAAAAAGGCAGAGATAGCAATCATGATCTCATAAAAAGCAAAAGCAAAAATAGACCTAATTAAAAGAGATAATCAGGTAAACTACGTAAAGAATATGAACGTTCAATTTTCTGAAGAAATCAAAGCTATCTATACTCATACAAAAAATGCTGTAAATCATTATTGATTAGAGAAAGGCCAGTTAAAATAACTCTGAGGTAGTACCCAACACATATCAGAATGACAGTTCCTAGAGGGGATAAGGGAAAATAGGTATTCTAAAGAATTACTAGTAGAGTTATGAACTAGTCCAATCATTCTAGAAAACAATTTGAAACTATGCCCAAAGAGCTATAATACTATATATACCTTTTAGCCCACTAAATGCTACTGCTTGTTCTGTACACCAATGAGATTAAAGCACCTATGTGTACACAAATATTTATTTCAGCTCTTTTTGTGGTGGCAAAAAATTAAAAACTGAAGGGACGCTCATCAAGTGGGCAAAGGATGAATGACATGTGGACTGTGATAGTGATGGAATACTAACATGTTGTAAGAAATGACAAGGAGGTGGTTTCAGAAAGGAAAAAAAAATTAGCAAGACTTCTAGTGACATGCAAAGTGAAGTGAGAATAACTGGGAAATCATTGTGCGCAGTAACAAGAATGTTGTAATGATGATCAGCTGTGAAAGAATTAGCTACTCTGACCAATACAATGATCTAAGACCGTTCTAAAGGACTCATGATGAGAAATGCTTTCCACCTTCAGATAGAGAACTGATGAAATCTGAGTGCATATGGAGGTTAATTTTCTCACTTTTTATTGTCTTTTAAATATATGGCTAAATAAGGAAATATGTTTTACATAATTTGTATGTATAATTGATATCATAATGTTTGCCTTGTCAGTGATGATGGAGGGTTTGGGTGAGAGAGCAATAATTTGTAAGACAAAATTTAAACATAAAAGTGTTAAAAATAAATATTTTTATAAAGAAAAATCATGGAGCACATGTCTTCATTAATGGGAGCAAAGGAAAACAGGGTAGGTAAAGATCCAAAGATATTCTGAAATAAAGAAGGGGAAACTTTGAGAGTTAAATTTAGGTTGTTTGCCATATTCATAATGAAGTGGAACTTAGTTAAATGTTTCTACTGATAATAAGGTAGGCAGAGATGAGATTAGCAGAACAAGAAGATTAGAAAATAATTGAATGACCATTTATGTGGAAGGTGAATAAAAATAATTACTGAACAGAAGTGATGTTTAAGTGTAACTGGTAAATGTCACATCATTGATTTCTCCAACAGTATTGGGATGAGAAATCGGATAAAATGGAATTAAAAGGGAAATATTGGCAAAAGATGAGATATTCTACATGCTAATGAGGTTATATGGTGAGGTACAAATCAAATTCAGAAGAATAATAGGAAATGATAAAAGGATTCAAGGTTATCATAAGATCAAAAGGCCAAGTACAGTGGGGAGGATTGGGAGAGGTGGAAGAGAAATACTGAGTTTCATAGTACATTTTGAACATTTGAGGAGAAGCAATTCCATGGGATGATTTCATAGTACTACTGTGCCAGGGAGAGTCTGAGGCAGAAAAAAAATCACAGTATATTGTGATTGTAGACAAAGCTATAAGAGATCTAAGAGACCATATGGTAAAATCCTCTTACTTTATACACAAAGGTGGTCAAGCTGACCTGACATAGGAGCTAACTTTTATGAACACCTCAATTTTGTATGGAATTTGGATGGGTTTTTTTATGGAATTCAAATTTTGGAATTATGGAATTCTGATAATGGCTGTGTCCACTCAACAACAAAATTTGGTGAAATAATAGAAGCTCAGTCTCTAGAGAAAAAAATGTTTCATTAAAGTATTTTGTTTAATTTGGTTCACTATACAGGTTGTGGGGAATTTTTGTCTTAACTCAAAACTGCCTTATATCCCCTTTAAAATTTTTTGGAAATTATCATTGTATTTGTAAGATACAAAGAATCCTGAAACATTTTTTCAAAGAAATATATAAATTTATTCTTTTATGCTGATACAAAAATAACAGTATAATTTGAAATTGTTTGGTATTTTTGCTCCCCTTAACCATGTTTTTTGATCTCCCATTCATTTTATTTTATTTTTTTGCTTTTTGGAGGGGAAAATGAAGGGAAATTGAGATTAAGTGACTTGCCCAAGGTCACACGGCTACTAAATGTTAAGTATCTGAGGCCAGATGTGAACTCAGGTCCTCCTGACTCCAGAGCCCATGCTTTCTTCACTGCACCACCTAGCCACCCCTTTCCCTTTTATTTTTTGCAGACCATATTATTAGATTCATTATAGGCACTATTAGAAACATAAATTTTACAACCAAAATGGCATAATGAAAGATTTTGACTGATTTGAGTTCTTAAACAAATTTGATTGACATGCTATTTTAGTTGCATTTTTTAAAAAATAAGTTTTACTGTGGTAACTCTTTGAAAGCCACACTGAGTCTTGCAGATTCAGATATTAGATAGCTTTGCCTCATTTCTCTCTATCATTACATGTGTTAACAACAGCAATGTTCTCAGTGTTAGGGAACATGGACTTCGGATTGGGTTCTGAGTCTTAGGGGAGGGGGATTTGAATAGATCACTGCACCTTTTTCAATTTGTTTACTTATACAATTCTATGATTCTTAAAAGGTATACTTCATATCTAACTAATTCCCAAGACCTATTGATTTTTCTTCTAAAGTATATCTCAAATACCTTCATTATTTTCTATTTCCTTTAACCCTTGACCCTCAATACTTACACTTGGAGATCTATAATAGTTTCCTCATTGACTTCTCTGTCTCTCTCCTCTCCCTATTTTTTTTTATCCATTCTGTATATTGCTGCCAAATCAATCTTTCTGAAATACTCCTTTTACTATGTACCTGATCTATGTAAAACCCTTCAGTGGCTTCCTATTTCTTACTACATGAAGTCCTCAGCTTTCCTAACATTCAGTAATCTGCCCATGCGCTATGCTATTTGTTTTATTTCTCAATTAACAGCCTGGGCTTCTTTATATTCATTACTCAATTTTTTTTTTTGCTTCTCTGTTCATAATCTCTCATCTGGAATAGCATCCCTTTTTCTTTCCATTCATAAAAATCCTTTAAGGCCTAGATAAAATCACATATCATCCAAGAAACCTTCCATGACTATTCCATCTTTTCTTAATTTTTAAAGTTCTGCAAATGCTGATATGCTGCAATATGAAATTTAGATACTAATTACATTGTTGTTGTTGTTGAGTTCTTTAAGTCATGTCTGACTCTTTGTGATCCTATTTGGAGTTTTCTTGCCAAAGATCCTAGAGTGATTTGTCATACTCTTCTTTAGCTCATTTTATAGATGAGGAAACTGAAGCAAACAGGGTTAAGCAACTTGCCTAGGGTCACATAACTAATAAGTGTCTGAGGCTAGATTTTAACTCTAGAAGGTGAATCTTCCTAACTCTGGGCCTGACTCTATCCACTGTACCAACTAGCTGCTCCCATTGTACTATACTGCTTTGTATTGCTTATTGTTTTGTATATGATATCCTTATTTCTCCAGTTGGATTTTTTTATAAGTTCCATATAGGACTGCAATTGTTTGTAATTCCATATTCTCCAAAGTGCTTAGCACAAAAAAGTATTCAATAAAATGCATAAATTTATTGATTGAAAACTATATACTATATTCATCAATCATTTATATAATCATATAACTTCAGAAACAAGAATGTTTTATCTTCCTCAGCAGGGAAAATAACTTACAGATCTGTAACATTTAAAAAGACAGTAAATATAAGGATTTTTTTTTCTTTTCTAAAAAAGAACTTGGTCCCAGTCTGTAAAATTTATTTTTCAGAGGTAGTATGATTTTAGTAATAAACCTAGGATAATTATATTTATATTAATTTATTGATAATACCACATAGTGCCGGGAATAAAATTTGTAGGTATTACAAGACCACATTGGAAGAGTATCATAATTGCATAAAATCTTTTATGTTTTGTATATAATGATTCATCAGAGGGGTTCCTCAGGATTCATCTATTTGAGACAAGAAATGTGTACTGGCTATGAGACTATCATTGTTTCATGTATTTCAAGATATTTATTGTTTATCTATGATGTCTTAGTGGAATTTCCTCTTCTCAACTTGAAGTTTTTGTTACATTTTCACAATGAAAATGTACTCTTATTATGTTCTTTTCCCTTCCCTTCTGATCAGTCATTTTAGTAAAGGCCAAATAATGTAGTTATTCTCAATATATAACACAGGCACGCATGCATGCATGCGCACACACACACACACACACACACATCCATACTGAAGTCTATCTTTCTTCTTCAAACTCAAAACCACAGGCATGATTATTCATCTTCAGAATCCCTTGCTATATAAATCAAGCTATTCATAAACTGGAGGTACTTAAATGCCATTGCAGTATTTCTACTTGGTGAAAATAAAGTGTGGGAAAACCAACTTCTTGTAGGTGTCTAATCTATATTTAAATAACTAAAAAAGCCTTTTTCATTTAACTGTACCTTACTAAGCTATTAGCACTGTCTGGATCTTGAGCAGCCACTGTTCCAACCACTGTTCCAATCTTCTCATTCTCATAAACATCCATAACATAAGAAGGCATCGAAAAGAGTGGTGGTTCATCAACATCTCCCACAATGATCTTCAGCATGGTGACATCTTTAAATGGGCCCAAGTGAGAAAATCGGAAATCAAGATGTGTATTTGCTCCTTCTATGTTGAGAGTGTAGGACTTCTTCTTCTCGTAGTTCAGTGGCTGTGGGAACAAAAGGCAATTTCAGCTTTCCCTAGTGACTTGAATTAACTTGCCAAACTTAGACCAAATATGAATTTATATATTAAGATGCATAGATGTAAGTTTACTCATGCAACAAGTAGTGGTGGTGGATTATCAGTCCTACTCAACTGATGTACTTATTCTCTGCTATAAAGGTGAATGTGAACAAAGTGTATGAAGCAGGTCCACCATCAAATTTCTCCTTTTCCCCCTCTACCCCACTCATCCTGCAGGAAACTCCCAATGGAGACATGGACTATTTTCTGTTGAAATTATTTTGTCAGCAGGGTTTTTCTAAATGTTTAGAGTACTATGAAAAGGACAGAACCACATGCAGACACTTTGATTTTGGTGCCTATTAACTATTTTTCCATTGAGAAGTAAAGCAACTCTAATTATTTATATTTCAGTAAAAAAAAAAAATAATAATCAGTGCTTTGAAATGACAAGCCAGAGAGACACTTGTGTATTCTAGTTTGGTATCTTTTTTTTTTTTCTTCATATGAACAACATTAAAAAAAATACTTTTTATACCTTTTAAAAATTGTATATGTTTTGCCTCAAAAAGTAAAAAAAATTTTAAAGTACCCCATTATTTATAGATAATGTGATATGAGGATTACATTTTGATGAAAATATTAATATCAAGCAGCTAGGTGATATAGTGGATAGAGTGATCAACTTGGAGTCAAGAAGAACTGAGTTCAAATCTGATCTCAAACATTTATGAGTTTTGTTATTCTTGGAAAGTCATTAACCTATCACAGTCCCTATTACATCTGAGGAAAGAGGAAAATAAAGACAATAATAGCACCTATTTCCCAAGTTCATAGGCAGGATAAAATAAGATTATATTTGTAAAGCATGTTGCAAAATTTATAGTACTATATAAATGCTAACTACTTAATATCCTAGCAATATGAATTATCTTGAATATCAAAATATTCATATTTTTCCCACAGTTAGATTATGTAAAATGTTGATATTATATGGAAAGTAATTGAATAGAAACTTTTATTAGTTTTAGTTCCAGTTTGATATTTTCTTCTTAATTCCTTTGGTTTCATAGACTCATAGAGTTTAGATCATCTCACTTTATTAGAACTGCTTCTTTGAATATAATTTTAAATTTCCCAAGAAATGAAGCTTTTCTACTTTTCTTTGGATACTATTCAGCAATTTAATACAGCTCACTCACAGAGTTAAACTCCTAGATTCAACTTATATTTTCTGTTTCTTAATTTCCACCTATTACTCTTAGTAATTACTTTTACATGCCATTGCACTTTCTAACTTACAAAATAATTTTCCCCTCCTAAATATTTATATCTTTCAAATATCTGTAAACTGTCATAATTTTTCCATCAGTCAGTGCTCAGTCAACTGTAGATACTTGGGATTTTTTAATTGTTTCTCATACATCATTTCTACTATTCTAATAACTGTGCTGTACTCTTTTAAATTCCTTTATATTGGTCAGGTGTGAAACAAGATATTCAAAATATATGAAGTACAGAACCCTGTTGCTATATTTTGATTTAATCCCAAAGAGTTTCTAATATTGTGGCTATTGATTTTCCTTTGCTCAAGGTGTATTTTTTTTATCCCTTTGCAGTTGGTGGAATCCTGTAGCAGAATGCCACATATGCATCTTAAACAAAGAGTGTTCAGTGCTTTAGTTAGGAAAATGGCATTTTCTTTTTTCTTTTTTTTTTTTGCATATGTGCATTGCTACCATGAAGGCTGACCTTTGTATTGCAATCTTTGTCTATTTAAGAAATATTTCCTTGTATACCTATAGGAAATTAAAGCATGTGATGATTATGTTGCCATTCTTCCTTAAAATGAGCTCTCCAACTAAATTTCATCCATTGCTTGTTTCACTGTGTATTCAGTGTGTTCCCTTTGACCCTAGACCAATTTGAGTTCTTTGATGTCTTAAACCAATACTATTAAACCCATGTCTATAGAGCACTGAAATTTTGCCTGTGCTGAATTTTTAAGAGGAGATAAAAAATCATCAGATCTATGATCTTCCTTCTCCCATCTCATAGATTTAGCCCTGATTGTGCTCCAGAAAAGCTCTCTCTTCCTTTCTATATCTTAGAATTCCTTATTTCCTTACACTCAGCTCAAATTATCTCCTGCATGCAACCTTTCCTGATGTCTCCTTGAAGTCAGGAACATTTTGTTTTGTTTTGTTTTCCCTAACATGCTGCCAGGAATATTGTAGAGATGTTTTAAAAATTATTTGATTAATAGACAAACATAAGATGCCTTGAGTTCCACAAAATTCAATCATTTATTTTTCAGCTTATCAAAGCATTAAAGATCATATATATTAAGTTCACAATTAGCTCCACTATTTTCACATTCAGGAAAAAAAATAGTCTCAACAGTATTCCTCAAAATGTATTTCAATAAGTATTTAATTTTTGTAATAGCAAAAATATACTTTTGGAAGAAAAATATGCCTAAGGATGTGGACAACTATGTCTTAAGGGTTTAACCCATTGAAATGTTTCATAATGTCATTAGTTTCAAATTGGTATACTTTGCTATGTTGAAGTTATAGTTTGTTCAAAATAGTTAATTAAATATTTAACATACCCAGAAATTATCTCTCATCCCACGCTCATGCCTCTGCAAATTGATGAGCAGTAAGAACACGTCTTTCTGGATAGATGTTATCTGACAAAGGCTTATCAATAATAGAGTGGTAGATAGATTTTTCTAAAGAAAAAACTTGAGTTAATTCTTCATGTATTTTTATAGTCAAAGCCATGGACCTACAGTTAAAGGTCTATGCTGGAGCTCTGGAGATAATGCTTACTGTTTGTGTGATGCCAGGCAAGTCATTTAAACTCCCTTCTACTCTCTTTCCTTGTCCCTCAAATGTAAATAATAACACATGCACTAAATATTTCATGGTCTTGTAAGGAAAGCAAATTACAAACCTTAATGTACTATAGCAATACAATTTGTTATTATTACTTTATTATTAATCATTTCACTGAGACGTATTCCATAGTTTAAAGCAGTGGTTCTCAACCTTCCTAATGCCGTGACCCTTTAATACTTGTATATGCGCATATCTTTATGCATATGGGTGGACCCGCCTGGAGACAGATAGAGGAGAAGTGTCTTGGTTCCTAAAACCATCAGAAATATGTGTTTTCTGATGGTCTTAGGGGACCACTGTGACCCCTGTAAAAGGGTCATTTGACCGGCAAAGGAGTCACAACCCACAGGTTGAGAACCCATGGCTTAAAGGAGAGTATGAGGAATCTACCTCGGCTCCTCAAAAAAACTATCAGAATGATATTGAGAAGTGCTGGTGAGTATACTTTAGTTATTTCCACAAACAATCTTTCTCTGAAGATCAACCCTTGCATACCATATTCACTTTTCTGGAGTTCACAACAGGGATAGTCCAATAGTTAGTTGTTTATTTTGTGTAGTTACTTGTATTTTCTATTTTGTCACCCTATTAGAATGTAAGTTTCTTTAAGGACTATTTCTGCCCTGTCCTTGTAGCCTAATTACTTAACACAGGTCTTGGCACATGGTAAATGCATGGAAAAAATGCTTGATGAATTGATTGGACTGAAAGATGGCTGTGTAGG
>CM053580.1:340568771-340594470 GCA_028627135.1 Pseudochirops cupreus
AATGGAGGGGAAGAACAGGAAGGCAAAAGGGAATGGATCAACATTACTCTCATTGAATTTGGCTTGGGGAAAGGAATGACATACACTGTAAATTGGATATCTTGCCCTACAGGAGAGTAGGGGGGAAGGGGATGAGAGAGGGGATGATGGAGGGGAGGGCAGGTTGGGGGGGAGGGTTGTTAGAAGCACACACTTCAGTAAAGGGACAGGGACAAAGTAGAGAATAGAACAAGGGGGGGGCAGGATAGGAAGGAAGGAAATATAGTCAATCTTTCACAATATGTCCGTTGTGGAGATGTTCTGTGTAACTACGTATGTATGGCCTGTATTGAATTGCTTGTCTTTCTAGTGGAGGTAGGTGATGAGAGAGGAAGGGAAAGAATCTGGAATCTAAAGTTCTAAAATCAAATGTTTATATATATGTATATATAATAATAATTATTATTATTATTATAACAACAATAATTATTATTATTATTTACATGCAACTGGGTAATAAGATATATAGGCACTATGGTAGGGAGATCCATTTTGTCCTACTGGAAATTCAGATGGGTGAGGGGGGAGGACATCGGAGCAAGCAGATTAGGGGAGGGGATATATAGTGGGATCGCTGTTTTGAGGTGGTAGCTAGGGGAAAGAAAAAGAGAAAATTTGTTACTCAAAATCTCATGGAAATGAATGATTTAAACTAACAATAAACAAAAGTTAATAAATTTAAAAAATTGAAAAAAAAGTGCTTCTAACTACCCTCTCCTACAATCTGTCCTCCCTTCTATCATCTCCACCTCTTCCCCTTTTGCCCCATACTTAACTGTAGGATAAGATACCCAACTGAGTGTATATTTTATTCCCTCCTTAAGTCAAATCTACTGAGAGTAAGGTTCACTCATTCTATCTCACCTCCCACCTTTTTCCCCTCCATTATAAAAGCTTTTCCTTGCCTCTTTTATGGGAGATAGTTTATCCCATTCTATCTTTCCCTTTCTACTTCTCCCAATATATTCCTCTCTCACCTCTTAATTTTATTTTTTTAGATATCATCCCTTCATATTCAACTCACCCTGTACCATCTATCTATCCACCTATCTATCCTCCAACTACCCTGATATTGAGAAGGATCTCATGAGTTACAGATATCAACTTTCCATTTAGGAATGTAAGTAGTTTAACTTTAAATCCCTTATGATTTCCTTGCCTATTTACCTTCTCATGAATTTTTTTATTCTTGTATTTGAAAGTGAAATTTTCTATTCATCTATGGTCTTTTCATTCAGAATGCTTCAAAATCCTCCATTTCATTGAATGTCAATTTCCCCCCTGAATTATTATACTCCATTTTGCTGGGTAGGTGATTCTTGGTTTTGATCCTTGCTGTTCTGACATCTGGAATATCATATTCCAAGTCCTCTGATTCCTTAATATAGAAGCTGCTAGATCTTGTGTCATCCTGATCGTGTTTCTACAATACTTGTATTGTTTCTTTCTTGATTCTTGCAGTATTTACTCCTTGACCTGGGAATTCTAGGACTTGGCTATAATATTCATAGAAGTTTTCCTATTGGGATCACTTTAAAGAGGTGATCAATGGATTCTTTCCATTTCTATTTTCCCCTCTTGTTCTAGAATATCAGGGTAGTTTTCCTTGATAATTTCTTTAAAAAATAAATTTATTTATTTTTACTTTTTCAACATTCATTTCCACAAGATTTTGTGTTACAAATTTTCTCCCTGTCTCTCTCTCAGCCCCTACCCCAAGATAGCAAGCATAATGAATACTACTTCCCCCGATCTGTTCTCTCTTATGTGCTCCCTTTTGCCCCATTACTTTCTTGTAGGGCAAAATGGATTTCTGTACCCCATTGCCTATAGATGTTATTTCCCATTTGCATGTAAAGAAAATTAACATTTGTTCTTCAAACTTCAATTTCCAGATTCTTTCCCTTCTTCTCTCCTCACTCACCACCACTGGGAAATCAAGCAATTCTATATATAGGTTGTCCATGTGTAGTTATGCAAAACATTTCCACAGTAGTTATATTGTGAAAGACTAACTACATTTCCCTCCATCCTATCCTGTCTCCCATTTATTCTATTTTCTCCTTTTACCCTGTCCCTTTTGAAAAATGTTTGCTGCTACCTACCTTCACCCCCATCTGCCCTCCATTCTATCATCCCCTCTCTTATCTCCTGCCCTCCTACTTTCTTGTAGGGTAAAATACCCAATTGAGTGTGAATGTTATTCCCTCCTTAAGCCAAATCCAATGAGAGTGAAGTTGACTCATTTCCTTTCACTTTTCTGCTCTTCCCCTTCATTGTAAACAGTTTTCTCTTGCCTCTTTTTTCGTGAGATAATTTACCCTATTCTAACTCTCCCTTTCTTTTTCACCCAATATATTCCTCTCTCACCTCTTAATTTTATTTTTTAGACATCATCCCTTATCTTCAACTCATCCTGTGCTCTCTATGTATTCTTGTACACACACACATATACCCTCCTATATATACACATATACATATGTATACATATATATACACATATGTATTCTCTTCAACTATTCTCATACTGAGAGAAGTCTCATGAGTTACAATTATCATTTTTCCATGTAGCAATGCAAATACTTCATTTTTAATGAGTTCCTTATGATTTCTTTTTTCCTGTTTGCCTTTTCATGCTTCTCTTGCTTCTTATATTTCAAAGTCAAATTTTGTGTTCAGTTTTGGTCTTTTCATCAAGAATGCTTGAAAGTCTTTTATTTCATTGAAAATCTATTTTTTCTCCTGAAGTATTATGCTCAGTTTTGCTTGGTAGGTGATTCTTGGTTTTAATCCTAGCTGCTCTGACCTCTGGAATATCATATTTTAATCCCTCTCATCCCTTAATATAGAAGCTGCTAGATCTTGTGTTATCCTGATTGTGTTTCTACAACACTCACATTGTGTCTTTCTGGATGCTTGTAATATTTTCTCCTTGACATGGGAAGCCTTGAATTTGGCTATAATATTCCTAGAAGTTTTCCTTTTGGGATCTCTTTAAAGAGGTAATCAATGGATTCTTTCCATTTCTATTTTCCACTCTTGTTCTAGAATATCAGGGTAGTTTTTCTTGATAATTTCTTGCAAGATGATGTCTAGACCTTTTTTTTTTCCTATTAAGCATGACTTTCAGGTAATACTATAATTTTTAAATTATCTCTCCTGGACCTATTTTCCAGATAAGTGGTTTTTCCAATGAGATATTTTTCATTGTCTTCTATTTTTTTTCATTTTTTTGGTTCTATTTTATTTCTTGATTGCTCATAAAATCATTAGCTTCCATTTGCTCCATTCTAATTTTTAAAGAACTTTTTTCTTCATTGAGCTTTGGACCTTCTTTTTTCATTTGGCCAATTCAGCTTTCTCAAGCATTTCTTCTCCTCAATTTTTTTTTGCCCCTCTTTTTTTTCCCCCATTTGTGTTAGTCTATTTTTTAAGATGTAATTTTCTTTGGTATTTTTTGTTATCTCCTTTAGCAAGCTGTTGACTGTTTTTTCATGATTTTCTTGCAATGCTACAATTTCTCTTCCCAATTTTTCCTCTACTTCTCCTACTTGATTTTCAACATCCTTTTTGAGCTCTTCCATATTGTGCAGCCAGTTCATATTTCTCTTGGAGGTTTGTTTTTCTTTTTTTTTTTGTATAGGGGCTTTGACATTGTTGTCTTCTGTTTGTATGTTTTGATCTTCTTTGTCACCAAAAAGGATTCTATAGTCTGAGGGTTTTTTTTTTAATGTTGCTTGCTTATTTCCCCAGCCAAATATTCGACTTTCTAACTCTTTATAAAGGTAGGACTCTGTTATTTTTTTTTGGGGGGGGGGGTGGAATGTGAGTGTAGTTGTAATGTCCCAAGCTACAGGGCTTTTGCATAGCTGTTTTCAGAGATACTTCTAGGGACTTGTACATTTTTAGCTCTTCCAAGGTGGTATGATCAAAGGGGAGGTGTTCATTCCTTTCCTGGTCTCTGCTCTGGTCTGTGAGCGACCACAAGCACTCTTTTCTGCTTTGGAACTGTGATGATGATTCCCTCTCCACTGCAGCCACAAGTTTTTCCACACTAGCACTCCTCCTCACCCCAAGAAGACCACCCAGGACTTCGACCCAGTTCGAAGCAGAACAAAGCAAGAGAATACTGCCTCAATGACCTCTGCAATCCCCCTTTGATCAGCTTCTTGATCCTACTACCCTCTGTGCACAGGGAGCTTTGAAAGAGTCACTGCTGCTGCTGCTGATGCCACTGCCACCACCTCTACCACCCTAGGGCTTGGACCAGACTACATTCCTCTCTCACTCAGGTCCTACAAAATTTTCCTGCTGACCTTCCACATTGTTTTTGGTGTTTGTGGGTTTATAAGTCTGGAAACCACCACAGCTGCCAGTGAATCAGTCCCTTGAGGTCTTCTCCATTCCTGTCCATGATGGTTCAGCCCTTGCTGGACTGCACTCTCCTCACAGCCCAGTGTGATAGATCTTTCCTGTCTACCTTCCAGGATGTCTTGGGCTGGAAATTTGTTTCATTCTGTCATTTTGTGGTTTCTGTATCTCTAGAATTTGTTTGGAATCATTTTTAACAGTTATGTGGAGAGGTTTAGGGGAGAGTTCAAGCAAGTCCTTGCTTTTAGTCCACCATCTTGGCTCCATGCCCAAGAGAATATAATCCTTACCAGCTAGCCTAAAGACATGTCATGCATGAAAAGCTAGAAATGGATTGAGAATAAATATTATTTCTAAGTCCAGTGGAACATCACATCCAAACTGGAAGGAAAAAATAGAACAAGAAAGCTTTTTCTAAACCACAAAATAGAGAAAAACTGAGAGGAAAGTATGCTCCTTTGCCTAAGAAAATGCAGATAAAAAAAGAGGAGCCCTCAGCATTTTCTCCATTATGAAAATTAGAGAAATTAGGAGAATTGAGAAAATAAGAAATCTCAAAAGACACAATTCCTCCTAAGTACCAGAATCACAGGATCGTATAATTGGAACCCATTTAGTCCAACCCCACACCACCACCATCATTGATTCAAGGCAGTTACGTGCTACAATTTATAGATTGCTGAACTTTGAGTCAGAAAGGCATGAGTTATAAATCTGACTAAGACATTTATAAGATGTTTGACTGGGCAAGTCAATTTAATCTCCCTGAGCCTCAGTTGCCTCATCTGCAAAATGGGGGTAATAATCACATCAGCCTAGAGTTGTGAGGACATAATGAGGTAACATATATCAAGTTCAATTGAAGTAATCACTATTAGCTATCATTATTGTTACAAATTAGGAAACTGAGTCCGAAGAAGTTAAATTATTTACCAAAGTCACTCACATAATAAGTATCAGAGGGGATATTGGAATCTGATTTCTGCCATTCCAGTAACAGTTCTCTTTTCACTATACCATGTCTCCAGTGTCTTCAAACCTGTTAATTAATTTTGGTTTGTTCTTCAGGTTATATCATCACCATCATCTGTAAAATAAGTTTTATTAAATAATTATTATGTGACAGACAGACTCTGTGCTAAGTTCTTCATAAATATTATTTCATTTAATTCTCACAATAACCTTGCAAGATGTATGCTATAACTATGTCATTTTCACTAAAGAGAAAAGTGAGACAAACACGTTAAATGATTTTTTTTCCCAGAGTCACACAACTAATGTGTGTGATGTTGTGTTTGAACTCAGATTTTCCTGATTCTAGACCCAGTGATCTATTTATTCATTGAACCACTCAGCTGCCTATGTGTTTCTTTCTCATGTCCCTTCTTCATAGCCTCCAGCTCTGCTTAACACCTTTCTTTTCTTCAAAAGACCATACTGTAAGTTGTGCATTCTAGACTCCATCAGATGTAAATACCAGTAGAGAGATCACTTTCCACGGACTGGCCTTATTTTGAAATAATAGTTTCTTGCTCTGTTCACAACAGACAACTACCTCCTTTGCCTAGTGAACCTGGTTAGTTAGAGCCTGCTTTTGTACTAGCCCAAGCTATGTGAAAGAGGGAATAGTTATTATATCCAACCATTCCAAAAAGTTAGAAGGTCACTGAAAATCATTTTGTTGTCAATTATGGTAAAGAAGACAATTTTCCAAAAGTGTGACCATGTTGTATAAAATACTCTCACATTAAACTTCTGTTTATTATATATAGTCAACTTCTCAAAATTGGCATACTTCTAAGGAAGTGCCATCTAGTTTTCTGTACTTATCAACACAGAATCATTTTTTAATCTATAATATGCCCTTGGATTTTACTGGAAGAAAAAAAAAACTCTGGTGATGAGTACATAGTGGACAGAGCCAAGATATCAGAGCAACAGGGAGAAATGATGTTCAGATCCTCCAAAATGATTCCTCCACAAAGATCTAGAAAATGTACCAGGGAAATCTAAGGAGAAAAAAAAAGCACAGTAAATCACCTTTCTAGGCTAGGTTGGAATAGGGAGACAAAGATTTCTGTGAAACCTAGTGGTCCATTAAGTATGACTATGGCAAGGTATTTGGATCATTCCAGGACAGGGAGATGTTGTGCACCAGGGCAAGAGGACGATCCAGACACATACAAAGGGACTTCACATTGTGTAGTCTGCAGAAACAGGTACCATTTTTCTGTGTTATCATTCACCATCAAATTCTGGGTCATCAGTCCAGGCAGACTGAGAAGGGGACCTATGCAAAGATATGGTATCTAATGGCAAAAAGTGGTCAAAGATCCTATCCTTTGTACTGAAAAAGGAAAGATTAAGAAGCATGCAGTAGCCATATGGTTCTGATCCCAGTAATGTAGCATGGTCTCAGTTCTATCTTTCAGTCATGTTTGAAGTTTGCAACAAATAAATGAATAGGGCAGGAATTCTGAACCAAAATGGAAACTGAAATTGAATCACTTTAAATATGCAGAGCTTTCCAACTTTCTGATAGTGGCTCAGTCTAGCAACTGTCAACTGGAGCTTCAATCAAGGCAAGCCAACAGGAGTGTTGTGCAGACATAGAGCCAAATTTGGAATTACCAAACCTTAGAAAAGTGATAATACTTTGCTCTGAATAAGACCACTTTGAGAATGCCAAAAGCTTTCAGCTCCCTACCCTGTGTTTCCCTAAGATTTTGGAATAAAGCAATATTCAATATCACAAGAAAGCAACATTAGGACCCATGTAGACAAAAATCAGCCCAGATAATCTCATAAAAAGTGTATTGAGCAAAGCCCTAAAATTAAGTCCTAAATCATGATGTAACCTGGAAGAAGAATAAAAATAAAACAAAAAGGAATCTTGCCATAAAGAGACATTATGGTGATAGGGATGTCTAAGACACAAATTCAGAAAAAGGAATGACTACAAAACATCTACAAGCAAAGTCTCAAACAAAGCTTAGACAAACATAGTTAACCAAAATTCCTAGAGGATCTGAAGCAAGAGTTGTTTCATTTTTTTAAGAGCAAAAGATATTTTGAAATCTAAATAAGAGTAATAATAGAAAAAAGAAAATAAATGAGACTTATAGGGGAAAAAAAAGCTTTGGAAAGAGAATTAACAGTTGGAAGAAGTACAAATTTTTATCCTCGTGTGGTAAAAAATATATATATATATATCTGAATATTAGACACAGTCATGTAGAAATGGGCCTTGTGGAACCATGAGAAATATTAAAACAATATCAGATGACTGAAAGAATAAAAGATGTAATATATTTCCTAGCCAAAATATCAAAAGAAAACAAAAAAAAAATTGTCCTAGAAAACAAATAGAGAAAAAAAAAAAACAAACAACAACAAACCTTGAGAGTCATTTGACTATTTGAACTCTATAAATAAAAAGATCCTAGGCATCATATTTAATAAATCATAAGAGATAACTGCATACATAGCTTAGAACTAATGGAAAATATAAAAAAATCCACTATTCACTTCTTGAAGAAACTTTAAAATAAAAATTCCCAGGAATATTATGTCCCAAATCCAGAGCTTCAAAGAATAAATACTAGAAAAAACCACAAGGAAAGAATACAAGGAATAAGCAGCCATAGTAAGAATTAAATAAGGTTTAGCAGCTAGAATTATAAAGCAATGAAAATTTGGTAATTGACATTTCTGAAGACATCAGATATAGAGTTACAAACAAAAATAAATTATGCAACAAAATTGAATATAATATCTCCTATGTACTGAGCCCACTCCTCTCTCAGCATCGCCTTCTTTATGCTAAAGAAGTGAGAAAGGAAAGAACAAGAGAATAGAGTGTAAGGAAATATACAATGGTAATTGTAATGGAAGAGAGTAACAGATGGATTAGAAAGTAGAATCAAACAATATGTCATTTATGGGAAAAAGCACTTGAAACAGAAATTTCAAAAAAAGAGTTGGAGCAAAATCTATTATGCTTCAGTTGAAGTAAAAAGGCAAGATGAGTAACAGCAAAGATAAAGTTAACAGATAAAAAAAGGAATTTTTTTTTCTTCTGAAAGATAACACAGACAAAGAAGTAATAGGGGAAATGAATTTGTAAACATTTTCATCAGTAAGTTGAGAAATATCAAAAGAACTAATGGGACATGTAACTTTAAAAAAGGAAAATCAAAAAATTTAAAAACCCTAGTTAATCATCAAAATCTAAATACTAAAGATCATAAAGGAGATGGAAAATTAAAAGAAAAATCTATTGAATTAATGAATAAAACTTCAAGCTATTAAAACAACAACATCATAATAGATGAACCAATAGCAAATGAATTAAAATAAAAATCAGCAGTTTCCAAATTTCACAAACAATGATGAAGAAATAATTAGGAAACATTTCAACCAATTATATGCCCATAAAGCTGCCAATCTAAATCAAGTAGATAGATTTTATGAGAATATAAAATGCTCAGTTTAAGTAAATAATAGAGATCTTGAATAACCCAAATTTTGAAAAAAAAATTGAACAAGCCATAAATGGACTCCCAAGGAAAGAGTCCTAGAACCAGATTGATTTACAAGTGAATTCTGTAAACCATTTAAAGAAAAAATAATTCTAATAACCAAAATCTTTATTAAATACTTGCAAAAAAGCATTGCTGTCAAATTCCTTTTATGATATAGTTATCATTTTGATACCTAAAAGACAAAGAGAATATCATTAGTGTTAATTTAAAATAATAATTTAAGCATACGAAAATTTCAACAAGTTTGCAGGATATAAAATATACCAATATAAATTAATAGTATTTTGATATATTATCTACAAAATTCAGTTTATAGAGATAGAGAAATTCCATTTAAACTAATTGATATGTGTGTATGTATATTTTATGCATATGTGTGTATGTGTGTGAGGGTCTATAATACTTGTGACCCTATCTACAGAAAGAATGTGAAGACAAATATATAAGATATAAATATAATATATACAAATATGAAACACTTTATGTAAATAAAGACAGATCTAAATAATTAGAAAAATGCTAATTGCTCATGTCTAGGCTGTCCCAATATATCAAAATGATGATACTACCTAAATTAATTTACTAATCCAATGCATATTAATAAAACTATTAAAAGATTACCTAAATAGAAAATATGATAAAACTTATATGGAGGAACAAAAGGTAGAGAATGTCAAGGGAATTAATGAAAAGAAAAAGTTTGAAGGGATACTTGTGGAAACATCACACAATATACAAAAGAAAATCATCACAGTAGCTGGGTGCTTAATAACATAGAGGTTCCACAATTGTGGGAGGAACTCAGTATTCAAGAAAATTGTTGGAAAAACTTGAAATAAGTCTGACAGAAACTAGGTCTAAGCATACTTCTCGAATCCTTTATTAAGAGAAGACCCAATAACTATATGACTTAGACATAAAAGGTGACATCATAAACAAATTAGAAGAGCAAGGAAGAAATTACCTCTCAGATATATGGCTAGGGGAAATGACCATGCTCAAAGAAGACATTGGGAGGGTTTAAAAAGAGAAAATAGAAAATTACGGTGATACAACATTTTAAAAAATTTTTGCACAAACAAACCAATGAAGGTAAAATTAGAAGACAATAGATAAATGAGAGATTTCTTTTTACAAGTTTCTATTAAAATGGTCTCATTTCTAAGAAATATGTAGGAATTATTAAAATTTGAGAGAATTATAGCTATAAGTGCCCAAATGTGATAAGTGCCCAAATCTTATGAACAGGAAATCTTCAGAGAAAATAAAACTGTCAATACACACATAAATATTGTCTACATCACTAATTTTAGGGAAATGCAAATGAAAGCAATTCTGAGGTTTTACACCATACTCATCAAATTTGTATACGACCAAAAAAATGAAAATATTGGATAGCCTTTGGGGAAACAACTCAATTAGTACATTGTTGGTAGAGCTGTGAACTGCCAGCCAATTTGGAAACAATTCGTAAATATATCCCAAAAATTATTAAGGTTTATATATTATTTGACCCTAAAGTAGCACAAATATGACTATTTTTATTTTAATTTTAGTATTTTTAGTTTGTTTTTCCCCACAAAAACCGATAAAAGAGACAAAAGACCCATATGTACAAAAATTTTAATAGTAGCTACTTTGGCAATGGCAAATAATTGGACATTGCAGAAATGCCCATCAATTTAGGAGTGGCTAAAGAAGTTATCTTATGAATGTGTTGGAACAAATCATTAAGGGAATAGTATCAGTGAAATCTGAGGAACACTTGGATGAAGCGATTCAGGGTAAAGTGAACACACCCAGGTAAACCACAATTACAGGGGACTCTTTATAAAACATATTCTTTACCTCTCAAAAGGTAGATGGTTGTCTCAGAGCACATATTGAAGACTATGAATAGTTTTTGTTTTGTTTTGTTTTGTTTTGTTTTCTTTTTGCTGGGGGGAGGAAAGTGGGACAAGGAAAAGAGGACATGACCAATGTATGAATTTATTAAGATTAACTCTACCTATTTGTAATTGGGGAAAAAAGAAAATCTTCGAAATATCTAAGACCAATAATGTTTCCAAAAGACTTATGAAGAAACAAGTTACCCACTTCCTAATCAAGAGATGATGAACTCAGTGTGCAGATTATAATTTTTATTTTTGTTTTGTTTTGTTTTTTGAGAAGACCAGTGCAGGAATTTTTTTTCATTATTATAAATGTAAGGATATTTTGTTTTATTTGTGCTATTTCAGTCAGGATAAAGGTAGAAGTGAGAGAGATAAGGTAGATAGTCATTTGAAAAAAAAAATTAAAAATCAACCCTCTAGTGATGTTCTAGCTTAGTTGCATCTCACATCAAACTTTCTGTAAAGCTAGTTTAATCATCTACTTTTTCTATATTGGGAAATGTTCATATTACTGTACAATGTTTCTTATTAGTATTTTGGAATTGTTCATTCTACAAATTAGCATTGCCCTTGACCACCTGTCTTTCTCCTTTTCAAAGATATTACATTTTACTGGCAGGTTTGGCTGTTCTTGTTAACTAGAGGGAATAGGTGCTGAACTTTTTTCCCATCTGACAGTTATGATATTTCAGATGTGATGTGTGAAAATTTTCACTGTGTAGAATTCTTATCATCTGAAAGCATGTGAATTATTGTGTTTTTATCCAATCAGAATCAGTTCCAAGGTTATCTTATGAGAAAGCCCTCCTTCCTGAATTTGCTAATTTATGAATTGTAGTTCTATGATAACTGAATAATGAATTTGACTTCCAAAGGGGAATGCATTCACATTCTTAGAAACTCTATAAGGTATTTTACTTTTGTCAGAGAATCACTAAATGGGATGAAACAAAATTTTACTTCATTTTGCACTTAGTTCTCTTTCTCTGAAGGTGGACAATATTTTTTCAGCATGAGACCTTTGGAATTGTCTTGGATGATCTTGTTGACCAGAGTAGCTAAGTCTTTTACAATTGATCATCGTTATCATATAGCTATTACTGTGTACAATGACTGTCTGGTTTTGCTCACTTCACTTTGTATCAGTTCATACTAATCTCATGAGATTTTTCCTGAAACTATCCACCTTGTCATTTCCTATAGTACAGTAGTATTCCATCATAATCATGTACCACAGTTTCTTTATCCATTCTCCAGTTGATGAACATTGTTTCACTTTTCAGTTTTTTTCACATCAAAAAGGGAGCTGCTATAAATATTTTGTACATATGAGCCTTTTTCAATTTTCTTGTTCTCTTTTCATTATAGACCTAGTAAGAGTATGGCTATGCCAAAGGGTAAAAAGTTTATAACTCTTTGGGGATAGTTTCAACTTGATCTCTGGGATGGTTGGACAAGTTTACAACTCCATTCCTTCCCAACATAATCCCATCCCATAAACTTACATCCATTCACTGTCTATGTAGACGCCTAACTGCCATAAAATGATAAAGTTCTTAGAAGTTACATGTAACCTCTTTTAATTTAAGGATATAAACAATTGAATATTAATGTGTTCTTTGTGTTTTCTATGTCATATCTACTTTTTCATTCTTTTCTTGAGTGTTGTGTGTGAATGTTAAATATTTTTATTCAACCCTAATGAACTTGAAAGTTCTTCTTTTTAGCTAATATCCATTTTTTCCCTTGAAGGATTATATTTCATTTTGTTGAGTAGGTTATTTTTTATTTCAATCCTAGCTCCTTTATCTTCCAGAATATCATATTCCAAACTCTCCATTCCTTCCATTGAAAGCTGCTAAATCTTGTTTGATGCTGACTATAATTCCACAATATTTGAATGTTTTCTTTCTTGTTGCTTAAAGTAGTTTCTCTTTGAACTGGAGCTTTGGAATTTGGCTACACTGTTCATGGGAGTTTTTGTTTTAAGATCTCTTTCAGGTCTTGATTCATGGATTCTTTTATGTTTTTATTTTACTCTTTAGATCTAAGATACAGAGACAGTTTTACTTGATAATTTCTTGAAATGTGAAGTCAATGTTATTTATTTGATCAGGGATTTCATATGGTCAGATAAGCCTTAAATTATCTCTCTTTGATTTAATTTCCAGGTCAGTTGTATTTCCAATGAGACATCCACATTTTCTTCTATTTAAATTAATTAATTCATTCATGCATTTATCTATCTGTTTATTTATTCATTTATTCACTCATTCATTTACTTATTTGTTTGTTTGTTTATTTAATTGTTCATTAACTAATTAATTAATTTGTTTATTTGGGTTTTTTGCTTTACTTAATTGTTTTCTTGATGTCTCATGGTTTAATTACATTCTACTTAGTCAATTCCAATTTTAATGTGATTATTTTCTTCAGTGAGATTTTGTTCCTCTTAAAATTTGGACAATAGGTTTTAAGGTAGTTCTTTTCTTCAGTGAATTTTTATGCCTCTTTCACCATAATCCTACTCTATTTTTAACTTATTTTCTTCAGCATTTTTGTGCTCCTTTTATAAGACGTTAATTCTCTTTTCATAATTTTCTTGTACACTCTTTCCCTGACTCCCCTCTCCTCCAATTTTTCCTCTGCCATTCTTATCTTTCTATAACTCTTCTGGGACTACTTGTTGGACTTGGGTCCAATTTGACATTTTTTCTTTGAGGCTTTGCTGATAGCTCTTTTCATGTTGTTATCTTTTTACGAGTTTGTGTCTTGGTCTTCTCTGCTATCATAGTAATTTTTTATGGTCAAGTTTCTTCCTTTTTTTTGTATATTTTCCACTCTATATCTTGACTTTGGACTTTATGTTAAAGTTGGACTCTGCTCACTTGGGGGTGCAAAACCTGTTTTGATGCTGCAGTTTTGAAAGCAAATTCTGGTATCTGCAAGTTTTTGGTTCTTCCAGAGAGGTATAGTTACTGCTTTCAAGGTCTGTATTTGAGTCTTTATCTAGCTTCTGCTCCCCAGCTTCAAGGTCTAGATCTCTCCTTGTACCTGGACATGTGTCCAGATCCTCTCTTCTCCTGCAACTGCAAGTACTAGTACACATCTCTGCTTTATAACAGCAACCAGATCCCCAGCTCCTATATGAATGACCATAAAGGCTCATCTTCACCCTGGAATTGTTACCTAGAACTGTGACCCAAAACTGTATTGGGCAATATGGTTGCCAAACATGTCCAAAAGTCAATGCTGGAAAAGATTGCCCTGTAATCTCTCTCTCTCTTTTTTAAAAATAGTATTATATATGTTTTACTGTTACATTTCAAGAAAAAAAATTTAGCTTTCATCTTTGCTAGAATTTTTCTAAATGTTTCTTGCTCTCTCCCTCCTCCTAATATGGTAGGCAGTTTGATATAGTTTATACATGCTCTATCACACATGTTTATACACGTGCTATTACATAAATATATAGCACATATACATGTGATATCATGTAAAAATATTTTCCTAATAGCCATACTTGTGAAAGAAGATATGAATCAAAAGAAAACAAAGAAAAAGAATAACGTAAAAAATGCTTTAATCTGCATTCAGAATTCATTAGTTCTTTATCTGGATATAAATAGCATTTTCCTTCATGAATCCTCTGTATTTATTCTGAATCATTGTGTTGCTGAGAAGAGCTGAGTCATTCGTAGTTCATCATCACAAAGTGCTTCTGGTACTGCGTACAATGTTTTCCTGGTTCTGCTCGCTTCACTCAGCTTTAGATCATAAAAGACTTTCTAGATTTTTCTGGGATCTCTTTGTTCATCATTTCTTATTACACTATAGTAATCTGTTTTATGCTTATACCACAGCTTGTTCCCCAACTGATAGGCATCTCCTCATTTCAATATTTTACTACCACAAAAAGGGTTGCTAGAAATATTTTTGTGCATATGGGTCCTTTCCCTTTTTTTTTTTTAATGATCTCTTTGGGATACAGGCCTAGTAGCGGTATTCTTGGATCAAAGGATGTGTACAGTGTTATAGCCCTTCCAGTATAATTCAGAATTGTTCTGCAGAATGGTTGGATCAATTCACAATTCCACCAACAGTGAATTGGTGTCCCAAATTTCCCTACATCCTTTCCAACATTTATCATTTTCCTTCCTCTTTTTCTTTGGGGTTTTACTCATAGGTATTTTGACATTGTTGTCCTCTTCTGAGTTTGTATCTCAGTCTCCCTTGTCACTATGATAACTCTCTATGGTTAAATTCTCCTAGAAGAATATTGTAGTTAGTACTTGAATGATTATCCAATGAGGTAGGCTTTCATTCGCTTTTCCTTGACCCAGAGATAGAATGGGCTTCAAGTGTGTCTTTTCTCTTAACCCTGAAGAAAGCTATCTTTTAAAAACTCTGATTATCATCACTTACAACTTAAGTTCAATGTGAATTATCTTGGCTCTAATGGGAGCTGTTGCAAAGAAATAAAATCTAACAAGTCATATATTGAGAACAAAATGTTAGGCAGTGTCACAACATGAGAACAGCTAGATGGCTTAGTTGATAGAAATCTCTGTCTGGAGTCAGAAAACCTGAGTTTAAATCTGGTGTGTGATCCTGGGCAAGTCATTGAATATACTGGATAAAGCTTGCCTGAATCTATTGGAGAAAGAAATTGTAGAACAGTCCACTGTCTTTGCCAGAAAACCACATTGACAGTACTTGTGTACTATTGAGTGGGATAAAAGTGATGACTTCTCAAAGACTTAATAATAGATTGCCTGGACCTCAGACTTGGGTTTCTATTAATTAGATGTGTGTGTGTGTGTGTGTGTGTGTATGTGTGTGTGTGTGTGTGTTGGAAACTTCTCAGGTACTATTCTAAAATCTAGACAGATTTGTAGCAAGTTACCAAAGATTTAGCAGCCTGGGCTTACTTCCCTGGTGATAACTTGAAGGTTTTGCTAAGCTAAGCTAATGTGTAGGAGGGGAAAGTACAGACCCTTCAGATTTATCCATAGGCCCAGATGTCCCAGACTTGTTTCCACTGATAACCATCTGACCTGTACAAATATAAAATTGGAAATCCTGTTACAAAACTCTGGACAGGTCACCATGTCCTAAAATCCCCATGATTCATAAAATATCATCTGCTTTCATATTTATGTTGACACTGCTAGACATATATCCTCTGTTTTCACATCTATTTTGATACTGCTGACATTTTATTTGCTGTATAAGTGGATTTTTGTGGTCAGACACAGGGAGGGGGAAAGGAGTGGTCTTTTGGATATATAAGCAAGCTTTACATTCTGTATTTTGGGCCCCTCTCACCAGACTTCTGGTGATGATGACTCCCCCCTTCCTGTGGGAGGTAATAAATATCTTTTTTGTTTCTCTAAAGAAACCTCTGAGTTATTGAATTTGTTTTGGGCAAGGATCTTTTGTTCTACACACTATTGTCCACAACATCATCAAAAGTAGGACTGAGTTACTGAACAACAAAATCAAAAGATGGAAATGTATCATAAGTATGAACTCATTTTTTATTGTTGTTCAATCATTTTTCTTGTGTCTCACTTTCTGTGACTCTATTTGAAGTTTTCCTGGCAAAGATACTGAAGGGGTTTACCATTTTCTTTTCCAGTTCATTTTACAGATGAGCAAACTGAGGTAAACTGGTTTCAGTGACTTTCCCAGGATCACACAGCTAGTGAGTATCTGAGGATGGATGTGAACTCAAGTTTTCCTGACTCCAGGCCTGCTCCCTAAGTACTATGCTACCTAGCTGCCCTATAAACTCTTCCATTTTAGACAAAAGAGTCTTTCTAAGTTCTTGAGTAGAGGAGTGACTTGATGGAAAAGGTGCTTAAGAATTCTGTTATGAAAGTGTATTTTTGGCTGGCGTTAATTTGATCACTGATAATAGTTGAGATGGGGGCTATTTCATTTTTGTCTTTATATCTTCCATGGTGAACATGGTGCTTTTTACATAATAGCTATACTAGTCATGTAATTTTTTTTCGCTGAATAAATGTCAGATAAATACATAAATATATTCCTTTACTTTTATACATATATATAGCAAAGTTGCCATTCAAGTCATCTTTTCAAATGAGGGACGGAAAATACATGAAGCCTAGAATGAAGTTTTGTTCCTTGGAGGGAAACATCATATTCAATTAATTGGTTTACTTAACTAGCTGGGTTGTTATGATATCTAGATAATATGTAAGAGATAGAAGGCAGATGGGAAGTCCCATTTGACTTTCCTTGTTTTCTTTGTATTTTCATTGGTAATGTAATATCTCTTTATCCTTGACCCTTTCTTCACCTCAAAACAAAGTTCTCTAAGGAATTTTTTGGCAGTGCTAGAAATGCTGATTAGACTGTACTGTGAAATTATCAGAGATTCAGTTCTTCCCCAGGAAATTAATTACTTGTGCATTAAAATGATAGCAATATACTAGATATCATTATGTGTACAACAAATTCAGTTATCATAAATTCTTGTATCTTTTAACATGTGTGGACAACTGTTTACCAATACATGGACCTTTTTTTTTCATGCAACTGATAGAACACCTAGAAAATGAAATATTTTCAATTGTAAGGAAATATTAAACATGAATTATAAATACCTAAAGGTCTCTCTAGGCTAGAATCATACATTTCCATACTTTCCCCCAAGTTGTTATAGAACCCTTGGGGATAATATAATGCATTTTAAACTGAAAGTTAAAAGAAAGCATTCATGATAAAGAAGCTATCATCCTGCATAATCATTTAATGTTTAGATAATTCCATTTTCACAAATACATTGTTTTTATGATTGGTATTTTTAGATTTCTTTGTAAAGCATCATATTTCCCTTGAAAAGCCACCTTTACCTTCTCAGTGTTTTTTACACAGTAGCTATATAACAAGTTGTACAGCTAGAAGGTACTTTGGATATAGCACCTGGCCTGGAGTCATGAAGAACTGATTTTAAATCTGACCACATATACTTATTAGCTGTGTTACCCTGAGTAAGTCATTAGTCTTTGTTTTCCTCAGTTCTCTCATCTCTAATATTTCTTGGAAAAGTAAATGGCAAACCACTCCAGTATTTTTGCAAAGAAAACCTTAGATTGGGTCATTAAGAGTCAGACATGACTGAAGCAACTGAATGGCAACAAAAACAGTTTAATAAGTGTTCGTTAAATTGAGCTGAATGAATTGAAAACTCTTATGTCTGTATATTAGTTTAATTATCTTTTATAGGAAGAATCAAATAATAATAAAGAAATTTTATAATGTATCATTTCATCTACATATTAGGTAACTAAAGGAGGTTGTGAGTATTCAAAGAAATCTCACATGTGAAAAAGTTTGTTAATCGTAAAATGCTAATTAAAATCTATCCATCTCTAACTGCCTGACATGGTGACAGAGACGTGTCTTGGAGTCAGGACAGTCTGGGTGCAAGTCCTGCTTTTGGTCATGTGTGATGAGCAAATCAGTTATTCAATGAAATCACAGATCTAGGACCCCCCCTTAAAAAAAAAAACACCTTACTTTTATCATTAATATGGATGATCAATTATACATCACTTGAGTTCAAAAAAATGCATACTAATAAGCTACAGCATATTGTTATAATCTGTGCCACATTGAGCATGTCACAGCTTCAGTTTCCTTATTTGGGAAATGAGGGAATTGAACTATTCATTAAGGTCTGCTTTATCAATAGAGCTATACTACGACACTGATGGAAAACATTTAAAATGATCTGTGTAACTCTTTTAGGCTCAGTGAAATGTATTGCTCAGAAAATATCCCCATATCTTTCACTGTTTGTTTCCCTTGAGATATTTTGGCTTTGTACTAACTCACCT
The DNA here is from genome assembly GCA_028627135.1 of Pseudochirops cupreus. Classification (NCBI taxonomy): domain Eukaryota; kingdom Metazoa; phylum Chordata; class Mammalia; order Diprotodontia; family Pseudocheiridae; genus Pseudochirops; species Pseudochirops cupreus. The sequence continues at coordinate 340,587,492 of CM053580.1, forward strand.
GCTGATGTTCTGAGTGATGTTTTTTCTTCAGAATCCCACAATGTTTGTTGTGTTCATTGATCATTGTCATGTTACTATCTGTTTTCATCCATCTCTTCCATTCTCTCAACGTCTAAGATTCTTTAGGTAGAGTATTCATCTTGCTGTGTATTTACTCTGAATTTTTAACTTTTTGGTGTTTTGTCATTTTCATTCTTCCTCTCCTTTCTTCCTAAATGTCATCTAATTATTTATTTTCCTCCTTCCCTCCTCCCAAAGTCTTTTGTTTTGGTCTCTTTTCTTTCTCTATACCTTTTAACTCACACTGGGTGCTGATTACCTTTTCAATTTCAGATGACTATTCTATTTTCATTCAATTATGTTCCTATTTTATATCATATCTAGTTGTCATTAAACTAGGTATAATATGTACAAGCTTAGTTCTCAAGGAAAATTTGTGGTTGTTTCACTAAACTGAGTCAATCCCACCATTATTACTTTTATGACTTGAATATTTTTAACTCATTGGCCTATATGTAAACTTTCCAGTTAAGGGTAGGATATAGAAAGTTAGCTTTAGAGCTAGAAACACTTGGATTCAAGTGTTGATTCTGAAATATGGTCACTGAGATGCTGGGCAAATCACAAACTTTCACTGGTTAGAGCAGAAATGTCAAAGGTAGAGAAACACTACCAAGTAGCCTGAATGAGACTAAAATGCAATTGGTAAATATTTAGCCAAATAAATAAAAATACAATAAAACTTAGATATTGTGGTTTTCTAAGTCAATATACACCATCAAGGATCTTTATGTACAGTTTAGTGGCCCCATTTCTATTTGAGTTTAGCATCATTGGCCCAGAGCATTTGGAGGAATTTCTTAACTAGATAATTCCCTACACTGATAAAATTGTAGGTCCTAATCACCCTGTTCTAACACGACCCTGAAGAGTGTTTAAAAAAAATTATCAGTAGAAAACCTGTTTTTATTTGATGTACTTAAAATGCAAAAATCTTAAATACACTCAAATTCACAAATATAACTCTAATTAAACATAGAAGTCATAATACATAGGTGCACTCACACGTACACTGATGTATACAATCTTTTTCACATTAAAAAAACCCTGTACTTCCCCAGAAAAATAAAATTTATCATAACAACCCAATAAACAACACCCCTAAATTACAATTTGTGGAATTTTGGAACTGAAATGGTCATGAGAGTTGAGAAAACAAATGAGAAAAAAATAGGTTGAGTGGTTAAACAATTAACAAAAAGAAGCTCAGTTTGGTAATTCCCATATACCTTGTAAACATGGTATTAATTTAAAATTATGCCTTTGAACTATGGAGATTTTTCTAGATGAAGCATGCTGAGTTGAAATTTAAAAATCTTTTCTCATTCAAATATGAAATTTCTCATTCAATAATTAACTCCTCTAATCCAATTTGCATCTAGTAATGAACTTTCAAGAGAAAATAATAAAGGAGAGATACAAGTAGGTGAGAGTAATCACAGTATCTTCATAGCCTGTGCTTCATCCCTACAGGTGAAAAGTCCATTTCCTCCCACTATTTGCCCAGAAACTACTATCTCCATATCTTGTACCTTACTCTCCTTTATCCCTATGTCATTCAACACAACATTGCTACATTACCTGGTTCCATGATTTGGTTGCAGTAACATCCTTCTCACATAGCCTCACTTCTCTAATTCTTGTGAGGAAGCTGGCTAGACTTTCTGCAACATAGTCCATCCCATTCACCAAAATGATCCACATTCAAGGTTGAAATTTAGTTTCTAATGTCACCTTCCCGTTGTCCCCATTCCTTCTCAAATGTTTTTTTTTCCGCAACTGAAAACAAAACAACACAAAACAAAACAAAACTCTAATTTGAGTTCTGAAACAAAGAGCTGCTATTAATTAGCAAATTTGTTTCTCAGGTCACCATAGTCATGAATAAATGCAAACTCAGTCACTGAAAGCCATTTTCTGGTGGATTCTAGCCCTCATTCTAGGCTCACTCAAATGATCTGCTTTTACATGCTTTACATTTTAGCCAAGGTGGCCTGTTCATGATTCCTTGAACTTAGCATTCTATCTCCAAAACTTTGCAGTTAGCACTTTATATTTAAAACTTATGTCCTCCTTAGAGCTACCACTTTGTTTAGTGTCAGTTCACCACAGCAGTTTCATCCTTGTAATCCACAATATATGCAACATGGTATATGCATCCTTCTGGCTCTACACAATATATGATAATGTAAATTCATTTTCTGTAAAACTTCGCTCTATTATTCCATTTTATCCTGATAAGAGAACTTAATAGTATCACTGTCATAAATGCAAATTCTCTGCAAATAATATATATGTAGGATATATTTGTTGAATGAATTTATATATAATTTTGCTTATGAATATATCTATATTATTTTAATTTGCCTTTCATTATGCATTTTTCCTGTGAAGGCCATGGTTTTATGCTTTTTCCTTTTTGTTCAATCATCTTTCATGAATGATATGTGAGCTGAAAAGATAGACTAAATTTGTCTTTTGATATATTTACCAATGGTCTAGATAGAGCAAGTCCATCTCAAGAGAGGTGAGAAAACAAGAAGAAATTGTTTTATGTCCTCCACCATTTGTGGGGTTTTGACAAATACTGAAACAGATTTTGGGTCCAAGACTATTTATTATTCAACTATAACATTAAGAAAAAACATAAAGCTATTTTTGCCTATGTGGTGAAGGTAATGACATTTTATTATTTTATATCAATTATGAATATGATAATATTTTAAATATGGAAATCAGGTTTATATTATTTTATGTATGCAATTTTAGTACACTTGCTTATGGAGTATGAAAACATTCAGGTGTTAAAAGGTGGTAAAGATGCCAACTATTTTATATTACTTTTAAAATATTTCTGATCTACCATTGTAGGTTTTTTTTTAAATATTGATGTTGATTTCTTCTCCCCAGAACACTATCAACTGTATGTTCCTGAATCAGCTCAAGTTGGTTCTGCTGTAGGAAAAATCAAGGCAAATGATGCTGATACTGGAACAAATGCTGACATGAAATACACAATCATCAATGGTGATGGTATTGGAGTGTTCTCAATATCAACTGACAAAGAGACAAGAGAAGGCATTCTTTCCTTGAAGAAGGTAAGAAAATATAAAAATATTTTCAAATTGTAATCCATTCTTAATTATTTACATTAATGGAACAAAGTAGATGTATGGATATAATTTAAAAAGAACAATAACCCCCAAACTATTGTAAAGCCAAGCATGAGCAACTCTCCATAGGACTGTTGCTGTGAATAGCTTTAAGGTTCTGATCACATAGTATAGTGAACTCTCCATATATTCAGCAATAAATCAAGGCAAAATATTCACAGACACCAAAGTAAAGTATTCACAATGATATAATATAACAACTTATCACTAAAGTGGTCACATAGTTTCAAATGAAAGATATTCAACAATTTCTTAAGTCAATCATCCTTAAGGAGCAAGCCTCTCTAAGGGACACAAAGAACAAAAATGAAAGTTTTTTCACCCCTAGATCATCTTGTCTTAATCTCTCAGTCAAAAAGGCTTCCATCTTCTTTATTGGAGATTATTTTCCAATTATCCTTAACCCAATCATCCTCAAGGTGTACAAAGTTCTCCCACTCCTAGATCACAGTAAATCATGATCTTCTGAGTTATCACTAAGTATCCAAGGAGAGGTCTTTTTATCTTGGCTTGAGGCTGGCTCCCAAATTCCAAAGTTCCTCTTCTATGACTCCAGTTCTTTCCTGAATCTACCCAACTGTCACCTGGATTCATAGGCAGACAGCTCTCAGCTCCTCATTCAGATCCTTGTCCAGTGCCTTGTCCAGCTCCCTTTTCATATTGAAGATTACAGTGTCCAGTCCACCTCAAGTCCTTCACAGTTTCTGATTCTGGAAAGACAAAGCTTAACACAGCCAAAGCAACATTCACACACATTGCCAGCACCATCATTAATTCACTATCTGCCTGTGAAATCAACACAGATCCACAAACAAGGTCTGAGAACTCAACACAAATCATTAGTATAGTCTAAGGACCTCTGAAACCCTCCTCCAGGAATTCTATAAACAGAAAACAAGAAAATCTTCTTTCAGGGCTTCCAATGAGGTCCCAGGGCATTTGTACAAAGTATTACAAACACAAATTAACACAGACAAAACAGAGTGCAGGCCATCACAAATGTTCCCTTCTCAGTTCTCCTCTCTTCCAGCTTGTGCTTCTGCTTTTATATGGTCATTATCTTCTCCCTGTTCTGCCCTCCTCTTATGTCCTTCCTGTTCCTTTTTTTGGCAAGTCCCTCCCACTGTAAGTTTCATAATTTCTGTTTCTTAACAAAGTTTGATATAATCACAGGCAAGGTTCAAATGAAACAAGGTGCTAAGTACTTCTTTTCTTGCCATTACAACTACCTATTTGATCTTAAACATACCTTTACTTTTTAATTGAATATGAATATTTCCAGTGCTCCCCAAATCCATTTTCAGTAACATGATTACACTACACCAAGAAAATCTAATATGGAAGCATCTAAGAATCTATTTCTTTTTTCCCTCTTAATTCTATGTCCTAACCAATCTCTGAAAGACCTCCTATGCTGGGAACTAATGCAAGATTCTTTCTCTCTCAAACCTACCATAAATACTGCAGATGGTTAAGTGTTTGGGATTCAAGGAATCCTTCTGAATATACAATAAACAGAAAGAATAAAAATGTCACTATGTCCCTAACAAAGTGGGTTCATGCAGGCAATTATTAAACCGTTTGATGGTAGTACAATAGAAGTTAAATAGGATGGGGTGGCTTTAAGAAGTGAATTTGAAGGTATAAATTGTTATAAATTGCACCGTGTAATTGTACGTAATTTGAATTTGAAGACCCTTTTTTGTATTGGCAAGTAAGCAGGTATTTAGCCCTTAGTAACTAATCAAACCTCTGTGAAAGAAACAGAAGGTATGAACTATTGTCTCCTGTTGCTGACATGATAGGAAGGGGTTGGCTGAAATAGGAAGCAGCTGATGCTGTGTGTATATAAGAAAAGTCCCAGAGAGGCTTTTCCAAATTTACTGAGTGGTAGTCATTTCCCATAGATATTCAAGGCTGAATTATATTCAGAGATGAATATCTGACAACTTTATCTCAAACTCTTTTCTGGATCTTTATTCAGACTACACCCTTTAAGTAAAGGTATGTTTAAGGTCAAAGTTTCTTGAAACTAGAATCTGGTGGCAGAATCTGTTCTGCTGGGGAGAGAGAATGTTTCTCTCAGCAGCATTTGGAGGCTGGGCTGCTATTGCTGGACTGAGGATGGACTCAGAATTTCTTTGGACAAGAATCATGGAGGTTGAAGTTGCTGCTGCTGGGAAGGCTGAAGAGGAAAGGCCTCCCCCCAATCCCCCCACCCACGGCTGGAGAAAATGATTTTGATTTTGAAAACCTGGGAGAAGTGATTTTGATTTCAGAAGCCAGCTGAGATTTCTTCTGGTTCCTAGGGCCAGCTGAACTGCTAGAGGACTGAGGAAGCATGGCTGTGGTGTTTGTCTGTTTTGATGTTGTTTTGCCAGATTTGTCTGCTGGTGAAGGACTGTGCTGTTGTTGCAGACGTTCTCCAACCTTGCTGTTGGTTCAGAAACCCTGAAGAAGGATTTTCTTGTACATTTACAGAAATCCTGGAAGAGGGTCTTGCTGATGTTTTCATGGGTCCTGAGACTGTTCTGCAGGCAGAGAGTGAATTGATGAGGACACTGGCAATGAATATTGTGGCTTTTTTAAGCTTTGTCTCCCCAGGAACAGAGATTGCTGAGAACTTTCCTCAGGTCAAGATGAAGAAAAGACCTCTCCTTGGGTACTGAATGCTGTGATGATAAAGTGGTTTACTAGTGACCTAGGGGTAGAGAGTTTGTGTATTTTCTAATGATAGTACTTAGTGGTTAATGATACTTAGTAAATGATTGCTGAATAAGTGCTGATTGACTTAACTTAGTTGCCCCATGAGTGAAAGATTGACTACTATACTCTGAGATGGCTGAATGATTGAGTAAGGAGGCAAACCTCCTTAGGGATATCAGATGATTTTTCTTTATTCTAAACTTTGTGGCCACTGTGGTGAAAACTATGTGGCCATTTTAATGATAAGCTCTCGTGAATACTATATTGTGATTTTCTGTGATAAGTTGTTATATTGTGAATGCTGTACCTTGATTTTCTGTGAATGTTTTTCTTTGATTTGTTATGGAATAAATAAAATGTTCACTATACTGTTTAATCAGAACCTTAAAAGCTGTTAACAGTAGCATTCTTCTGGAAAGTTGCTCGCGCATGGCATTACACACCTCACAAGTAATATTCCAATTTTAGGAAAGTAGATAGACAAGAAAGCTTTGAAACAATTAGTCTGAATACTGAATCCTCTGAAATGCTTAGAGTTTATTTATGAATTTGCAGTGCATATTTCTATTGGATTGGAACTAATTACAATATTTTATATATAAATATAATTTCAAATTTACATATGAGCAGCTACTTCAGGGAATTTGTTATTCACACTAATTGGGACCTAGCTGAATTCATTGTGTACATTTCCAATCTGGAAATTATAATTTACATGAAAATAAATTTAGGCAAGTAATTTCTAGCATCAAACTTATCTAAAGGATGGAAATAGGGGAAAGGACTTATGAAGGCTACGTTAAAAATTGTGGGAAATAAGTCAGCTTTTCCAAATTTACTGAGTGGTAGTCATTTCCCACAGATATTCAAGGCTGAATTATATTCAGAGATGAATATCTGACAACTTTATCTCAAGCTCTTTTCTGGATCTTTATCCAGACCACACCCTTTAACTGTAGTGTAGGTACTTTTCTCTTCTCCTTCTAAGCTCTTTTACTTAATGATCTCATCAGTTCTAATGGATTTAATTACCATTTCTA
>CM053580.1:340594970-340623190 GCA_028627135.1 Pseudochirops cupreus
CTGGAGGAGGTAATGGCAAGCCAATCCAGGATCTTTGCCAAGAAAACCCAAATGAATTAACAAAGTTTCGGATGTAACTGAAAAAACTAAACAACAAGAAGAGCATTAAAGCTTTGAGGCTCCAAAATAACCACAAATAACCCCAGATGTATACCAGTAAAAGCAAGAATACCATGTAGGACCATAAGGAAGATCCTGTCATAATACCAGTAAAGTGCTTTCCTGTACATAATTATCAATTTTTTTCTGCTCCTGTAAGGAATAGACATTATATGGAAGCACTTTTTAGCTTTTCTTACTTTTCATGATCATAGAGTTATTAGTTTTCACTCTTAGCAGATTCAAGGAGTTATCATGCCATGCTAAGCCCACTCCCTTCACCCTGATTCCCAGTTTACTAGAAGGGAGATTTAGTTCCAGTCAGTGAAAATATTTCCAAACTATGTGAATGCTTGAGATAGTGAAGATCCTACTATTGCACTATATACCCCAAGCCTCAAGCAAACAAATAAAATATGTAAGACATTCCTCCATACACAGGGACAAATCTAAATCAACCTCACTGCTAGATACATGTCTATTTTATCTTAGACAAGCACTTTCATTCATTTATTCACTCTCCAACCTCATTCTTTTATTTTTCTTCTTACTATATGTCTTTGTATGTGATATCACACATACTCTATGATAACTGTATGACTTCCTTAAAGAATATTCATCTATAACAGCAAGTTCTTAGTCCTGAATACATCGTTCAACTAGCTCATTTATTCTGACTTTTTAAAGCCAAATGCCATTTTGCATTCCTAAATGCCAATATATTTATCCACAGGTAATTAGAAAGAGTTTGATTTGGTTATATTTTTTTTTAACTTTAAGGCCTCCTGTTAATCCTCAGTGCCACAGGAAGACTGTCCTTCACAACCAAATGATGCCATTTATTGAAAATACTCATATGATGAACTGGTCATCTTTTTTGCATTATTCAAATGAATTTTCCCTTGAAATTCACTGAAAAGAAAAATAATAACATTGATCCTTAATGCAAATCATGAAACTTGTACATACTCTGTGGAAATCTAGGTGGGTTGTCATTGACATCTGAGAGTGTAATATTGACAGTAGTGGACCCTGAAAGGCCTCCAACTTGCCCGGCCATATCTTTGGCTTGAATGACCACAGAATAATGCTCTCTGGCTTCCCTGTCCATGTTATGCAGGGCCGTTCTTATAACTCCTGTAATATATGGGGGAAAGGGGGAGGGAGAGAGAGAGAGACAGAGAGAAAGAGAAAGAGAAAAAGAGAGAGGGAGAGAGAGAATGAGAGAGAGAGAGAGAGAGAGAGAGGGAGAGAGAGAGAGAGAGAGAGGTCAGCATTAATTGAACATTTTTACATGTGTGTCCTCTAAAAAAATGCCTTTGATGCTATTTACTTAGAAGTTAGTAATAGGTATCTGTCACAAGAAATTTATCATACAAATAGCCAGATATTTTCTTCAAAGTATTCCATCACAAAATTTGCTTCAAATCACTTGTTTGAAGGAAATTTACCATTGGCAAATGAAGATATGTTCTAAATATTTGCTCCTTTGATAAGAATGTTCATAGAGGGCAGCACATTTAATATAATAACAATAACAAAAATAGCAACATGAATATCCCATCATTCATTGCAGATTCACACTCAAAGCTTCCTCTCTTGCAGCCAAAGGCTCTGATTGTTGCCAGGACCCAGGCCCACTACACAACTTTCTAATGTTTTCAAACTCAGTTTCCGAATTCAGTAATTAAATCAATCTTTCCTGGAAAGGATGTGTCCTTTGACTTCAAGGACCATTGTATTGACTTCCTTTTCCAAAACCCTCCTCTCTCTCTTTCTCTCCCTCTCCCTCTCTCTCTCCTCATTCCTTCCTTCCTTCCTTCTTTTCTTGCTTCATTCCTTCCTTCCTTCCTCACTTCCTTCCTTCCTTCTCTCTTTCCTTCCTTCCTTCCTGTTGTATGATGGATTGGAGAAGAAAGAGGCTAAATGAGGTAAGATCATTTAGGAACCTCCTGCAGCAAACCAGATGAGAATAAAATAAGGCTTGTTGTTTTTCCTATTAGTTGTGTCTGACTCTTTTTGACCCAACTTGGGGTTTTCTTGGCAAAGACCCTGGATTGGTTTGCCATTTCCTTCTTCAATTCATTTTACAGATGAGGGACTGAGGCAAACAGGGGGAAGTGACTTGCCCAGCATTACACTGCTATCAAGTGTCTGAAGTCAGATTTGAATTCAGGAAGATGAGTCTTCCTGAGTTTAGTTTCAGTGTTCTATCTACTGTACCACCTAGCTGCTCAATGAAGGTGTCATCAAGCTATTATTGAGGACAAGCATGGAAAAGTCTTTAAGGTTGCACTTGTTAAAGGGCATATATTTCCCAAATGAGAGTTAATTAGGACCTAAATTGGTTGGGCTGTGGGATTAAAAAAGAGTAAGCCACTTGAGACATGTACAAGAAACAGAAAAGACAGATTACAGCAACTGACTAGATATTAAGAGAAAAGGAGAAAGAAGTCCAAAAGATGATTCTGAGACTTTCAACAAAGCTGGGAAAAGGATGATGCTATTAACCAAAATGGGGAAATTGTAACAAGGTCAGCTTAACTCTAAAATGTCATTATATATTTCTATTGTTCTGAACCTCTAGTTGTACAGGCTGTTTCACCTGATAAAATGAAATCTCCTTAATTTCAGGGACATCATTTTTGACTTTGTGTCTCTAATGCTCAGTACAGTTCCTGGAACACAACAAATAGGAATAAATGCTTTTTGTTTGTCTTATTTTACATTTATCTTTGAACAGCATTAAATAAATGTATTACCTATAGAGTATTTAATATATTTTCTTTTTCATTTTCATGAAGAAGTGCCATAAACAAATATCCAAATATACACACGATATACAGATTTCTCTATCTCTGTTGTAAAAATTTTAGTAGTATGTGTTGCTTTTAGGTCACTTTCATTTCCAAGTATATCCTTTCCCAATCTCCTAGGTACATAAGAGTATATGAGATATATGAGAAAAATAAATAAATAGAAAGGTAAAAATGTAAAAGAAGAAACAAAGTAGTAGAACAAAGCGAATTTACAGAATTTTCAGTTGAGAGTGACGGTATATGCAAAGTTTCAAATCCATAATTCTTCATCTCTGCAAAGAGAGGAAGGAGGGAGACATATTTTGTCTTTTCTATTTTAGAGCCAAATTTGATCAGTACAACCGTAGGTTTCAAATTTTAATGATTTTTCTTTATTTCCATTTTCATTATTTTTTTCATTGTCTATATTGTTTTCCTGGCACTAAAATTTTTTTGAGCTTTTCTGTACTCTTCATATTCATTTTTTTCTTACAGGTAATATTACATTATCTTCATGTGCCATTACTGGTATGGTTGTATACTCCAGTTGATGAACCAGTTCACTGTTATACCAACAGTGAGAATACCTGTGTCTGAAAAACATTCATTCCAATATATACCAGTAATTTTTTTTCCTGATTTATGCCAATTTTCTGGGTATGGAATGAAACCTCAAAGTTGTTTTGATTTATTAGTGATGTAGAGCAGTATTTCATATCATAGTTTATAATTCACTATTCTCTTGAGGAACATTTGTTCATATTATTTGACCACTAGGAATGGACCCTTCTAGTTTTAAGTCTAAGTTTTAAAATTAAGTAACTAGTATGCTAAATCCATTGCAATCTACCTAATTTTTAACAGCTAATTGTAACATTTTGAAAATATTTCAGCTGAATTCAAACTGTTTTTGCAAAGTGCACAAAAATATTTTAGCTGAATATGAGAGAGAAAGATGATGATGATGACGATGATGATGCTGTTGCTGCTGCTGCAATGTGCCTGAAGTCAGGAAGAGTCATCTTCTTGAGTTCAAATCTGTCCTCAGACACTTGATACTTATGTAACCCTGAGCAAGTCACTTAACCCTTTTTGACCCAGGTCCCCATTTGTAAAATGACTTGAAAAAGGAAATGGCAAACCACTCCAGTATCTTTGCAAAAAAACCTCTCAAATGAGGTCATGAAGAGTTGGACATGAACAAAACAACACAACATCTATCTATCTATCTATCTATCTATCTATCTATCTATCTATCTATCTAATCTATCTACCTATGTGTCTGTCTGTCTGTCTATTTAATTTGGTGATCATTAGGACATATGAGATAATTCCATTGAAAAGACAGAATTGTTAAAATTGGACATCCCAAATGCTTCAGATTGGCTAAAGCTGCTACCTGGCATGATAGACTGTTTAAAGACTTCTCATTAAGGAGAACTGATGGAAGTATAAATAATGTCTTTAAGCTCAAGCACCTGAGTCTGCTCCCTTAGGCTCAGCACACTTCTCCTGGAAAGACAGCTAAGTCACATATTTTCAGCATTCAGGATGGATTACTCATAAAACATTAATTTGTTCCAAAAGCATTTTATATTTTGGTTCATTATCAAGTAGAAAGGTTAGTCCATTTGTTGTTTACTCCAAACATCTAAGACAGTGTGCCATAGGGATAGAGACTCAATTCAATCAAATAACTGGTTGGTTCATTGACAAATAAACACAAAAGTAAGTATCCAAATCTGTATGATCAGTGAATTCAGCTATTCTAAAGCTGGGGGTAGCACTTGCTAAATGCCAGAGAGTTTTGTAGACCCTTCCTTCAAATCAACAAAATGACCACTTTGAAGAAGAAAAAAAAAATCAAATTTATAATTTTGTCTCTATGCCATTAAACAATTAATATTAATTTCAATGAATAGCCTGGGTATTCAGCTATTATGAGAACATGGCTTTGGGCATCAGGGGGAGTAGAGTCCTCAGTTATGGAACATTGCAAATATATAACTGTGGAAGTATTGGCAAAGTTCAACAGCTTTCCTTAAGCTAAATAGAAATTAAAATCAGGCTTATCAAAGGACCTTACAATATTATGATAATGAAAGATTAATTTAATTCATGCATATGGCAAAGCCTCAAGGAACTCCCCTAAAAAGAACAATGTTTTATCACATATGATAATGACTTAAATAGAAAATTAATTGAAAGAGAACAGAATGAGCAAGGATCTCCCATTAAAAAAGAACTGCTTTTTAGAATTTGAAGGAAACAGAAGTGACTTTTCTAAATTTAATATATTGTAAATGGGACTTGCTTTCCAAATAATATGACACTTTTGTCAATTGTGCATAAAAATGTCACACACAAAAATAAAATGCGTCATACTGAAAGGTGCTTTACAGAATAGATATATCTAAGAGAAAATCAATAAATTTAAAGTTAGCAGATTAAAGGACAAAATCAATCTGCTTTCCATGAAATCTGAATAATATTCATAACTTAAGTGGAAAAAATGCACAAACTTTACAATCTGTGAATTCCCACTTGGTTTTTAGTGCTGATGTCAAGAATTCCACTGCAGTCATTCACTCCCTTTTCTAACAAGGTAGCTACTCTTACATGAAATTTGAAGATAATCTGAGAGGTGAATATGTTTTCTGCTAAAACCATTTTTCTATACATTCTCTATTCAATCTCTCTGTCTCTGTCTCTCTGTCTCCCTCCCCCCCTTTCTCTCCCTTTCTCTCTCTCTCTCTCTCTCTCTCTCTCTCTCTCTCTCTCTCTCTCTCTCTCTCTCTCTCACACACACACACACACACACACACACACACACACACACAGTTTTCATTAATAATTATCTAAGTCCCATTTCTGCTTATCCACCCTGGAGAATGACCCAGTTGCATGTGCTTAGCTATGACTTTCCTGGGAGGTGAGGGGGGGCAGAGAATCTGAGGGATGCTACAGCAACATAACCATAGCAACATGGTCCCAAGATTCACTGATCCCAACCCAGCCACAGCACCAGATATATCTAAGCTGAGAATCCCTGAACAGACTGTTTTAGAGTAAGAAGACTTTTAGAGTAACAAGAGAGATCTAGTGACTTTAAAAAGATAATATACTTTTATGAGCACCTGATGTACTAGAAGGACATATAAATTGCCACTGAATAAGCTATTCTTTGGTAACCTTTTGCCTGATTTCAGAGGAGTAATAGAGATCACTCTTGTAGTTGATTTCTTTCAGTTATTAATACATTACAATATGTATCAGTCATTTTTCAATCTTGCAGTTTCATTGTAAAATGCAATTTCCAAAGGTGACACAAGATTACATCCATAGACTAGGAATGCTTTCAGCTCCCAGAGGATGAGGAGCCTAATTATTTCAACTGTTTTATTCCTATCATGTTCTCACTCCCACACTGGCCTCCTCCCACCATCTCTGATCCCACTTCCTAGGAATTAAAAAAAAAAAAACTATGAAAAATGAATGCTTCACTTTTTCCTCTAGTTTTTTTTTTTCTAATTACTTGCCCCAGTTGACAAGATGAGTAGTTAGAGGAAAATCTAATTTTATCAGTAATGTTGTCCAGTGTCCATAAACCTTCAGAAAGCGTGAAAGTGATTTTCTAACATGTTCTAGTTCAAAACATTCATTAGTAGTTGAACACAATGTTTGAAGTATTCAGGGCAAGATGACTTAAAATGCTTATGAAGGAGAATATGCATGTTTTTATTATCTTTCTTCACTTTGGTTGCTTTCTGTGTCAAGAAAAGTTTATGAAGTCCTAGTAGAAAAAAAAAAGTTATGAGCATCTTAAATTGAGAGCCACTTAAAGTCTATGAAAAAATTATATCTAATAGCCAGAGTATTAGGAGGCTGTCAGTTTTTGTACATGTTTCCTGATTCTAAGTTTTTGGTGAAGAATTTCAGATTGATAGACAGACAGGTTGCTAGATAAATGTAGATATTTGTCATTCATTTTTACATTTTTTTCTGTTATATATTTCTGGGGAAAAAATCATGGAAAACATTTTCTCAAAAAAAAATCTTTCCTCTACATTTTCCTTAATTTGAAGCAGCAACTGTTTCTGACAAAGCCACTTAAAAAAACAAAACCAACAACAATAAAAGCACAACACAAAACCAAAATGAAATTAAAAAGCATTCATTGTGTTTGTAAACAAGAAGATGCTGTTAGGTACATTTCATATAAAAATGAAAAAATGGAACTAAGCTGGATAGAAGAATAAAATGACCTTCTTTGCTCATGGCACATAATTCCTGTGACCCATAACTTCTTTTGTCAGAAAACCTTATGATCACTCATTGTCTTTGATCTTCTTCCCTTCACGGCCCCTAATCAACAGTATACTCTAAACAAATGGCAGTTCTTTAGACCAAAGTCTAGTAAACATCCACCTAAGGTTTCTTTAATTGCTAGGGCTGACTTGTTTGTTCATTTGTTTATTTTTAATGAGACACTTTTCCTCCGCAACAAAAGGAATTTTATACAGCTCTTTTCTCTCCCCAGGTCCTATCCCAGTCTGCAGGATTCAATGCTTCCTTTCAGATTTTTAACAGTGATCGTTTCCTCTTGTTTGCCTATTACAGCAGTCTTAATCAGCTGGATATGATTAGGCAAGAGCAATGGGTTTTGTTTGTTTGTTTTTCCTTGTTTTGTTTTTCTGATCAACTACAGTAAGTACCCCACTGCCTGCAAATTTCTTTTCAATGCCTGCCTCCCACTCACCTTGACATGTAGAGGGTGGCTGTTGGGATTTACTGTCTGGTGATTGCAGGTTCATAGCATTGTGGCTGTGTTTGTAGTTATAAGCATTACTCTTTGTGCCTGGCTCACTGACCTACAATATGCTTGTGCTTCCTGATTAATGATATTCATATGGCAATATATTCTACAACCTTCATACTTTTGTCTGTTACGCTCAGGACAAGACTAAAAATATAAATGCTTTATTTATTAAGTGCTTTGTCATTCAACCAGTCATTAAAAAAATATAGAAATTTCTCCAACAGAGTCAGCCATTCACCCTCAAGGGAAAAATAAATAAACAAAACAAGCAAACGACTTTGTCCCAATCTCACATCCTAGGCAAAAAGAGGAATTTTGATGAATACCATAAGATTCTTCACAGATTTAAATTATTACCTGGAGCAGGATACTTCACTTTGGGAATTTCTGCAGTTACTGTTTGTATTACTGCATCCTCTCTTGAAATTATTTGTACTTACTTTGTATATACAATATTTTATATGTATCTACAAATGTACCTGCCTAATCACTATGTGCCCCCTTGCCCCCAAAATAGAATGGAATCTCCTTGAGGACAGAGCTATTTTGTTTCAATTTCTGCCTCTTCATTGCCTAGCACAGTCCCTGTAACCTAGTAGCTCCTTAATAAATACATGGTGAATGAATGAATGAAAGATTCTATTCCCCCATAGAAGTAGTGCAGGCACATGACAAATTTGGTTCTGTATTGATTTGATCATTCATGTGCTGATTAATCCTGTGAGCATAAATCATTCAGGCTCTTATTATTTATTAAATTATATTACTTCCTGGAATGAATTGTCTCCTATTAAGACAAAGGAGTTATTGCCATTTATAAAGTGCCTTTTGTAAGCACAAGAAGGCTATTTTTTAGTGGTTAGAAGAAACTGATTATGCCAAAAGAAAATAACCTTCAAATAATGAACAGATGTCTCCTATCTTCTATGTACAAAACCCCATAGTTGGCACATGGAAGGGGAATTCTCTCTCTGTCTCTGTCTCTGTCTCTGTCTCTCTCTCTGTCCCTCTCTCCCTACCTCCCACCCTTCCTCCCTCTCTCTTTCACATATACACACACAGAGTGTATTCATAGGCATACTCAAGAATCTTGTAATCAAGTTGGAAAAACAATAAGCAGAATGCCAAATTACAGGATAATACAAAGAACCATATGATTAAGCATCAAATGAGCAGTACAGAAAATAGGTGTTATAGGAATTAAGAGAAAGGAGAAATCACAGATTGGAGAATGTCAGGCAAGTCTTCTTAGAAGACATAGGTCTATAGATGGACTTAAAGTAAGATTTGGATATATAGGGAGGAGGCTAGGGGACAGCTGGCTCCAAATACAGTCTCCCTTCTTATCACTCTTTTTCTCTCACTGTTATATCCAGTCACTCACCTTAAAAACCTCAGAATTGTCTTTTTCCTCCCTCAGTTTCTTCCAGCTTTCTCACTTAACCACTTGTGACTTCCTTATATTGCTTCTACCTTGACAATCTCTCTTATATTTGTCCTCTTCTCCAAGGTTGGCCCTTTCATTACTGTGGCATCACCCCTTATTAATATTCACTGGACCTATTTCACTAGCCTCCTAACTGACCTTCCTTCTTTCAATTCAATCTTTACCTAGATCTCAGATTATGCTCTTTTGCACATAAAAATTTGTATAACTTCTTTGTTCAAAATGCTTCAAATACTTCAATAATTTCCTTTTCACTGCCAGATGTAATTAAAATTGCTTGCTTGGTTGCTTAGTTGCTGTCCTTTGTGCTTGAAGAAGATCAAAATGACATCACCATGTCATGTCAAGATATAGTGTGTCTGACTGTGGATGATCAGATCAATATAACCTCAGAAAACTTTACTATAGGTCAGGAACAAATAGACCATATGAACAGTTGGAGTGGAGATGTCTTGAAATTTGCATACCTTACATTTTTTTGAGCTACTGAAATTCTGTTTTTCTCACTAAGCCCAGCCCTTTCTTTGATGCCTCATTTGGGCAGTCCTGTGCCAATGTCTCCCATGAGAGTGTCTTTGTATCACTTTTTCTGCTCTCTAGGTGAGCAATGGCCTCATGTGAGTTCTCTGCAAATTAGTCTTTTAGGCAAAAAGTATATCTGGTATACAAACAATATGGTCAGCCCATCAGAGTTGTGTTCTCTGAAGTAGAGTTTGAATGTTTTGTCAGTTCAGCTTGAGAAAGGACTGGTAACTTATTTTGCCACATAATCTTCAGAATCTTCTTAAGACAATTCAAATGGAAGTAATTCAGTTTCTTGGCATACTGCTAGTATGCTGTCCAGGTTTCACAGATATACAACAATAATGTCAACCCAATGGCTTTGTAGACTTTCAGTTTTGTAGGCAACCTAAAATCTCTTGTCACCCATCCTTTGGAACCTCTCAAAAATTGAGCTTGATCTGACAATGCATCAACCTCATCATCTATGTAAACATCCTTTGAAAGTAGACTGCCAAGGTAAGTGAACTCATCCACAGCCTTAATCACGTTTACATTTGCTGGAAGTGATGGTTCTACATGTGGATGGTGTGGTGCTGGCTAGTGGAGAACCTGTGTTTTCTGCATACTAACTGTCAAGCCAAAATTAGCTTAAGCAGCAAAAATTCCATCCATACTCTGTGGCATCTCAGTCACAGAGGATTCATTTGTGAGCAAAAAGTCATGCACCAATTCTCACTCCATTTCGGTCTTGGCTTGCAACCTTTCCAAGTTAAATAATTTATCATCAGTGTATCAGTTGACCTTGATGCCCTCATTGACAGCATCAAACAATATTGCTGAATACATCATGGAAAAAGCATGGTAGCAAGTCCACAGCCCTGCTTCATTCCATTGGAGCCTGGGAAAGTGCAATAGCATTGTCCATTACCCAGAATCCATGCAAGCATGCCATTCTGGAACTGGAATACAATACTGAAAAACTTCTCTGGACAATCAAATTTTACCACAATCTTCCATAAGTTCTCATGACTGACAGTGCCAAAGGCCTTGATCAGATTAACAAATGTGTACAGATGTCTGTTCTGCTCTTGGAATTTTTCCTGGAGTTGTTGGCTATCAAATATCATGTTGACAGTTCTTCAGTTCTTTTCATAGCTACAAAGACTCTCAGGTAGATGGGCATCTTCCAGGTGAAGGCTCAGCCCATTAAACAGGATTCTGACAAGAATCTTTCCAGCAATGACTAAGAAAGAAACCCTTCTACCATTCTGTGACTGTCACAGAACAACTTATTTCCTTTTCCTTTATAGAGATAGACAATGGAGGTATCCTTGAACTCTTGCATGATAACCTCCTCTTGCATATAATGCCAAAGATTTCAGTCAGTTTTTATATGCACAGTAAACCCCTTGCCTTGTAAATCTCAGCTGGAATAGAATCGCATCAGGTGCTTTGTCAAACACGAGGAATCTAATAACATTCAAAACCTCTTCTTCAGTTGGGAGTTCAGCTAGAGAGGGATTGACTTCCACCCAAGATAAACAGTAAGCACTAATTGATGATAGTCTATTGAGAACACTTTGGAAATGTTCATCCCCTCTCTCCAGGATTATGTTGCTATCACTAATCATTGAGTCTCCATCAGCATTGAGTAGTTGAAATGTACCCTAGGTCTTTACCCTATAAAGAGCCTTCAGGGCATCATAAAAGCACTTTGGATTACTACTATCCGAATAAAATTGAATTTCATCTACATTCTTAGTGTCAAGAATCCTGTGTTTCTCTAAGCTTCAACTACATTTTATTTTTGATGGAGTGAAACACTGCTTTTATAGAGACAGAGAAACTAACCTACTGGTAAACCCTGTGGAAATCTCATTTTTTGGTTCAGCAGTTTCAGAATTTTTCCATCATTTTCATCAAATTAATCTTGATATTTGTTAGTGTTCTTGCCCAGAAGAGTAAATACAGTACTATACATCAAGTCTGAAGTTGCCTACTTCTTTTCTGTTCTGCTGTAGACAACCATGACTTGGCTCAGATTTTTCTTCCTATGTTAGCTACAAACTGGTTATGCATGAAGAATTATTCTAATCTGTTGACATCAAGTCATCTGTTACTGATTTGCCATGGGATTGCCACTTTCATTGAATGGGAATGTGTAGGTTAGATAAGTGTATGTAGTTCTATGCCACATATTCCCTTTGCCACTCTTATATTCTGTTTGTCTCTTCTCCTTACAATGTCATTATCTGATAAATGTCAATGTTTGCTGTGAAGGTACATCCAAAAAGTTTTATTGTGTTTAGGCAAATAGACAACAATCTTGGTGATGAGAAGATAATGAGATGCATAACTCTTCATTAGTAAATGACCATTGCTATTACTCCTTCCAACTCTATTCCTCCCCCAAATTCCCTGCCATGTCCGATAGTCTGTGCCTCCTTTGGCATTAATGTCACCCAGAATTACAAGCTTGCCCTCTTTTGGCACATTGATGATGAGGGCTTTCAGGTCTCATAATTTTTTCTTTGACTTCTTCAGGGTTCATCATGTTGGGAGCATATTCACTGATGATGATGGCATGGCACTCTTCTGCAAATAACAATGACATTGTCATGAGCCTGTCATTCATTCCTTTTGGGAGGCATGAAAGCTTGTTGACTAAATTGGTTTTGATTTTGAAACCTATCCCAGTTTTGCAGCATCCCAACCCCTCATCACTACAACCACTCAAAAATAAACAAACTAACAAACCATACATCCAGCTCTGCCTTGGTTAAGCTGGCCTTCATTTGCAAACCTTGTTTCACTATGGGCTGTTATTGGGATATGATACCTATTGAGCTCTCTCACAACAAGAACTGTTGTTCATCTTTCAGTTTTATTGGATTTTGTGTTGCTAATAAGCATGTGCATATTTTATTTATCAATGGTGAGTGGAATCATCCTCTTGTTTGTACATGTGTACATGTACAAACGTGTGTACATCTGTGTGTGTGTGTGTGTGTGTGTGTGTGTGTGTGTGTGTGTGTGTGTGTTTGTGTTTGTCTGTTTTTACCCCAGGGTAGGATCCCCACCTGCCGTGGTAAGTGTGCCAGGGTTAGGTTAGGTATAGCAAATGATTTTTAGGTCACCATTTGTAGACCCTTCCTTGCACCAGGAGGTGAGCAGTACAGTGCTTATAAAGGCTGGTCAAACATTCAGGGGGTTGCCAAATCCCACTGTTGCTTCAGTCCAGTGAGAAGACAACCCTACAGTCTGGATCTACTATGTGTAGTGTTGTGAATACAGCTCCCAGTGTATCTCCACCTGCTGCTTCATAACTTTCCTGTTGCCACTGGAATCTGAGGTACATAAAAATGGTAGATTGTTATAGGTGATATCTTCTGGTCCAAACATAAATTGGCTTTAAGTGAGGCAGGGTTGTACAAAGTTGTCAGACTCACCATCTCTTCCAGAATCATTGGAGTCCAGTGCCAAGACAAAAGTCAAGATTACTGAAGATGGCTAAGATGAAATGGACGACCTTGGCTTTTTTGATATCTAACCAAGCTCTAAGCACTCCGTTTTATTTGTTTCAGCTGCCATCATGATCCATTGGAACAAATTATTGTCATCTACCAATTCTGCCATAGGAAATCTTCATATACTTGGTGTAGATACCCCCCTAACTGACTGATGAATTTTAGGCCCTTTAGATTACCCTCCACCTGGTTTAACCTTTGCTGAAACAGTTTACTGCGGTGTGGCTGCTCCACATACTATAGCTTCTTGGGTGAGAGTTGGGTGGCAGGTGGACACCAAAGGTGGAAAGCTGCCCTGAAAAGGTCTCTGCAGCCCTCATACCAGAGGTGCATGTTTTCTCTGGACACTGGTATACCCGAATTAAAATTATTTAGGCTGAATAAGGCCTTACAAACCAGACTAATTAAAATTACTTGGTCTGCTAATTCAAGGCTTTATAGAAGCAGTCTTCCATTAAAGACATTTTTCACTATTCTTTTCAATGAATACAATGTGATTGTTAAATCAAACTACCTGTCTCTAATTCATGGCCCAGACTTTCCCAATTCCATGCTTTTCTGTTGATCTTGTTTCCTATACCTTACACAAATCTGTCTCCAATATTTGCTTCTTAAAGTTTTATTAATCAGTTTAAATACGACATCTCTGAATTGTGTTTCCCAACTTTTGCTCCTTTGACTTCACTGAGCACATATTTTTTTGTGTCTTTAGGCACTGAGATGTTATCTTTTTGCAATGCAATTATGGATGTACATATTTAATATTTGTACTTCCCTTAGGGCCCAAAACTTGCTTTACACAAACTCTTAAAATTGTTTTCTTTGCTGAAGTCATTGAAGAGCATTCTAGGAAGGAAGATTATGATAAATGAATATTCATTCTGATCAATATGGAGGTATATGGCCTATTTGGTGTATATTCTGTCTGAAGTTGAAGGTTTTCATCAAGGAGTAATGAGAAGTAGTACACATATACACATGATTTACCTTGCCTCCAATTAACTGAAATGTGGTTGAATGGTTCACCCTAAATTAAAGATTTCAGTTTGTCAATAATCCCAGTGCTATGCAAATAAAGACATCCTAAAATTTATCAAATTCATACTGACATTTTGGTTACGTAAACTATAACATAAATAGGCAGCTTAACCATACCTGAAAAAAAGTCAAATGTTTCTTTCTTCTGTATTATTTTTCTTATTTTTATTGATAACTTATATTTATACAGCACTTAATAATTACAAAGATGAGTATCTCTATTACTTTATCAGATCCCCAAACAATCTTACAAGGAGGATAGAGGACATTTTTCACCAATTATCTATAATTCAGCAGAAGGTGAACTATTTTTTTTCTCTTTTGTAACCCTAAAAATCACAGTGGTATATCTCACAGAGAAAGAAGAAGAGAACCAAAGTTGCCATATATTTGTATAAATAAGCTTTTGGTAAAGAAAAGATTTAAAGATTTAAGGGTTTGCATGGATCTTCAATATTTTACAGGAACTAATTCAGACAACTTCACAGAGAATATAAGCTTTATATACCTGTTTGTGTGCTGGTAAATATTCAAAAAGTGACTCTCTGAATTTTTTCAAAATATACAGGAGACACTTTTAAGCTTAATTTGCATTATCAACAATTTTCCATCACTTTCCTAAGTATAGTCAGTAAATAAAAAATTGAATCAAGCACTGATTCATAGCACTAGTTGATTTTTAAGGTGTAAATGTTCACATTGAAAATTTAACAACTAGCTCTTGTGAGATGGTTTGAGCCGGCTCTAGCACACCACAGTAAATAATACACCTATAAAAGGGTTATCTGAAGAACTGATGCTATCAATGTAATGAAAAATCTAAATCCCAGAGGAATAAAAATAAAGCATACCATTCCATTCAACAATTGACCGAGGGGTTATAGGTTCAAAATACATTGTGGGACAGACATTTTTGGTCATGGTTAACAAGGACGTTTGCTTGGTTGGACTATTTATGTGTGTTATGAAAGCTTTTTTTTTCTTTCTTTTTATTTAGTGGGAGGTAGAAACTGGAAGGATACGAAAGAAATGCTTATTAGTTTAATAAAATAATAAATTGAATTAAGCAAACAAAAAAAGAAATAATTGTACATTTCCACTTCTATGTATCCCTTTCTGAGTTTTCATCTGTGTTCTGTAAATTCATTTCATAAGCTCTACTTGAGTTTTACTATTATAAAGCAGAATGTCAAGGGCCATTGGAATGCATGAGAGTATGTTTTTCTTTCCATCATTCTTCTTGAGTTGGTGTCTTGGAAATATGTAATCTAAATGCCCCTACCTTCAGATGGAACCTGGTAATAGATAACTTGTTCATTGATTAATAAAATCTTGTGTTGAAATAGTGGTGTAAGACTTTGGCTGGAGAAATAATTCAGCTTTCCTGGGGACAAAATGATGGGGGGCTGAAATATTTGGCTGTCTGCTTTACTTAGTAACAGGGATAGGTCTAGCAATAGCAGGGAAGTTTTCGTCACAGAATCTCTGAGATCTCCAGCTCAGATTTGAAACCCTGTATCCAGGCAATGGGTAGTTATGTATCACGGTAAGGACAAGGCTATTTATTCTCTCAAGGTTATAGGTAAATTATTAAGTGGATAGGAAGGATTTCCTTTCAATTCAAGGATGTAAATAGCCATAGAAACTATGACAAGTGAGAGAAAGGGATGAGTTATGCTATTCCTTTCTTTTAGTGGTCAATAGCCATTATAACTGCAGTAGAGAATGGAAATATATTTAGCACCATGGTTTGGAACATATTTGCACATAAAAAGAGATTTCCAGAACAGTCATAAAGGTTTTGAACCCTAAATGCTTTGGAAAGAGTGAACAATTGTATCATTACAATTTTCTTTCCTTCCTTTTTTTTTTTGTTTCAGCTATATAATATTTATGCTATATCATGGATTAAACTACTTTGTGAATTGAGATAATAACTTCATTATTTTAAAATACTGTCCCTCTAGAAAAAACATCACATACCAAATAACTGATAAGCAATTTACTTTTGGAAATGAAACTTAAGCACAAACTGGAACATCTTGACACAATATATATGTATACGTGTATATATATATATATATATATACACATACATATACACACGTATATATATATGTGTATATATATGTATACATATATATTTGTATATGTATATATACACACATATACATATGTATATGTATATATGTGTGTGTACATGTATACACACATGCATATAAATGTGTATGTATATATACATATATATTCAAATCTTAAAAGTTTATATAATGACTATTATTATTACTAATAAGAATGATAAAAGTAAAAGTCTCATTGGTGGTCCCTTTTGTGATACTGCTTTGAGATTAGGGAAAATTCATTATTATGAAAATAACTTCTTTGGATGACTTCAGAAATTTTGTCAGTGCAATGAAAAACCAGAAGTTCAAAAGATGGGATTCAAATACTCCTTTCACCTCCTGACAAAAAGGTAATGAAATTATAAAGTAGTGCATTTTCAGTGTGGACAACATAGCAATTTAATTGTCATGGTACTATGCATAAATGTATGGACAACTTCTTTCTTTCTTCCCTCTCTCCCTTCTTCCCTTTCTTTCTTTCTTTCTTTCTTTCTTTCTTTCTTTTTTCTTTCTTTCTCTCTTTCTTGGGATGGCAAGAGAATTGGGGTTAAGTGGCTTGCCCAAGGTCAGACAATTAGTTAAATGTCAAGTGTCTGAGACTGGATTTGAACTCAGATCCCCCTGACTTCAGGACCAGTGCTCTATTTACTGCATGACACCTAGCTGCCCCGAGTTTCTTTTGCATTAAAAAAAAAAATAAGAAAAAGGAGTTTGTGAAATAGTTGAAGGAACAAATCAATAAAAGAAAAAATAGAAAAGTATTATGATTGGTAACATCATTAGATACTGTATTTCGAGAAACTTTGCACCAAATGACAAGTCTACCTCATGCATCATTATTAATATTATTATGTTGGTGGTAGGATTTTACTTTCATGTAATAAATGTCAGTGTATGTTACATTATATTTAAGTTCAGCCTGTATGCTAACAAAAATAAATTTTTTGTAATCAATTTATTTATTTTTAGTTTTCAACATTCATTTATACAAGATTTTGAGTTACAGATTTGCTCCCCATCTCTTCCCCACCGCTCACCCCAAGATGGCAAGCATACTGAATACCACTTCCCCTAATCTGACCTCTCATATATCCCCCCAACCCCTACCTTACTTTCCTGTAGGGTAAGATGGATTTCTATACAACATTGCCTGAACATCTTATTTCCTTGTTGCATATAAAAATAATTTTTTTTAACATTTGTTTTTAAAACTTTGAATTCTAGATTCTTTCACTTCTACATTTCTCTGCCACTAGGAAGACACACAATTCAATATAAGTTAGACATATGTAGTTACACAAAACATGTCCATAATAATCATGTTGTTTAAGACAATATTTCCCTCCATCCTATCCCACACCCCATTTATTCTATTTTCTCCTTTGACCCTGTCCCTTTTCAAAAGTGTTTACTTCTAACTATCCTCTTTCTCAATCTGCCCTTCCTTCTATCATCTCCCCTATCATTTATTTCCCCCCTAATTTCCTGGAGGGTCAGATACCCAATTGAGTGTGTATGTTATTTCCTCTTTAAAACAAATCCAAAGAGAGTAAGGTTGACTCATTCCATTTCACCTTTCTGCTCTTTCCCTCCCTTGTAACAGCTTTCTCTTGCTTCTTTTATGGGAGACAATTTACCCTATTCTATCTCTCCCTTTCTGCTCCCAATACACTCCTCTCTCACCTTTTAATTTTATTTATAGACATCATCCCTTCATATTCATCTCATCTTGAGCCCTCTGTCTATGTTTACAAACACACAGACACACATACACACACCTTTACATAGGTATATAGGTATGTGTATATAGATTGATTATTATATATACATTTTTTAAATCATTTTCCCCACTGACCTTTGACTTTCCCTTTGGCATTTATGGGTTGAGAAATCTGGAAACCACCACAGGTACCAGTGCTCCAGCCCCCTGAAGTGTGTTCTAGGCTGTACGTGCTGGTGCAGCCCATGCAGGACTGCACTCTGCTCCCAGACCAGTGTGATAGACCCTTCCTGTCGACCTGCCAGGCTGCCTTCACTGGGAGATTTGTTTCTCTCTGTCACTTTGTGGGTTCTTTAGCACTAAAATTTGTTTAGAGTCATTTTTTACAGGTATTGGAGGTGGTTGGAGCATGAGCTCAACAAGTTCCTGCTTTCGCTCTGTCATCTTGGCTTCCTCCCCCCGATATTTTTTTAAATGAAATAATATGGCTGAAACAACATCCTGCCTCAGACACATATTAAATATGTGATCTTGGACAAGTCATTTAACCTCTGTTTGTCTTAGTTTCCTGAATTGTAGAATAAGAATAATTTTAGTCCCTACTTCTCAAAGCTGTTACAAGGAACAAAAGAGATGATGCTTATAAACTGACATATTATAGATATCATGTAAATTCTAGCTATTATTATTAATACTGTTATTACCATTATCTGAAAAAAGTCTGCATGTCTTTGACTCTAGACTTAAGATAATGTGACTCCAAAAACTCTCTTTAAAAGCTCCCATAATCTCAAGGAACCCCCTTTTACAATTATTGGCAGCTGAATACTAAAGAAATGACAAATTGAGGAAGCCTAGTGGAATCTAGCGGTCCAGAAGTAGTAAGCAGGTGCATCTGAGATACTGGCTCCCTTATAAGCAGTTGAGAAATAAAAAGAAATCAGCAACAACAGCAATAAACCTGCCATGCCTTCCTGCTATTGATTGTTAAAAAAAATAAGCAACACATCTAAGTTATCTGATATAGTTTTTTATTTAATTTTCTGAATTTGAACAGGGAAAAAAGCTAGACAAGGAATATCCAAACACCCATGTGATCATATCATTGTGGTTTTATCTATATTTCAAAATAACAATGTAATAATTTGAGTTTATAAGCTCCTCTTTGTATGTTCCACAATTTCAGTTTGGGTTCAATTAATAATAATGTTATGTGGTAGGAAGCAAAGGGGTGGGGTTTCCTAATTGAATCCCTGAACACAGCCGTTACTGGTATGTAATTAAGAAATAGTCATATCACCATATTTTTAATTTATGTGGCAGGCAAAAGAGTATGATTGCCAAATATGAGAGAAAAAATATTTTAGAACATCATATTCAAGAATTGATGCATATCCTACAATGTGGCAAGCCATATGAAAAGCTTAAAGAAATAGGAAAGCTTTTCCAGGAAGGCTCTGGTTCAAGTGGAAGTGGTCTCCTGATTGGTGAAGACTACAGTCACTAAAGTGGAGTGATACAACTATACAGTAGTCTCTTTGTTATGTCCTCAGCCCTTACCAACCACAGGTTTTACAAGAAATTAATAACTAGTAATCCCTTTTTTATCTACCAATTAAATAGTAATATTGTGTCTTTACAACACAGAGTGCTGTCATATTGATTAAAATGATGTTTATTAAATATTGGAGAGTTTGGTGTTTTATATAAATACAAAATATTGTTGTTTTCATTATATAACAGAAATGTGACATATGATTCATAATTAATTGATAACCTGAGGCATGGAAACAGAATCTATCAATATGTGAGCAGATTTGTGATCCTTTGATGAAGAGAGGGGAAGGCAATTCATTAACACTTGAAAGGTGTGTTTGGTCCTACCTTCAGCATTTGCAGAATATAAGTTTGAATCTGAAATTTTAACAGGGAGTGTTTTCTACAGAAGAAGGAAAGGATAAATTTTGGAATGTTTGGTCAGTGCAATAGCATGCTCTTGATTGTTTGAAAAATAATGCTGTAACAGGGGATCTGGCATATAAATTCCCCTTGGGGAGGTTACATATTTAATCTTACATCTGAATAAGAATATTTATAGTTTAAATAAGAAACTAGAGTTTTAAAACATTTCTTTAAAGAAAGTGTCTACACAATGGAAGCAAAATCATTTTGGATGGATTGACAAGATTATAGAATCTGTCATGAGATCTTCTTATTGTTAAAGTCAGGTAGACCCAGAAAGAATAGCTGAACCAAATGTTTGTTTTGAGTTAATCACTTTTGTAAGGTGAGTGAAAGACATCAGCCAAATGGTTATTTAATCCACAAACTGCAAAGAAAAGCTATTGCCCATCAAACTCTCAGCCTTTTTGTATGTGTGTTTTGTGCAGGGTGAGTGCTAGTCAGTTCCTGTGAAATACCTAGACCACTGTAGTTCAACATTTTAAATTCCACTGATATGTAATTGGAAGCAGGCAAAGTTTGAGGACCCCAAGAAAATAACACCAATGTGAAAAGAATGGTGGCAACAGCACATAAGCAAGGTGGCAATATTAGCTGAGTGGAGGAAGAAGTCGGCATCAAAATTTATATTAATTCAGAGCATCATACATGTAGAACTAGAATTAGGAAGATATTTACCGAGTGTTTTCAGATGTCAACTATCATACCAAATTCTGTGGGAGATATAAATGGTAATAAGGCACATTTATAATCCTTAAAGCATTTTATTTGTTTTGGGTGAGTGGGGAAACAATAATAAATATATTAGTACTTTGGTAATACTAATGACTCTAAAGTCAGAGGATGTGATTTCAAATTCCACTCATAAGACTTACTCCCTGTGTGACATTGAACAAATTTCCTTTATATTTCTCAACCAACATTTTTTTCATTCATGAGATGAGGATATTGAACTAATTGACCTCTGAGAGACCTTGGAACTCTAAATTCATGATTCAGTGATCGATCAATCTATGTATGTATGTATGTATGTATGTATGTATCATCCATGTTTCTATCTGTATACCACATATGCAGATGCATTAATTAATATTATATTATACCTCTCTATATATGGCAAAACATTTGCACATAGATACTCTTAGCAAAAGTTTTGTTAGCCAATTTACACAAGGGAGGCCAGGAATGTGGAACATGCTGAAGTTGAAATAGAGAATGAATGATCTTTGAAATTGAGAATGGTGTTGTCCTCTGAATTTAACTTTTGAGCTTTCTAAGATTCACTTAAATAGAAACACAAAGCATTCTTATTCTCCAAAGGCATGGTAAGGAATCAGAACCATACAGTTCTGTGGTATTTCTATGGTATTTCCTGTAAAATGAGTTTGAAGTCATAGGATTACCAAGAGATAATTAAACAGTGAGCCATATTAGTCATGCAAACTCTTAATTAGAGAAAAAAGTCTGTGATGATTCAATTCAATTAGCATTTATTGAATAATTAAAATGATAGAGTTACTGTACTAGGTGCTATGGATAGAAAGAAAAAATAAAGAAACCATTTCCAATTTCAAGAAGCATATATTATCCTGGAGAAAAATAAAAAATGAAGAGATAGATTAATCAGTTAATATATATGGATAAAGCAAAATATCAACAGCCAGTACATTAGCATTCATTATATTCCTACTTTATAACCACCAGGGATGCAAAGAAAAACAAAAGGGACTTTCAAGTTGCTAGCAGTCTGAGAGGAAATAAAATATAAACAGCTGCCTATAAACTGAAAATATCTCTATCTATGTATCTATAGATATAGAAGCATCTACCTATCTATGTCTAGCCCTATGTGTAATAATTGTAGCCAGAAGATCCTAAGTTTAACAAGGGCTGGGAAAGGCTTCTTGTAGAAGGTAGTTCTTTAGCTGTGATAAGAAAGAAACCAGGAAATTTGAAGGCTGAGATAACAGGGGAGGGAGTTCTTAGCATGAGAGAAAGTGAAGGAAAATATGTATAGTCCAGAAATAGAGTATCATGTGGTAGGAGCAGTAAGGAGGCCTGGTGAAAAAACAAAGTTATCCATATGTGTATAAAATAAGCTATAAATCTGTTATATGCAAGAGCAACAGAGGCAGATACAATGTAGCTTCATGGCTAGAAGGTTAGTCTTGGATCAGGAAGATATAATTTGAGGTTCTGCTTCTAACACTTACTACTTAAGGGACTCTGAATAAGTCACTTAACCCTTCAGTGACCCAGACAATTCTCTAAGCTTATAAATTTCAGAGATAACGGCATTGCTGAAGCTGGTTTCCACACAAGTATTACCCAATACTAATGAAATCCTATCTGGATCCTAAAATGTAGCACTTTATGGTTTATAAAATGTTGGAATATCCCACACTCCCTATTGCCTTTCAGGTTTTTCCTTTACCACCATCACTCAATAAAATCTCCTTTGAGATTCACTCAGCCCACAACTACTATCCAATTAAAGTCTAATAGCTTCTGTTGTCTACAGACCTCCAGGGCTGTCCACTACTGCCCTTAATGAGTTCAGTATCTAACTCACAATCATTTTCTCCTCTCTAACTCCTACCATCATATTAAGGAACTTCAATGTACAGCTTAATATTCCTGAAAATACCCTAACTTCTCAGGTCCTCAACTTACACACTTCCTATGATCTTGGGAACTCGTATACACAAAAAGATGGTCAGAGTCTTGATCTTGCCATTATCCACAAACACAACTATTCCATATTTATGAATTCTGAAATTCTCTTATCTGGTCACAATCTATTGGCATTCAACCTCTATCCCTCTCTCTGCTTTCCAAACCAAACTCTGTTCTTCATCCACACCAAAACATGCAATCCCTCAATCACTCAGTTTTTTTTGACAGGCCATCACCCCTGAATTAACTACATTCTCCCTTTTCCCATCCTGCTCCCACCCTTGGTAAAGTAGCTTAATCCTACCTTGTTCTCTTCTCTTTAGTCCTTTGCCCCTTAATCATGTCACAGATTCTGCCTTGACATGTTTCAGCCTTGGATCACTTTCAGCATCCTATGTAACCCTACATATGTGCTACTGAATAAAGATGGAGAAAATCATGAAACTATGATAATTTGATTCATTGCAGATTTATGTTACATAACTTTACTGGTAGCTCAATACCACTAGGAAATCCTTTTATATCTCCCTAATTAGCTTACTATCCCACTCATAACAGTGGCTTTTCCAAAACTCTTCATCCTACCTCAAGATTTCAATGTCTCCCTCTCCTCCCACACTCTCATCTGAGAACCTCCCTAATATTTTATTTTTTAAAATGGAGACCATTTCTAGAGAGCTCCTTCTTCTCCTCTCCTCCCTATCTCATACAATTCAGTTGTCTTCTACAACTAACTCTTCCTTTATCCCCCTCTCATATAATAAAATGGCTCCTCTTGCCAAACTCTGCATGCATGTGATCCCATTCTGTCTCTTCATCTTCAGTACACTCTCCCTCTATTTGAAAACTTGAAGAACTACATAAATATGAGGTGTTCTTAAACTCTCTGAATTTTCGATTCTTCATCTGAAAATTTGGATAATAATAAATATTAAACGTACATTTTAGGATTATTTTGAGGATAAGATTGATTATTCCATTTCCTGGACTACCATCATATGAAGGGCTTCAGCTATCCTTATTCTACTTCAAGTTTGACTCCCTCTCCAGACTTTTCTACCTCCTTGCCAGTTACCCTCCTGTCTGGGAGATTTCTCTTTCTCTAGACTGCTGATTCCCTCATCTAGAATAGATATTTATTTCATTG
This sequence comes from Pseudochirops cupreus, assembly GCA_028627135.1. Classification (NCBI taxonomy): domain Eukaryota; kingdom Metazoa; phylum Chordata; class Mammalia; order Diprotodontia; family Pseudocheiridae; genus Pseudochirops; species Pseudochirops cupreus. Next base: position 340,618,831 of record CM053580.1, read on the forward strand.
TAACTCAATCACTGTCTGAATTTCTTCAACTATTCATCTCTCTCTGTTTATTAGACCTCCTCCATGTGTTGCTTTCTTTTAGAATGTAAACTTGTTGAGGATACGGACTATTTTGTTTGCTTATAGTTGTATCTTCCACACTTCATAAAACGCCTGGCACAAAGTAAGGGCTTAATAAATTGTTACCTATCTATCTACCTATCTACCTATCGATCTATCCCTCTATCCATCCATCTATCTATCTTTCTATTTATGTGAATTGGTTTGGATATATAATATCTTTGGTTTAAGGAATTTCTGGTATGTTAACTCCCTCTAATCAGGCAGTTTGGCAAGCACTTGGTATGTTGTGGTGCTCAAATTGTGAACTAGTGCAATACAATAATAGGATAAGCAACCTAAGCTAAAGAAGTTCAGAGTCATTTGAGTTTGAGAATTTCTTGAGGGAAGTGAAAAGTGAAATTACTTTCTCACAGTCAACCAGTAAGTGTGTGTCAGACAAAATCAGAGCCCAGGTTTTTCAGATGCTAAGGTCAGCTTTCAACCTCTTGTACCATGCTATCTATGCTTTTGCCTTTATATAAAATACATGCTATATTAATTTGCTCTTGTTTATATTTTCCTTTTCAAGTTTCCTCAAATTCTTATGTGTCTCACCAATTAGATTATAAACTTCTTGAAGAGACCAAGCTAATTAGAGCTTTTTTTTTCCTTCCTCTATCAGAATGTGATAAAGTCCCTGATAATTTCTAAATTTACTTTCTGGTTTTCTCTTGACTTTTGTTGTTGCATTTAAGATTTTTTAACTGAGATCTAATCTTTTTTTTAGCAGAAATACTTGTCAAAACATCTTCTATTACATTAAAAGGCCATTCTTCCCCTCTATTGCCATAGTATGCAATTCTAGGGTAGAAGAAATGACTTGCTGCAATTTCTTATTGTAATTTATTATTATTGTTGTTGTTGTTATTATTACTACTTGGTTTCAAAGAAACTACAGGATTATACTGCAGTAGGTATGAGCTAGGTAGACTGCCTTCCAGTTTTCAAATAAACCTCTTATTTTATTTGTTAATAAGTGTTTCATGTTTACTTATATTAGCTTGGCTTTGCTCTAATGTGTATATGATAGCTCATTTAATGCTCTCCTATTGTCCTATATTATGACTAATAATATATCAATGAATCATGAACCTATGATTTCATCATTGTAGGAATTCTCTCTATTCAAACATAATTGCAAGTGAAAATTTTAGAAAGTTTTCTGAGGTTCAAAGGAGTTAAATGACTTGTTCATGATAACACAGCTGGTATTTGAGATAGAACATGAATTTCCTGACACCAAAACTGTCCCTCTATCCACTACGCCCACCCATTAAGAAGCCCATGTGACTTACTTGAGTGACATGGAAGCTTCAGTCACATGAATCTGTGGTGGGAGGAAATTGCTGAGCAGGTGGAGCAGGAAGAGTGGAGTAGAGCCCAGAGGAAGTTGGTCAGAGTAATTAGAGCTGAGAGAGGGAGGAAGCAGGCAGGAAGCTATGAGTGTTCATTTGTGGGAAAGCCCTAGGAGGGGGAAGGTTTGGTGATGGTGGTACCCTCTGAATTGTTATTGTCTATAGATTTCTTTCTTGCTGTGATGGATTTGACTTTCGGCTGCTGTGATTCAGTTTTTGTGTTTGAATAAATGTTTTGTTTCTGTCTTCCATGTGGAGAGTCTGTTATGTTTTGTGATTCAGAATTATGCCAGCATATTCATAGCTTTCATAGGCACTGTAGATATCGTATTGGCACTACAGCATTGTATTGCTATAGTTTCTGGATAACACTTTCTGAGACCAGTGGGTTGGTAGAGATAACCCTCTTGCTTAGATACTTTAATCACCTCATCTAAATCAATTAGGCATTTTCTTGTGAGATCTTGTCAAAACTGTCATATATGAGACAAAATCTCATTCTTTTCATGATAGGAAGATTAGGATCATAAATGTGATCCTTTGAGTCACTAAGAAAAATTAGTATAAATTTCAAAAATCAACTAGAGTGACAAATAAGGAAATGGTGATTATATTGAATTTTAATAAGAATCAAAATATTTTACATATAAACCTTTTAAATACTTTTGTTGTAGCATTATATGTCTGAAGTTATTTAAGTTTAAAACTGAACTAAAACTATTAAGTTACATTTATAGATACACACACATGTGTATGTACACATAAAGGCAACTAAGTGGCACAGTGGATAGAGTGTTGGGCCTGGACTCAGGAAGAGTCATCTTTCTGAATTCAAATCTGACTTCAGACATTTACTGGCTGTGTGACCCTGGGCAAGTCACTCAACCCTATTTGCTTTACTTTCCTCATCTGTTAAAAGATTAGAGAAGGAAATAGCAAGCCATTATCCAGTATCTGTGCCAAAAAAAAAAACCATGCCAAATGGTGTCACAAAGAGTTAGACATGACTGAAAGACTGAACAACAAAAATAATATACATGTATTTATATAAACATGTATGCATTTAAAGTTGAAAAAGTCCATTCTGCACAATTGCCCTAACATTATTCCCATTTTAAAATAAGGAAACTTAAATTCTGAAGGTTTATGTGATTTGCCTGAGGACATAGAGCTAGTAAGCAACAGAGCTAGAATTTAAACTATAGGTCTTTTGACTCATTCCATACCACATAGCCTTGCACAGCAAAAGCAACTTATAACAAGGTTTTTTTAAGTAAACAAATTCTCTTTGATAATAACAATTCACAATTCTATAGGATGGCAAGGTTGACAAACACCTATACACATACAAACACACAAAGCCTATAAGAAATACAGCCTAAATACTATTAGACCTACTTACAGGCAAGGAAAGGGAGTCTCAAAGATGTTCAATAACTGCCAAATGTCATAGAATTATGAAGTGTTGCCACTCAGATTTCACCCCAGGTTTAGCCTGACTTCAGCTCCCATTCAGTTTCTACCATACCATGATATTTCTGTTAGATGGTGTCAAAAATGGAGTCACAGTATAATGGATCCTCTTCCTGTTGTTCAGTTATGTCCCATAATCTGTGATTTTGAGGGTTCCTTGGAAAAGATACTTGAGTGCTTTGCCATGTCCTTCATTAGCTCATTTTACAGTTAAGGAAACTGACATACTGGGTTAAGTGACCTGTCCAGGGTCATATAGCAATAAAGTATTTGAGGCCAGATTCAAATCTCAAGTCTTTCTGACTCTAGGTTTATCCTCTATTCCACCTACCTGCCCATAAGAAATTCTACTTTATACTGAAAAGTACTATAATACTGATGCTATTTTGGTTGTTTAGTCATTTTCATTCTGACTCTCCTCACCCTTTCGGCATTTTCTTGGCAGATACTTGATTGTTTGCCATTTCCTTCCCCTACGTATTTTATAGATGAGGTAACCAATATTTATAGAAATGGAGAAGGTAGTATTTTATACCTATTAAGCCAATTTCATCAGCTCCTTAAACATATTTCTACAAGCATGTATGTTCCCAGATTTCCTGTTTTGACTACATTAACCAGTTAGTTCATGGAAACAACTTTTTGACTGATGCTACCTTGACTGGATCCTCTGCAGTCTTACATAACTGGCCCAAATGTGTGACTTCATATTGTTGTTGGACATTGTCTTATTCTTCTATTAGATATTACATTTGATGATAATAATAATCTAACACATTTAATAATAATAATAATAATAATAAGACCAGGATTCAAACCAAACCTTTAAGCATTTACTTAGTACTGTCACAGAGGCAGCTGGTGGCACAGTAGACAGAGTCTTGGATCCAAAGTTAAAAAGACCTGAGATCACATATGACCTCATATACTTACTAGTTGTGTGATCTTTAGTAAGGAATAATTTCTGTCTGCCTCAGTTTTCCTATCTGTAAAATGGGAGTAATGATAGCATTTAACTCCCAGGGTTATTGCAAAGATAAAGGAAGGGGATGTTTGTAAAATGTTTGCAAACCTTAAACAGTTACAAAATCTTGGCTATTACAATTATGTTAAGTGCCTACATTGTGCTAGGTACTGTACTTGGATTTAGAGTAATATTTATTACAGCTACTTCATATGATTATTTTCATGATCAGAAGAGTTTTCTCATATGAAGTATTTTGTAAATTTAAAGTAATATATGAAGATATGCTCTTGTTTTTTGTGATTGCCACATTAGAAGAAACATAAAAAAGAAGCAGAGAAACAAATGATTCCAGTTTATGTGATCTTGCCCTTTTAAATTCTCTATTAACAAAAGGAAATAAGGCAAATCTAGGGAGGAAAAGGTAAAAATGAAAATCAGCTCATGTAAATATGCCATCCTTCAG
>CM053580.1:340623690-340641784 GCA_028627135.1 Pseudochirops cupreus
AAAAAAAATTAAAAAAAAACAATTTTTATATGCCAGCTATGTTCCAGACTCTGCAAAAATTGCAGACATCATAAACATTGAAACGTCTCACTTCCTGTGTATGGGTATTGCTTTCTATGCATACTGTTTTTTAAGCATTGGCTTATATAGTCATATAGTTTCAGATGTTATCTGCATCCAGAGGTGGAATATAATTGCCTTAAGGCAAGGATTGCCCATTTTTTCCTTGTTTCCCCAATGGCTAGCAAAGTTCTAGACATTAAGCATGTACTTAATCAATGCTTGTAGACTGACTGGAAGGTACATAAGACATCAACAGAGGAAACTGAACCCCAGAGATCTAAGTTCCTTGTCAACAGTTACACAGTGCCTGCCACAAAATAGGTGCTTTATAATTGTTTATTGTCTGACTGACCAGCAAGTCAGTGTCATATACAAAACTAGAACACAGGTAATGATTTCCAGTACAGGTCTTTGCCACTCTCTCTCCCTCCCCCAAATAAATTTAGTTGATGAAGTTTTATTTCACTTTTTAAGGTTGCAGGAGAATGTGACACATCAGACAAACATGCAGCAAATATTACCATTGGTGATAACTAGAAAAGAGTTTAAGACAGAAAAACAAAAGCTAGTTTGTGGGATAAATCATGAAGAATGGAGATAAGGGAGAAAAAAATAATTGAACAAACAGGACCCCTATCAGAAAGATTAAAAAGGAGAAGCAGAATAAGGGTACTTAGTATATGGCTCTTTTAAACTCTAATGAATGTGTGAGGTCACTCAGGACTACAATGGATAAAGGAAAAGATAATGAGCAAAGGACAGTGAATGGCTTTGGACTAAATAAAGCATTGGTTAGTGCTTTAGATCTTTTTCTATTAATATGAAACCAGAAATCATAGTATCACTTCTGTTGATTTAGCACCTTTCATTGCTTATTTTAAAGCCCAATTTCCTCATAGAGTTCCAGAGTGACTATAAATGTCTCCCTGTATATGAGGCTGCCATTTATCAATGATACTACATGGCGTTCGAAATTCAGGAGCTTAGGCAATTTGCTCTGAAATGTTTTTCTTTTCAGAGGATATTCCAAACTGAAAAGAGAATATGCCTCATATGAGGTCATGACAGTTTTAAACCCAGAATATTTCACGTGCCTGGACATCTAGCAAAATGGTCAAGATGTATCAAATGAAGAAAAAACAATCTTTGGAAAACTTAGTTGTCATAGTATCTTTCACACAAACTATACATCTCTGTTTTTCTATCTTTTTAAATTATTTGAGATTAAAGCAGGTTTTTACATCGTTAGTCTTCTATAGCATTGGGGTGTGTCAATTAAAGATTGTGTGGGACATAGTATGGTACAGTTGATAGAGTACTGAATCCAGAGTCAGGAAAACATGTGTTTAAATTCTACTTTGAACACTTACTGTGTGACCTTGAACTGGTCCCTAAACCTTTCTAAGTCTCATCTTTAAAATGCACATTAATAGAATTTATCTTACGACATTGTTGTGAGACTCAAATGAGATAATGTATAGATAAGAAAAACTTTGTAAACATTAAAGTGACATATAAATACCTGTTTTATTGTTATTATTTTATTAAAGATTAAGGATCCATTAACCTATAAATCTGCATTTTTTCACTCTTATCATATCTTTTGCGAGGAACAAAAACAGGTCTGGACATTGTAGGAAGCGTGGTCTACCAATATATCTCAGATTATTAGGCTAATTTTAAGTCATCTCCAGTCAAGAATCTCTTTGTAAAGAATTATAAATATATTTAACTGTAATTTTTCTTTGGCTAAGTATTTTACTAGTTCAATTCAACCAAATTTATAAAGAATTTACTATGAGATTGATACGATGCCATATAAAACAAGGATCAAGTCAAAGTTCCTACTTTTATTTACAAATAAACAAACAAAAAAATCTCCAAATCAGTCTTATTCCTAGGATGTTGGAATTTAGTAGATTCTAATAACTTTATAGAGCTTTAATGGTATAGAAACAAATGAACTAAATACCTAGTTAGCAAGAATAATTAGTCAAAAGAAGAAACAATCAGATGTCTCATTTATTTCCTGAATTCTGGTGGCCATCTCCAGATGAAGACTTTCCTAAATTTATTCATGTCTTTTATCCCATAAAGGATTCCTAGTATTATATCCACAGGATATCCCAAAAGCTTTACCTCTATGGCCACTGAATTTGTCCTTAAACCATTTTTAAAGGTATATTTTAGGCTGTTTGCCCCAAGCAGTTGACATACTACTGATTCATCTTTGGTGTTAGCCTGAAGATGGAAATGGCTATATGTGCAGTGATTGCAGTTTCAAAATCCACACTCAGCAGTAGTACCACCTGCCATAAAGCGGTGTTACAATCTGTACTTTTAATCAACCTAAAAACCATGAATCTTATTCCTATTTTCTACTTTGAATAGCTAACTGCTTCTTTGCTTCCTTCACCATGGAGTTAGCATTTTTCCCTGAATTTATCCCATTTGGTTTCATCTTTTGAACCACATCTTACATTTTTCTCTGGGGCTATATTTGTGACTGCCTACTGCCTTTGAAAAAAAGGCCCTTGATTCCTCCTCCTCTCCGACATAGATATGAATATAGACATAGATCTTGTATGAAGTAAAGTGGTAATCTATGTATCTACATTAGAAAGGAAGAAGTAAAGACTTTTTAAAAGGTAATAGGAAGTCACTAATTTAGCCAAGGGGAAAATGCAAGTTGAATATATATCCTCTGATCTCTTTAAGTGAACAGGCCAATGAAAAATCTCCAGTGATCTCTTAACAGTCCCTGATCTGTTGTTAGTAGCTCGATGAATTTTAAATGGTGAGCTATTTGTTTTGTTTCCTCTAGAATCAGCGGTACTTCCATCTGTAACATTAGTAGATGCTTTGATTGTCAGCAATTACAATTAGAAATGCATGTCTAACTTTCTCTACTTTGTTTATCACAAAGAACCTCTTTTAGGCAAAGCTACTCTAGAGGTCTCTCTAATTTTCATTTTGAATTTAAGCCTTTCCTGTTACTCTCAGTTTCTCTGTATCTTTTTCTTTTTCTGTCTTTCTCTGAATGTCTTCCTCTCTCTCTCTCTTCCACTTTAATATTTTTAATCTTCTGATTTCTTTTCATTTAAAATTTTTTTTCTGTTGCCTTTTGATTTAACACTACAGTGAGTAATAGTTTCCTCTTAACTCACTCACCATTCATTATTGAACCCTTTCTTGTAACAAAGAAAAAACTTAAAGTCAAGTCATGGTAACCATGTCTAATTGTGTATATTGAATTCCATATCTGTAGTCCCTACCTCTCTACTTAAAGACATGTCAATCAATCAGTGAACAACCATTTATTAAATGCTTGTTATGTGCTATGTTTATTCTGTTGTCCTTATCAGTTTCTCTGGATAAAGACTACTCTTTATAATTCATCATATTTTCACTGCTATTAAGCATCTTTTTCATTTACATTATTATATTCATTGTGTAATTTGGGCAGCTAGGTGACACAGTGGATAGAGCTCTGAGCCTGGGGTCATAAAGACTCCTTTTTCCAAGTTTAAATCCAGTCTCGGATACTCACTAGCTGTGTGAACCTGAACATGCCACTTAGACCTATTTGCCTCAGTTCTCTCATCTGTAGAATGAGCTAGAGAAGGAAAAAACAAAACACTTCAATATCTTTGCCAAGAAAACCCCAAAACTGGGTCACAAAGAGTCCAACACAACTGAACAACTTGTGCATATAATTTTTGATTCTACTTTCTTCACTTTGTGTGACTTCATATAGGTCCTCTCATTTTTCTCTGAATTCTTCATATTTGCCATTTCTCAGAGCAAGGTAATAATTCTCCCTTTAGTATATTAATTTTTCTTCCTTTTTTCAAAGATCTCCTTAAATCTCAACTCCTTTAGAAATGCATACCTATGAAAAAGCAAGATTATCACTAGTTCATTTATTTATGTGTATTTAATTTTTCTATAAACAAACAAAATACTATATTGTTTCTATTTCTATCTCCTTTGCCATAACTTGGGCTAATATAGAAGCACATCTAACCCTTTATTCATTCCTACATAGGTGACCACCCTTCTCTGGATGGAGTAGCTAAGATTGTTATTTTATGCGTCAGTGTCCATAATCTACCCTTGGCACTGTGTACGTGATGCTTTGTGACAGTAAGAAATCCCAGAATATTAGTGTATATTTCAAGGTGATTACAGCCTTGCCTTTCACAGCAGTCAGCAGGGATTGAGCACAGATGGTTGTTGACTGCCAAGGAAGCCTGACAGGATAGAGTATACAGTGTGGGATGATAAGCAGGGGAGAATGCACAATACAGTCATTTCTGCTGCCATCATTGCCCACCAGAGTGTTTACCAAACTCCCTACTGGATATAAAAAGGATAATAAAGCCTTTATTTGTCCTATGGCCCCATGATGTCTCTTTTACCTACTGAAGTAGACAAGGTTGTAACCAACTGTCAATATATTGTGCATTTCTCTCCGTTGTGTGGTGATCAAACAGCTTTAATAATGTAAGAAAATATTCACCTCCTTTCTGTGTGTTCACAGAGGAGATGCAACTTTTTCTTTTTGTTTGCTTGTACAGCTTGATAGAAAGGGGTACCTGGGAAAAGTGCTAGCAACTTAAAAAAATATAGAAATGACTAAATTAGATTAAAAGCCTCAAAGTGCATTACAATTTATCAGGCTACCCAACTGAGGTCAAACAAATTTGCATTGTTGTAAATATTACAGAGTTCAACTTTAGATAAGTCAAAGGGAGAAAAAAAAAAGGATATTCTAATTTCCCAAAGATTTTATTTTATATTATCAATATGTAGTCCAGACTCTCTAGAACTTAAGTTTACTTGAAATAGGAAGATCAAGGGATGTTTATACTTTGCCACTAAGGGATGGTTACACTTTATCATCATACTTAGGGAAAATGGGTAATCAAATATCCAACCACAACACAATTATAGGTAACTGGAGTCGAGGGGAATCCTCTATCCCCAAAGTCAATCCATGGATATACATAGGGATTAAAATGAAAGGAAGATTTTTCACCTTGACTTTCGGCAATACAAAATGTCAACTAAAATGATGAGATTTCTTATTCTTAGAAAAATCACTAAAGAATGTGAAATATGTAACCTGAAGTTACTATAGTTTAATATCAAATATTCCTAATAGTTGTATGTTGAAACCTGGTCTCCCCCAGACAGAGAATTCTACCATACATGTCAAAGGTGACACTAGACCTTATTCATCTACAATGCTGACTAAAGATCAATCTCCAATTCTTCTCCTCATTTCTCTTTATAACCATTTTGCAAAGATGGGTAAATCATTTGTGACTATTAGGTAATAAGGCTAATTTGTAAAGTTGAATAGATGAGAGACTATATGTACAAACAAGTGTTGATGCCTTCAAAGTAGGAAGGTTCTGTGCTTATTCTCATAGGGCCAATTGTCACCTAGCATTTACAGCCAATCATTTCCTTTGAAAGAGAGTAGAGTTTTGGAAAAAGTCAAAAAGAAATTGAGTAATAAGTGGAGTAAACCACATGGAATATTAAAGTAAACAATAGAGTTTGTATGTGTGTGTATATTTGATGTGCATTACATATATATAGCATAAAGATACATATATTTAACATTTACAGACTATGAATCATATATATGAACATATACAAATCATATATGCTTTGTTTTACATTCCTTGTTCAAAAGGCTTTCTTATTCAGGTACAAATCATATAAAAGAGGCAATATGGAATCATGAATACAGAGCTGGCATCAGAGTCAGTGAGATAAAGACTAAAGTGCAGCCTTTGCTACTTACTGGCTAACTGATCCAGGTGAAATCTCTTCACTTCTCCAAATTTTAGGTACCTAAGACTGTATGATTGGAAAGAACATCAGCAGTCATATAATTTCACCTGTAAAACTTTTACAGAAACTTGAAATTTTGCCACATAGAATTACATTATCTTTAGTTTTCAGAGTCTTATAATAATTTTATGAGTGACTTTGATCACCCTTCAATAGATCTGTGATCTCATCAATTTAGATATCACTTACAGGAATGAGGATATCAACTAATCAATACGTCTTCATTTTGTGCAAACTTTGCCCATATCTTTCCATTAATCCTCCCCAAGAAATCTATCTAATAATCTGAGTTGCAAGTGGTAGAGGTGGAGCAGAGTTGAGCCCAAGGAGGAAGGTTTCTTCTAGATCTCTTGGCAGTGCTTAAGTTCCAAAAGAATTTGCTAACTCTTCATTTGACCCTTACCACACTATGTGATTTGTTTAAAAAGAGCATTTGCAAAACCCCACCTGTTCCTTTATCATTTCTTCATTATAGATGAATGTTCAGGATATGTTCAAAATAGCTTCATAGAAGTGACAAATTAATAATATAAGTCAGTAGTTAGCAGTTTTCGGCAAGGATAGTCTGAGATTTCTCTCCAACTCCCCTCACAAGTTTGGTATATTCTTTTCATTCAGATAGCTCTGAGAACTAATTCCTCAATACACTCAAAACTATGTTGTCTCCAGCGCCCTCTATCTATCCTTGATCTAGCTCCGTTTTCTTGTCACTTTTAGTATCTTTAGTGCCTTCTCTAATTCTTCTTGCTGCATTGTAACGGCAAGCAAAGTGTATGTTGCTCCCTGTTTCAACTATTCAAGTGTCTTTGAGCCTTGCCTTTGATTGTAGCAATTCTTTGTTGGAAACAGTATACACTATGTTGCCCTTAATAGACCTAAGGGAGTTTGGAAACCTTCTCTGCCCTTACTTAATAGGCCTAACATCATCACATGGAGTCCGTGGTGGGAGAAGCTTGCCAAAAAAGCAGCACAGGAAGGGTAGAACAAAAAGTGTGGAATAGGAAGGAGTAGAGCAGAAAAAAGCTGGAGTATGAGCTGGGACCAAACAGAACTGAGAGGGAGATTGTTTGTGACATCAGCACTCTGTCTGTTCTGTCTGTTTTGATGTTACTTTGTCATAATGAAACATTCTTTCTGTTGAAAGAGGACTTCACCGCTATTACAGAAGAACTGAAAGACGATTTTATTGCCATTTACAGAAGTCCTGGGACTTTACTGTTGATTTGTTTTTGATTTCTCAGACAGAAGCTTTATCTGTTGGTTTGTGTTACTTTGTTGACAGAAAGTGTATTGAGATAACAGTGCCAGCAATATATGTAAATATCGTAGTTAAGTTTTGTCTTCCTAGAAACAGAAACTTAGAAAAGCAGATCCTCTAAGCCGAGTTATGAAACAGGAGCAGAGAGCTGCCTATGTGTGAGCCCAGGGAAGAGTTGAATGAATTCAGGGAAGAGCTGGGAGTGGCCAGCCCATGAAAGAGGAGCCATGGGGTTTGGAAGTCAGAGTCAAGTTAAGATGAAAAAGAACTTTATTGTGTACTCTACATTGACTGATGATATTGTGACTTACTGTGACCTACAGGTGGATGGTGTTTATACTTTCTGCTATACCTTAAGGATGATTGGCTTAAGGATAATTAGAAGCCAGTCTCCAGTCAAGATGAAAGAAGACTTTACTTGGGTACTCTATATGGATTGAGGAGATTGTGACTTCCTGAATTACATGTTTTGTTTAAGACTATGTGTCAGTCTTAGTAATAAGCTATGTTCTATTGTGAATGTTGTGCTTTAGTTTCTTGAATGTTTTGCTTTAGTTTACTGCTGATTAAATAGAGGGTTCACTATACTATGTGATTAGATCCTTAAAGTTATTCACAGCAGCCGTCCTCAGGAGAACTAGTCATGATTGGCTTTATACACACACTAGGGAATGTGATGTTGAATCTAAAACTTGTGATTCCGCTGTTAATATTGAAGAAGAAAAAAAGTTTTCTTTTCTTTTTTAATGATAAATTTTGACATATCTTTTCATTTTTCATCTGAGTATTGTTATACTTCCAGTTTTATTTTTAAATGCACTAAGGATAACTTTATTTAGCTGGATCTCAGGTCAAAATTTCCAAAACTTTTTTTTCCCCCCTTCACTTTCTTTTTTAATGAGATAATACTTTTCTTACTCTTGTGTAAGATATTTACAAATTAGCTTATATTCTAAACTTGCCTTGCCCTTTAGTGATGTAGTTCTCTGCCAAGAAAATTCAACAATTACTAGATAAAGAGATTTCTAGGTCCTTTTGATCTCCTTGGTTTTTTTTTTAAGTGATTTACATTAACAATTTTTGAAGTAATTTTTGTAGTTCGTGTCCATTTATGACCTTGTATAATTTCTTTTTTTTTAAACACCAATAGTTTATTTAAGTAGGTCAGATTAGTGTTGACCCAACTCCATGTCATTATTCCTTTCTTCTAGTTTGACATGGATTTTTATCTTTAATACATTCTTTATCTGACTATTCCCCATATCAAATGTGTAAAATTGCCTTGGATGAAAATATCAACTTCACTTTTTGAGTTTTTAATTAAGGCTTATTCTGTCAAGTGCTTCTTAACCCTCTTCTTGAAATTAAAAACACACACACACACACACACACACACACACACAAGATTCATCTTATTTAGTCACAAAGGATATATATAGATTATAAGCTTTTTACTATTTTCGTTATTTTAACCTGAATTATATTTTCTAACATCTTTTTCTACATCCTACCCTCCGCCCACTTTTGGACTTTTTGTTGTTCAGTCATCTCAGTCCTGTCCAACCCTTTTGAGATTTTCTTGGTAAAAATACTGGAATTGTTTGCTATTTCCTTTTCCACTTCATTTTATAGATGAGGAACTGAGGCAAACAGGGTTCAGTGATGTGAACAGTGTCACACAGCTAGTAAGTATCTGAAGCCAGATTTGAACTCAAGAAGATGAGTCTTCCTGACTTCAATTCTGGAACTCTATCCCCTGTGCCACCTGTCTGTCTCCATCTTTGCAATGAAGTCACTAAATGTAATGTATATACTGGACAATTCTGAGTTCCACATATAACTCCTTGAAGTCTTCATACTCTCTGCTGTTCCTCACTAGCCCAGACCATTCCAGAGGCCATTCCAGTATCCAACTCCTCACAAGGGTTAGATGAATGAGATAGGAGTCCCTGATTCTATTTCTTCAGGCAAAATGGAGGATTGCCAATTCTGCCTTAATGCCCTGAAGACCCCTTGTATCTGTTCTGCGTATGTAATCTAAGGGTCCCTGGGCCTTGACATTTGACTCATAACTGAACTCAATTAGTGTGTGAGTTCCTTCTGAGCAGGGATTATGTTGTTTTTTTCTAGTTTTAACAATGCTGCTTGGCATAAGAATAAGCTCTTAATAAATGCATTTCTCCATTCATTCATTCTTCATTCACTCGTTCATTCATTCATGTGGTAGAAATGCAGACTGTAGAACTGAGCTATTATTCACAGCTAAGAATTTCTTCAGACAGTGAATCAGTTTCAGTCTTTTACATTGTGGTGGGAATTCCTTGAAAAACAGCTTAGCTATTCACATCCATTGGAACTGGTGGATATATGTTTAGTTATTATTATTGTGTGTGTGTGTGTGTATATGAAAGGGAGTTTATCACTGAAACCATAGTTAACTACTGTGACTTATTACAATAAATGCTATATTGGGACTTTACCAATACAAATTTCTAACAGGTGAAATTTCTAGTGTCCCCTTATAAAAATTTCAATCTAATGCCTATACAGTAGACAGGTTGCATGCCAGAATTTGAGGGGACCTAGCAAGATGACCTGCCTTTAAATATCAAATCCACTTTCTTTCTTGCTTTCTTTTCTTCTTATTATTAAATTTTATTTCTCATAGGCCTGAAGTCTTTTTATGTCTTTAAGAATCCCAAATTCAAAGGTAAATATACTGAGAGAATCACACCTTATGCTTAGATATAGATATAATTTCAGAGCTGAAAAAGACTTCAGTGACCAGTTAGCTAAATCCCCTTATTTTAGAGAGGAAGAAGCTGAGGTCCATGGAAACCAAATAATTCCTATAAGTTCACCCAGATAGTTAAATACAGAGCTAATATGAAAAGCAAAGTCTTGCATATTAGTTATCTTCTCTTGGATCTCAGTTTTGTCCTCTGGAAAGTAATACTTCAACCAGATTACAATTGGTGGAACTTATCCTTTCAGGCAGAGGCCTCTGGCAAGGACCACCCTCACTTATGAGCAGAGCTGCTAACTCAGGCTATTCCTGAGGCCAGCTGGGCCTAGCTTCAGTGTGAGTGATAGATATTAGATTTGGATTTTGTATTGAAAGACATAACTGATTATTCTACTTGACTCTGATAAGTAGGAACAGTAAGAAAGAATGTGACTGAGATGGTGGCTGTAGTTGGGGTTCCAAAAGGGTAGAAAAGGATTACAATAGAGATGGTAGCAGGTGGTCAAAGGCAAACATAACTTCCAGGAGCATCATAATTTTGCCTTGGTCCAGCCCAGGCTGAAGTAGAGAAGTACATGGGAGTTTCAGTAGAGTTAACAGAAGATTAGTATTTACTATTTCACTGCTTCTAGTAAAAGAAAAAAAAATAGATCTTTGTTCAGAGAGCTTTTCTTTTTTTCCTCAATTTATTTATTTATTTTTAGTTTCTGATATTCATTTCCACAAGATTTTGAATTACAACTTTTCTCTCTGTCTTTCCTCTACCCCCACCTCAAGATAGCAAGCCTACTGAATACCCCTTCCCCCAAACTACTCTCTCCTATATCCTCCCCGATCTGACCCCAACTTTCCAGTAGGGCAAGATGAATTTCTATACCCCAGTTCCTGCAAATCTTATTTCCCAGTTGCATGTAAAAAACAATTTTTTAAACATTTGTTTTTAAAACTTTGATTTCCAGATTTTTTCCCTTCTTCCTTCCTCACCCACCCCCACTGGGAAGACAAGCAATTCAATATAGGTTGTACAAGTGTAGTTACAAAAAACATTTCCATAGTAGTTATATTGTGAAAGACTAACTGTATTTCCCTCCATCCTATCATGCCCCCCCTTATTCTATTTTCTCCTCTGACCCTATCCCTTTTCAAAAGTGTTTGCTTCTAATACCCTCTCCCCTAATCTGCCCTCTTTTTTATCATGTCCTCTTGTATACTCTGCCTTCTTACTTTTCTGTAGGGTAAAATACCCAATTGAGTATGTATGTTATTTCCTCCTGAAATCAGAGGGCTTTTCTTTTATGAACAACAAAGATGTGTATACGGAAATTAACTTAGAGGCCTTAGGAAGTCACACCAGGAAACTAATTAAAGAAATAACACCTGGGGCTGCCTTTTTAAAAAAACATATATTTTTTTTAACTAAATGCCTCTTCCCATAAACTCAACCTGCACTGGTTGGTATAAGCATACTTTTACTGTGCATATAGTAAATTATGCACTACCTGACCCTGAATCTTGCATAGCAAAGAGAAGAAGTGAAGGATGCAAATATTAAAAATGTTTGAACCTTAAAAAACCTGGGCCATCGATGGCAGGTGTACAGGCACTGAGAGATGCAGAAATGACTGAAGATAGAACCAGTAACAATGCAAAGAAAATTGAGGGAATGTGGTGGGTAGCAGGCATAGTTCTGTCTAGAACTAGTCATGTGTCTTTAAGCAAGCCACTTCAGGTCTCTAGATTTCAGCTTGCTTTTTTGTAAAATGAAGAAATTAGATTAGTTGAATTTAAAATCATTTAATAATTGAATTTATATTTTCTAAGGCACCATTTTACCCCCAGGCTCAATATCTTTGTTAAAGTCTATATTCTGTTGAGCTTCTTGCTATTTTCAAGTGTTTGCTTCTATAGTCATGGGCTTCTCAAAACTCAGAACCTGATGTCACTGTAAACAATGTTTTTGTCTTGGTATCTATTTTCTTTAAAGTCACATAAATAATGAATAAAATAATTAGAGAGTTTGGTTTTTAGTAAATGCTGCATATTTTTTCTTTCTATGAATTTTCCTTCTATTTGGGTAGGGGAAGGTGGGAAAGGAGAAAAGAAAGGCAAGCTTCAAAAAATGTTTTTTTTCTATTCCATATAGAAAACTAGCGATGGTTTCAATATAGCATTTCAATGTCACTAAGGAAGATTGCATTCCTTTGTGTAAAATGCTGTGGGTCTTGAGTAGTGGAGTTATGTGGATTATTCTGCTAGCATTGCTAGCTTTTATTCTACAGAGGCTAAATCAAGCATCACAGTGAATTACTTCTTGCCCCTAGATAATTCCTTAAATCTCCACATCACTCTAGAGGTTGCTGGTAAGGCAATATGAAACAGCATACTGTATGGCTATCTTCAGCTCACTCATCTTGACCTATAAATAAAGAAGCAGGCTTCCTGTCTCCAATAAAAGAACAGGCTTCCTATAAATCTAAGGGAAATACAGAGAAAATGTGTTTGCCTTCCCACATGCTTTCTTTTTTAAAATAAAAGTAAGCACCATAGGAAGCTCAACAAAAATTATTTCTAGCACTGCTCTCTTTAAGTGCCTAGGAAAGCATAATTCTATTGCTGAATGCATATACTTATGTAGCAGGTAGAGGAGGGAGGAGGAAGGGAAACATCAGAATAATTAAAAGTCATGTAACTACAAAAGCATGATGATGAGCATGATGAATATTTCTTCTTCAGTGTACTGTGACACTGAGTAGAATGAATCTTTCTTTCCATTTTGAATCCTTTGATCACCATGTTCATTTCTCCACCCTGAATCTGAGCATGCTATGTCCTATGTGTTATGCCCATGAAACTTTCTTCTAATACCTTCCTGACCTTTAGGATTACATTAGTTTCAGATCAATTCTAGGAAATGCTGGGTTAAGTCAATAGACAAGTCCTGTCCTTTCCTCCCCTCCCTTCCCTTTCCCTTCTTTTTCCCTAGTCTCTCCTTTCAACTCCCCCTCTTTTCCCTTTCCCTTTCTTTTTAAAAATCTATGCCCTGAACAAAACATGCACCTAAAAATGTTTATTGAACTGAGCAACAGAAATTTCTTTATAAGAAAGGAGAATAGTTAAAGTGTGGCATAGTGAACAAGATTGGAGCAACGTTATACAAACTTCCTAACTAGCTTTACCTGACAACAAAATTTGAAATAAATCATGTAATTTCCCTACAGACAAGAATAATCCATTAAAAATATTTGTATTCCAGTTTTCTTTTGTTTATTTTGTTTTGGTCTAGACTTGTGATTTCACTGGAACGGGGAATATCCCTGAGACAAAACTCCCTTTACTGAGATCTGCAACTCATGGTTTTGGGGACTATACAGACAGTATTTGTAAGAGGCAGTCCTTGAATGCACATCAACCTCTATGAGTTCAAGGACAGCTCTGTGTCCATTATACTACATTGCTACTTATTGTTGATATTCATAGATTAAAAAAAAAAAGTTGGATAACCTCAAAATTGGCCATTTCTCTAAAAAATGGCTTATAATATGCTTTATAAATGAAGAAGAGAGTAAATGTGTGTGTGTGTGTGTGTGTGTGTGTGTGTGTGTGTTTCCAGCTTTAAATTTCTGCTTCTTTGGTAAATATTAGACTGCTAAATGCCTACCAAGTTAATTACAGGAATTGAATTCTGTTCTGGAATGGTAATGATAATACTGCGTCAGTTGTCTTTTCTTATATGGTCACTGTGAGATGAATTTGACTAGTATCCCAGTGATGGCCAAGAGTGGGGCTACAGATTAGAGGTGAGGAAAGAAATTCCCTATTTAAATCACAGAAAACTACTCTCCTGATGTAGAAACTGGAAATAAGAACACAGAGAAGAAAATAATGAAATGAAGCTGTCTATGTAGATTTGGAGTCTCTATTAGCAAACACCTAAGACACAGGGTAGGCTGCTATCATAGGTTCTTTTGATCTGCTTTCCTAAATGAAAGCTTTAAAGGGTTAACCCTATTTGATTTTACTTTAATTTTGATTTACTTTAATTAACAGACAGATAAGTAGAAAGAAGTAAGTATCCAAGAAAGAATTCAATAGACAGGGCTCCCACTGCCCGAACAAAGTAATACAACCTTCTACACACACCACAAGACCATGATAGCACCAGCATCAGAGTAGTTGGGTGGCTCTTAACAAATGGCTACTGAGAGTCCTGTCCAGGGAATCAAAAGGTTCTTCTCATAAGGGAGCCCCCAAAGTAAAATACCAACCTCCCAGTAATGACATTTAGGCTCTGGGAAACCCCTTAAACTCTGATTGAATCTTCCCACTTGATGAGGCATGTACCTGAGGCCATAAACTTTTCATTGTTGCTAGGCCCAAATCTATTACTCTTAATTTAGACTAGCCTTCTCTTGTCCAGCTACTTTCACCCTTTATCCTATCAAAATATCTATACCCAAATCTTTTACCTTTAAACTACCCTAGCCCTCCATTGTCTGTCATGTCCAGGTAGCCTTCAGTTATTTCCCACCCTTAATCCCATTCCTGGAGTCTGAGCTCAGTTCCTCAAGATCTAACATAGACTCTTCTTCAAGACCCTCCCCAACCCCTCCTACAGACCACCCCTAAATCCCTCACACAATCTTCATGTATTTAAGATCCATTTTGCCTCCATGAAGGAGCTGAGATTAATCTAGCACAAACTCACTCTTTGTCAGATTATTCTGGCCTTCTTGTCCAATACAAGCATCACAAATGCTTAGGCTCCTTAAGAGTCCACTCAATATGGCAAATCCTTAATAAACTTTGTTTTACTTTGGCTGAGAGAAAGCTTTAGTCAAATTCATTTGGCAGGACCCAGTGTGTTGGTATTTGGGGTCTCAAGTACCCCTAAAACCCAAACCTCAACACTAGTATATATAGTTTTCAACTGATACACTCAAAGTCAGAAGTACCACAACTTTCCTGACTTAGTGCTTAATTACCTTAGTACCAAAAGGTGTGAAAGTCTTCCTAGGAGCAAGTCTCTCCTAAGCAAGCTCCTCCTTAGGCAAGTTTCTCCCCCCATGGGCTCTATGTGACTCAGGATGTATCACAATTGGGAAAGAGCTGAAAACAGTAAGACATCCATCATTGATCACATGTGGTCACATAGGCCTATTCATGGATGGGGAAGATCTCCATATTCCATTAACATTACCCAGAGGACCAGGATCATAATTTTTCTCCCTGCTACTTACGACTTAGGCAACCATGAAGGAGTTACTTACCTTCTTTGAAAATCAGTTTCCTCATTGTTAAAATGAAAAGATTAGAACAGATAACTTTTGAAATTCCTTCTGACTCTAAACCTATGATCCTATAAAATATGGATACACGAAAATTTATTCAATATGACCATTTTAATATGAACATTTAGTTACTGGCAAGCAAATTTATGTATAATTATTTATAAGTTCGTAACAAACATAATTAAGTTGTGCACATTAGTTTATAGTTCCAAGGCTTGAAGGAAATGAGCTATTATCAAGGTCTACTTTTGGAGGGAATAAAGGAAACCACTGACCATCGCACCAATCCATTTTTTTTTCAGGTCTGTCCAGAACTTGAAGATAATACAACTGTATGGAGGAAGACTAGATTCAATTTTCTTTGATGGTAATAATATATCTAATTGATATAATAGGAGGTTGTCCAAAGCAAAGATTATCTTTTGCCTTTCTTTGTATTCCTTGTACTTAGCACAACATCTGGTACATAGTAAATACTTAAATGCTCATTTATTTACTATTATAATATTCTAAACTTATGTGGAACATAATTTTATTCAGCATTAGACATAGTGGTAAACTTGTAAGAAACAAAGTTATGAGTTCCCAAGTTATATTTCTTTGTATGTTATGCCAATTTCATGCTAAAATGCATCATTTCTCCTTCTGGTGCTTCATAATTTGAAATGTAAATAATAAACTTTAAAACCATTATACTTGGCTATGAATGAAAATATTTTAATAATAATCCATTTCATTAATACAATGTGACTTGGACTTTTTAAAATCAAAAGTGCTGCAAAATCCATTTATGAAATATTAGGGGGAAAAATTTGTTCTTTTTATTCTAGTAAATGTTTTTTTTCCTCACATGAACAATAGTACATGAACCTTCAGAAACCTAAAATAGTGTGTGTGTGTGTGTGTGTGTGTGTGTGTGTGTGTGTAAGTGTAATTTGTAAAGGGAAAAGTTATATCACTGTAATTCCAATATAAAAGTTAAGGTTATAGCAAAACCAGTGAATATGTTTTAAAAAAAATCTGACAATATATGTGTGTGTGCATGCATATACACACACACATACACACACACACACACAAACACACACATACACACACACATTAAATGCTCTATACCTATAAACCCTTGCCCACCCCCAAAACCTGTCTCTATAAAGGAGTAATTGAGCTGAATTGAAGTACTGAACAAAACCTGAATCCTATGGATTGCTTTAGCAAAAATAAAGAGTTTTCAAGGGGATTCAGCATCATTTCACTGCTACCAAAGATTACAAAAAGATCATCTTAAAAGTATGCTGAGTTCATTGAACAGTGTAGATTATGTAAATGATAGAAGCTGAGCAAAAATCATTGCAGATTGCAAATACTAATTACTTATCAAATGTTATGCAAGATGACATCCATAGGCAATAACACAATTTCCAAGCTATGTGGAACAAAAATCTTTCATTTAGAAACAAATGAAAGAAATCAAAAGCATTTGGGAATAGGATAATGTATGTATCATCCCCATATACCTCTCTGCCACTGTGTTGTTACAAAGATGCTTTCATGAGCATACAGAAGACAATCTTACATCCTGATAGTGTTACTCAACTACAAAAAAAAATAAATAAAACAAACAACAAAACCCCACTCATTTCCTACATCTATATATAATTCCATAGAACATTAAAATAACAGAATAGGGGGTGGAGCCAAGATGGCTACATAGAAGCAGCAAGGTTTCACAGCTCGCACATAGACACCTGAAATATTCATAAAATATGACTCTAAACAAATTTTAGGGCTCCAAAATTCACATAAAATGCAGAAAAAACACATCTCCTGCTGAAGGCAGCTCAGCACAAAAGACTCAGCACAGCACGCTGGGAGCCAAAACCCCGCCTAGCCTGAAACTGTGGCTTAGCCCCAGGGCAGCCAGGTATAGCCACAGCTGGAGCTTCAGGAGAGTGGATCAGTGGCAGCTGTGGCAGTTTCCAGAATTATCAAGCCATAAGAAACAGGGACTAAGTGAAAGGTCAGTGGATCTCAGCTAAGTTTGGGGGAGAAAAGCAGTCTGGCCAAACTACCTCCAAACAAGGAAGTGGCAGAAGCAGTGGGTCTGGCAGCTGCCTCCATGTGGCTGCTTCAGAGCTCCCAGCCTGCAGACTGCAGAGGCGCCAAGCAATCTTTCAGAGGCTAAGTGCTCTTACAATGAGCAGCTTGGATCCAGATTGTGGTCTTGGGTGGTGGTCCTGGGGTGTGTTTTTAGCAATCCAAAGTTGGTAGGGGCTGCAGCAGCCTCCCAATAACTCTGGCTACTGTGAAAACCCCAGCAATTTGGGACAGAGCTTTCCCCCCTGGAAGCAGAGTTCAACAGAGCTTAAAAATCAAGTAATTTGCTGGCAACATGAGCAGGCAAAGGAAGCAAAGTAAGAATAGCAACCAAACTCTAGAATCCTTTTTTTGGGGACAAAAAGGATCAAAGTATGGAATGGGAAGAAGACAACACAGTCAGAGCTCCTGCTCCAAAAGCTTCAAAAAAAACATGAAGGCTGCCTAAAAGCCATAGATCAGCTTAAGAAGGATTTTGAAAACCAAATAAGAGAAATGGAAGAAAAATTGGGAAGAGAAATGAGAATGATGCAAGAAAATCATGAAAAGAGAGTCAACAACCTGACTGAAGAAAATAACACCTTAAAAAATAGATTAATTCAAATGGCAAAAGAGGCCCAAAAAGCCAATGAGGAGAAGAATGCCTTAAAAAGTCAAATTTGATAGATGGAAAAAGAATCTCAAATGTTCACTGAGGAGAATAATTCCTTCAGAATTAGAGTGGAGCAAATGGAAGCAAATGGATTTATGAGAAATCAAGATATTATTAAACAG
>CM053580.1:340642284-340664052 GCA_028627135.1 Pseudochirops cupreus
CAGAGAATTGAGTCAAATCTGTAAGAACACAAGTCATTCCCCAATTGATAAATGGTCAAAGGATATGAACAGACAGTTTTCAGAGGAAGAAATTAAAGATATCTATAAGCATATGAAAAAATGCTCTAAATCACCATTGATTAGAGAATTGAAAATCTAAACATCTCTGAAGTACTACATCTCACCAATTAGGTTGGCTAAGGTGACAAAACAGGAAAATGATAAATGCTGGAGAGGATGTGGAACAATTGGAACACTAATGCATTGTTGGTGGAGTTGTAAACTGATGCCACCCTTCTGGAGAGCAAACTGGAACTATGCCCAAAGGGCTATAAATAATTTCATACCCTTTGATCCAGCAATACCACTTCTAGGGTTGTATCTCAAAGAGATCATAGAAGGAGGAGGAAGACCCACATGTACAAAAATATTTATAGCAGCTCTTTTTGTGGTGGCAAAGAATTGGAAATTAAAGGGATGCCAATCAGTTAGGGAATGGCTAAATAAGTTGTGGTATATGAATGTAATGGAATACTATTTTGCTATAAGAAATGAGGAGCATACAGAATTCATATTTACCTGGACAGACTTATACAAACTGATGCTGAGTGAGAAGAGCAGAACCAAGGGAAATTTGTACGCTATTATAGATGCAACATATGTGTGATGAACAGCTTTGATAGACTGGACTCTTCTCAGCAATGGAGGGCTATAAGACAACTTCAAAAGACTCATGATGGAGAGAGATGTCTACATTCAGAGAAAGAAATAGGAAGAATAGAATTTGAATGCAGATTGAAGCAAACTACCTGCTTTTATTCTTTTTCTTGTTTGGTTCTATTTCCTGTTTCCCATTGTTCATTCCATCCATTACAATCCTTCTTTATAACCTGATTAATGCGTAATGTGAAAGTATTTGCAGATCCTATACTTGACTGAATGCTGTAATGGAGGCAATGGCGGAGAGGGGAAGGAGAGGGAGAAAATTTGAAACTCAAGGTTTTAATGGAACTGAATCCAGTAAACTAAAAGTAAACAAACAAATAAATAGAGACAAAAACAAAGGAAAAAAAAAGAATTATCTTAGCTGTTAGCATGATTGACAAATGGGCAGTATGTGGAGGACCTGAACAGCATCAATCTTGATTCTATTGTAAATGAAACCAAAAAGATACATAAGTAAGTGATGGAGAACCAGTGTGCTCTCCTGGAATCTTGATAATTTCAAAAGAATGTGAAGATCTTTGGTGTGGTAGATGAACTCCTTATGGTGAATTTATCAGTGATTATGTAAGTTACACAGAATGTATTATAATCTTCATTGTTGTAGGGAATATTCATTTGATGAGATTCTCAACTTTCACTTGAGTATTGAAGAACTACTCTTACATAAAATAATTTGAACTTATTCTATCCTAATAAAATACATTTAGATGAAATATTATCAATTGACTGACTATTTCCCATTTCCTTTGACATGGTCAGTGAGTAATTTTGTTTGGGTACAAGAAATAATTACTATACTGCCTAAATAGAGACTTATCACTGAGTCTAAAAGAGCAGAATGACAGAGGTGGCCCAAATGCAGGTTATGAGTCCATGAGATACATAGATTAATTGTTGAAGTCAATACCTTAAATTGCTAATCAAAATATTTGAACCAAGAATATAGTAATATATTACTTCCAAAGAAATAGTCACAACAATCCCTCAAGCTTAGCCATGCTTTAAATTGAAGAAATACATTCAAATAGTCAATTCTCAGAGTAAATTATCCAAGCAGAGAAAACATTTTCAATATTTCAGCTCACTGTATCCCTTGGGAAAACTATAACTGTGAATTTTAGACATGTATATGGATGAAGAGCTTTTGGTTCATTGCCCCACATGCTGTCACATTGCTCCAGAGAGGAGATAGAGAATTTTCCTTTAAAGATTAAAACAGGCATATACCTTTGGGGAAATTATTTTCTTCCCCTCTGCTTAGGAAGATGAGTTCTCCAGAATGAGAGGAACCCACACTGATGATTTTAAGGTTGTCTCATGTCATAGTCCATTTGAGGAATAAATATCTCTTTGAAATGAGTGTGTGTGTGTGACGTGTGTGTGTGTGTGTGTGTGTGTGTGTGTGTGTGTGAGTATGTATGGTGTGGTGTGTGTATGATAGTATGATAGAGGAGTAATATTAATGTCTCTGTCTATCCCCCAAATATTCTCTGAGTCATTGAAATCTAACTCCTTGTCCTTTTGGAAATCATAAGATGTTTACTTTTTGTTTCCTCTTTTAATCCACATAATGCCAGCACCAAAAATAATCTGAAAGCATACAGTTAAATGTTGAATTTATTGCATCTAAGTCAAAAGCTTGGATTATAACCTGTTTCTAAAGCAAAACAAAACAAATCATGGGCTTTTTTTACACTTATTTTAATTGTTTAGACAATGGTTCTCAACCTATGGGTTGCGACCCCTTTGGGAGTCGAACGACCCTTTCACAGGGGTCACAGGGATCACCTAATACCATCAAAAAACACATATTTCCAATGGTCTTAGGAACCAAGACACTGTTCCTCTATCAGTTTCCAGGCTGGTCTGCCCACATGCAGATACAACCAAATACAAGTATTAAAGAGTCATGGCATTAGGAAGGTTGAGAACCATTGGACTTTAGAGGCTTTTATTTGCTCTCAGCTGTGTTTTATTTAAAGATATTGAACAAGCAACTAAAGTATTTTGAAGCATTTTACTATCTCTGAATACTACCTTCCAACAATATAAGTATGTTCTACAGACTTCCAGGTCACTGTGAAATTCTCAAATGAACCAATTACCTACTATACTCTTGGACTTCAGTAACCATGCTAACATTCTGGCACCCCAAACACCACAATTGTCCAATGCCTTGTACTCCACCTCATAGGCCATAATTCCTCATGGTTACTATTTAGGCCTAGTTGAGAATAGAGAATACTTCTCAAATAAGTTTGTCTGGAATATAGACTTTATTAATATGAAGATTCTTGAATAAGACTGAAATGATAGGGAAAGCTAGGTGCTGTGAATAGAGTGACTAACCTGGAATCAGGAAGACTAATTTTCTTGAGTCCAAATCTGGCCTCAGATATTTACTACCTCTATGATCCTGGGCAGTTCACTTTATCCAGTTTGCCTTAGTTTACTCATCTGTTAAATAAGCTGGAAAAGAAACTGGCAAACTACTCCAGTATTTTTGCAAAGAAAACTCCAAATTGGGTCACAAAGAGTCAAACATGACTGAAAAATGACTGAGCAACTGCAAAGACTGGAAAGGTAACTGAGAGTCAGATGGTATGAGGACCTTAAATGCCAGGCTAAGTCATTTGCTTTTATTCCGTAGGCAAAATGAAACTTCTAAGCTCTCTAAGGAGAGAAGTAAGGCAGACCTGTATGTTGTGATATATTGTAATAGAGTTGAAAGCATGCTAGATTTTTATTAAAAGAACCTACATCTAAATCTCTCCTCTGGCATTTATTAATATTTGACCTAGACAGTTAATTAATCTCCAAACATATATTAAGTCCCTTCTGTTTACCAGCCACCATGCTACTGCCAGGGATAGGATAAAAATGAAATAGCTCCTGCCTGCAAGGAATTGATATTCTATCCTAGATTCACTTAGCCTTTCAACATTTGAATTTCCTCATTTGTAAAATTTGGGTATTGATCCAGACCCTTTTATTTCTAAATCCATTATGTTTGTCCTCTTACATGTTTGATGACTCCTTCTCAGACTTTTTTTGCTCATCTTTAGCCAGGTTATATCTGCTAAATGGATATTACTCAAACGTTCTTTTCTTCTCCCTCTATACTATTTCCTGCTTGGTGATCTCATCAGCTCCAAAAGATTCAATTATCATATCTATGCTGATGATTCTCAGATCTAGATTTCTTTAGTTTTAAACAACCTCTTGACCTCTAGCCTTACATCTCCAATTAACTATTGAACATCTCAAATATCATGTTCTATAGACATTTGAAGCTCAGCATATCCAAAACTAAACTTATCTTTCCTCTAAAACCCTCCATTATTCCTAATTTTCCAGTTACTGTCAAAGGTACCATTATCAATCATCTCAATCACCGAGTCTCACTCTCTAGGAGTGTCACTCTCTCTCACTCTTCCCATATCCAATCTGTGGTCAAATCCTGTCAATGCTACCTTCAAAATACTTCTACATAGGTTCATTTCTCTCTTCTGATTCTACCACTACTGTGGTGTAGGCCTTCATTACCTCATGCCTGGAGTATTACAATATTGTTCTGAATGGTCTCCCTGCCTCAGGTTTTTCCCCATTGCATTCTGTCTTAGAAAATGATCTTCCTAAAGTGCAGGTCTGACAATAAAACCCTCTGTCTGCCACCATTCGATAAATTCCAGTCATTCCCTGTTATCTCCAGGATCAAATATGAAATCCTTTGTTTAGCTTTTAAAACCCTTTATAACCTGGCCCCTTCCTATCTTTCCAGTCAGTTGCACTTTACTCCTTTCCATATATTCTACTATATAGTGAGTGACACTGGCTTTCTTTATGTTCCTTGTATACAACACTCCATTCCCTGACTATGAATTTTCACAGTTCATTCCTCACACTTGAAATGCATTTTTCCTCTTTCATATAGTTCCCTGGATTTCTTCAACACTCAGGTAAAATCCCACCTTCTACAAAAAGCCTTTCCCTGTCCACTTCAATATTAGTGTCTTTCTTCTGAGACTGCCTTGCCTTATGTGCATAGTTATTTGCATATTGTCCCCTAATTAGAGTATAAACTCCATGTATTTTTGCCTTTCTTTGTATTCCTAGAGCTTAGCTTAGTGTGGGACACATAGTAATAACAATAAATATTTGTTGATTTGACTTGAATCTCGACTTGCACATTAGGATATTCTTTTGACAGCATTGTGGAAGATAGTTTGGGCAGAGAATGAAGGCAGAGTGGCCAGTTAATGAAAATAATAAATGTTCTGAATGGTCTCCCTGCCTCGGGTTTTTCCCCACTGCATTCTGTCTTTGAAAATGATGTTCCTAAAGTGCTTATTATGTATCAGGCATTGAAAGGCAGGTGCTATTATTATCCCCATTTTTAAATGAGGAAACTAAAGCAAACAGAGGCTAAATGACTTGCTTAGGGTCACACAGCTGCTGTCTAAGGTAAAATTTGAATCCGGTTCTTCCTGATTATAAGTCCTGCACTCTATCCACTGTGCCACTTTTCAGTCCCAAGTGTTAAGTCTATAAAAGACATCCTGCTAGAAATGATAAAGCCCTAAATGAAGTAAACTCTGTTGTCTTAATTTCAAAAACACTATGCTCTCCTACTTTTCTTCCTTTCTATTCTATTTTTTAAATTCTTTTTTACTGGCTCCTTTCTTTGATCTTCATGGTAAATATACCCCAAAGTTCTGTCTCCAGTCCTCTTCACAACCTAATTCTAACATCTTTGACTATCAGTTCTATAGAGATGAATTCCAAATCTGTATCCAGAGTCCTGGTTTGTCTCTTGAGCTCCTGACTCACATCAAGAAATTTTTATTAAGTTGACAGTCATAGAGTTCTCTCTCTCTCTCTCTCTCTCTCTCTCTCACACACACACACACACACACTATATGTGTGTATTATATAGAGGGAATTGACACAAATATCCTTTCCTTCAATATAAATATGTAAACTAGGATTATTTTCCTCAATTTTATTCAAAATCACATTTTAGTAGGCAAAATCAAGATGGCAGAGAGAAGTTAGAAAGCTGCCTGAGCTCTCCCCAGTTTCCCTCAGAAACAACTTTAAACCAAACCTTTAAAAGAAATCTGGAATGATAGAATGAACAAAATGAGTGAGACAAACTTCCAGTCCAAAATAACTTTGAAATACTTCTGGAAAGCTCTGTCTCACTAGGGGGGGAAAAAAAAACAGACGCTAATCCAGTCCAGGCTGTGTTCCAATTAGACAATGGGAGGCTCTTAGATCAACAACCAAGGCCCTATGGTTCTGACTTAGCAGACCAGTGGCACAGCAGGTTCACTGTAAGGCCTCCAGCCCCAACACAGCCAACAAATTGCCAGGCTCCAGAACCCAGTACACAAAAGGCACTACAAGGCAGGGCCACCCTGGTTCAATGAGCAAGCTGCAGACCACAGAGGCCCAGGCACAGAATGCTAGTTACCAGGCCCCTGACCCCCAGCACAAAAACTTGGGTAAGTGCACTCTGTACCCCAGGAGTAGAGAGCAACTTTAAAAAAATCTTGCTTTGCCCTGCTTAGATCTGGGTCACAGTCTTGGGTGGTATTTCTGGGATATGTGGCCAGTGTGCCAGAGCTTGTGGTGGCTATAGAGAGGGCACCCTTCTCAGACCTCTAACAACAGCTCTGACAAATGTGAAAACCCCAGCAATTTGGGACACTGCTCTCTCCACTCTGGAAGCAGAGTTCTACTGTGGCAAAGAGCTCAAAAGTCAAGTAATTGGCTGGCAAGAGGAGCAAGGAAAAGAAGCACATTCATACCATAAAAATTAGATCTGGGGAAGTAGAAGCTAATGTCTCTATGAGACATCAAGAATCAGTCAAATAACATCAAAAGAATGAAGAAAAAAGAAGAAAATATAAAATAATTCTTTGGAAAAATAACTGACCTGGAAAATGGATCCAGGAGAAATGATTTAAGAATTATTGGACTCCCTGAAAGTCATGATAATACAAATAGAGAGAGAGCCTGGACTACATCTTTCAAGAAATTTTCAATGAAAACTGCCCTGATATCCTAGAACTAGAGTATAAAATCATCATTGAAAGAATCCACTGATCACCTCCTGAAGAAGATCCAAAAATGAAAACTCCAAAGTAATATTATAGCCAAATTCCTGAATAGTCATGTCAAGTAAAAAATACTGTAACCTTCCAGAAAGAAATAATTCAAATATCATGGGACCACAATTAGGATTACAAGCGTCTTAGGAGCTCCTACATTAAAGGATCAGGGATTTGGAAAATGGCATTCCAGAAGGCAAAAGAGCTTTGATTACAATGAATCAGCTATCTACAAAGTGCAGCATAGTTTCTCAGGTCAAAAGATGGATTTTCAATGAAATAGGGACTTTCAAACTTTCCTGATGAAAAGACTAGAGCTAAACAGAAAATTTGATCTTTATATGCAAGATTCACAAGAAGCATTCAAATTTGAAAAACACGAAAGAAAAAAAAACATGTTATTCAGTAAAGTTAAACTGTTTCAATCCCTACACAGGAGGATGATATTTGTAACTCTTAAGAAGTGTATCTATATTAGGGCAGTTCGAAGGAAATACATTTAGACAGAGGAGGTGGGAAGAAGAGGATTTGATGTCAGGATAAAAATAAATTTATTTAAGGTGTGAAATAAAAGGATTGTCCTGGGAAAAGATGAAAGGGGGAGGTAAAAGGGGGTAAACTATGTCACATAAAGTGACATGAAATCTATTTTAGTAGTGGGAAAAAAAGAGATGGGATGATTACTGTTTCAACCTTACCCTCATTGGATTTGACTCAAAGAGGGAATAACAAACACATTTCAATTGAGTAGCAACAAATATCTTACATCACAGGGATGTAAGTGGGGAATAGTAAAAGAAAAGGGAAAGTGTGATAGAAAGGAGAGAAGATTGGGGAAGGTGATGATCACAAGTAAAACACTGATCAGAAGGAACAGGGAGAGAGAAAATTATAAAAGGGGGAAAAAAGGATGGAGGAAAATGTGGTTGATAGTCATAATAGTGAATGTGAAAGGGATAAACTTTTCCATAAAATGGAAGCATAAAGCAGAGTGGGTTAAAAACCAGAATCCTGAAATGAGTTATTTACAACAAACACACTTGAAACAGAGACACATACAGAGTAAAGGTAAGGAGTTGGAGGAGAATATGGTATGTTTAAGCTGAAGCACAAAAAGCAGGGTAGCAATTCTGATCTCTGATAAAGAAAATGCAAAAAGACATAATTAAAAGAGAGAAGGAAGGAAACTATATCCTGCTAAAAGGTACTCTCAACAATGAAGTAATTTCAATAGTAATAATGTCTGCAACAAGTGGTATAGCATCCAAAGTTTTAGAGGAGAAATTAAGGGAGTTACAGGAAGAAATAGACAGCAAAACTATGCTGGGGGGAGGGGGGGGAACCTGAATCTCCCCCTCTCACAAGTAGGTAACTCTCACCACAAAATAAACAAGAAAGAAGTTAAGGACATGAGTAGAATTTTAGAACAGTCAAATATGGTAGGATTCTGGAGAAAACTGAATGGAGATAGAAAGAAATATATCTTTTTTTCTTAGTGGCATATGGCACCTACAAAAAAAAATTTACTTGTGCATTAGGGGATAAAAACTTCACAATCCAGTGCAGAAAGACAGAACATATTAAATTCATCCTTTTTAGATTATAATGCAATAAAATTACATATACTAAATATATGAATTAAATGGCAAGATAGATTAGAAATTAATTGGAAACTAAATAATCTAATCCTAAAGAATGACTAGGTCAAACAACAAATCATAGAAACAATCAATAATTTCATAAAAGAGAATAACAAATAATGAGAAAAAATACCAAAATTTATGGGATGCAACTAAAATAGTTCTTAGGGGAAATTTTATATCTCTAAATGCTTAAACAAATAAAATTGAGAAAGAGTAGATTAATAACTGAGCGTGTAATTTTAAAAAAGATAGAAAAAGAAATGAAAAATTCCCAAATGCCAATTTAGAAATTCTGAAAATCAAAGGAGAGATTAATTAAATTTAAGGTAAAAAAAACTATTGAACTAACAAATAAAATCAATAGTTGGCTTTATAAAAAACCAATAAAATGGATAAACTTTAGTCAATTTTATTTTAAAAAAAGAAAGAAGAAATCCAAATTGCCAGTATCAAAAATGAAAAGGGTGAATTAACCATCAATGAAGAGAAAAATAAAGCAATATTTAGGAGCTATTTTGCCCAACTGTATTCCATTAAATCTGACAATCTAAGTGAATGGATAATATTTGCATATATATATGCATATATATGTATTTACATAAACACACATATATGCATATATATTGTCTAGGTTTATGGAAAAATATAATATTTACATAACACCATTTTAGAAAAAAAAATAAATTTAATAAGCCATCAATGAACTCCCTAAGAAAAAAAATCTCTAGGACCAGGTGGATTTACAAATGAAATCCACCAAACATTTAAAGAACAATTAATTTCAATACTCCATAAACTATTTGGAAAAAAAAAAAGGTAATGAAGTCCTACAAAATTCCTTTTATGACACAAATATGTCACTGATACCTGAATTAGAAAAAGCCAAAACAAAGAAAGAACATTATATACCAATTTCCCTAATGAATCTTGATATAAAAAAATTCAAATAAAACATTAGCAAAGAGAATATGGCAACTTATCATGAGGATAATACACTACAAGTTCATGGGAGTTATACCAAGAATGTGAGGGTGGTTCAATATTAGGAAAATTGTTACCATAATTGACCATATCAATAACAGAACTAACTGAAATCATATGATTTCCTTAAGAGGTGCAGAAAAAAAACTTTTTGACTCATTCCTATTAAAAACTTAAAATGATAAGCAACATCTATCTAAAACCATCAACAAGCATTATCTATAATGGGAGTAAGGTAGAAGCATTTCCAATAAGATCAGGGTTGAAACAAGGATGCCCATTTACACCACTATTCTTCAATATTGTACTAGAAATGTTAGCTTTAGTAATAAAAGAAGATAAATAAATTGAAGGAATTAGGATAGGCAAAGAGGAAACAAAACTATAACTCTTTGAAGATGATATGATGACACTTAGAGAATCTTAAAGAACCAACAAAAAACCACTTTAAATCATTAACAATTTTAGCAAAGTTGCAGCATATAAATAAAATAAACCCACATGAATTATCAGCATTTCTATATATTACCAACAAAGCCCAGCAGGAAGAGATAGAAAGTTAAATTCCATGTAAATTGTAGACAATATAAAATATTTGTGAAACTTCCTGCCAAGACAAACCTGGAAACTTTATGAGAACAATCACAAAATACTCTTTGATGTGTTCCTAATAAAGCTTCCTCCAGCCCCAATGTTCTAACTTCCTTACAGGGCTCACTGAACAGCAAGCCCATTTCCCCTACCTAGTCACTCACCCCTGCCTCCACTCAATATCCTAACTTCTTCATATATGCCTCACTACTCACTAGAACAACAGGTGTGTCCATGAACTTAAATTTTTCGCAGAACAGCAGGCATTTCAATGTAATGGGAACCCAGCCACTGCTTCTAGCTAGCCACTGCCCTCAGACCCATTCCTCATATTTCCCACAGAAATATCAGGTATGTCCATGCACTCCACCACAACCATATCCATCTAGTCTCAGCCAGGAGCACAATACTCAGCCAATCAGAAAGCAGCACCACCGGGATGCCCAAGCAAGATATGGACCCACAAACAATAGAACAGACTTTCCCTAAGTAGGCATCTGTAGAATTAGTAAAGAACTGACTTTTAAATTTTAAACTTATGACATAGAGAGGCTTATTATAATATCATTATCAAACATACATACCCCCAAGGGTTTTTCTGTATGCATTGTGGGTAATTGCATGCCCAGTTCCACTGTGGCTGGGACTTCTTACCTATTACCTAATCCCTTAAAAAACCCTCCTTTCTTAATATTCATAATTTCTGTTATGTAATTGCATTATTACCCTATACAAATACATTTTGCTTTCTCTGAAATCACTGGTTGCTCTTGGAAGTTAGCCTGCTCCATGAAAGTCATCAATCTCAATAAATGCCTATACTTGGATTGGAGGCTGTCTGATTCTGAATTCTTTAAGACAGTCCCACCACAACACATCATGAATCCAATACACTTTTCACATGCATGAAGTCAGATCTAAACAATTGGAAACAACAATGGATAGGACAAGCTAGGATAATAAAAATTACAATTGTACCTAAAATAATTCACTTATTGTCATACCAATAAAACTATCAAAAATATTTTATAGAGATAGAAATAAAAATTTTACAAAATTCATCTGGAAGAAAAGGAAGTCAAGAATTTCAATGGAATTAATGGAGGAAAAATGCAAAAGACTGTAGTCTACCCATAAAACATCCAAAACTTTATTAAAACACAGCAATCATCAGAACTATTTGGTACTGGCTAAGAAACAGAGTGGTAGATCAATGGAATGTATAAGGTATATAAGACATAGTTGGTAAGTGATCATAGTAATCTGCTTTTTGATAAACCCAAAGACTCTAGCTTCTGGGATAAGAACTCACTATTTGACAAAAACTGCTGGGAAACCTGGAAAATAGTATGGAAGAAATTTAGAATAGACCAACATCTCACACTGACTCCTAATATAAGGTCAAAATGGGTACATGATTTACACATAAAGGTGCTTTCATAAGCCAACTAGGAGGGCAAAGAATAGTTTACCTGTCTGATTTATGGAGAAGGGAAGAATGTATGACCAAATGAGATAGAGAACATTATGAAGTAAAAAATGGATAATTTTGATTGCAAGAAATTAAAAAGATTTTGCACAAAGAAAGGTAACCCAACCAAGATTAGAAGGAAAGCAGAAATCTAGGAAACTTTTTTTTTATCCAAAAGTGTTCCTGAAATATATAGAGAACTGAATCAAATTTATACTACAAGTCATTCCCCAATTGATAAGTTGTCAAAGGATATGAATAGGCATTTTTTAGATGAAGAAATTAAAGTTTCTATAGTCATGAAAAACTGTTCTAAATCCCTTTTGATTAGAGAAATGCAAATGAAAACAACTCTAAGGTACCACCTCACACCTTTCAGATTAGTAGAAAACGTAAAAGACAAATGTTGAAGATGTGGGAAAAATGAGACACTAATGCATTGCTGATGGAATTGTGAAGTGATCCTACCATTATGGAGAGCAATTTGGAACTTTGCCCAAAGGACAATAAAACTGTACATACTATTTGATCCAGCATTACCAGTAGTTGGTCTGTATCTTGGTGATTGCAGAAAACTACATTTACATGTAATTTTGAAAAATAAAATACTATTTGATGACAAAAGTTAACAAAATAAAACAAAACAAAATCCCATTTTATTTCAGGAAATGTGCTTTTTAAAACTCACTTGTTTAATTTTTTGCATTAGATTCCATTTTCCTTTGTATATGGGCATACCCTAATATTTTCAAACGGCCAATAATATATGACTGTTACAAAAGTGAAGAGTTTGTAATTATTCAGTTATTATCATAGAATCTAGGCTAGCAGAGATCTTAAAGGATGCATAGACCAACCTCTTCATCTCCAAAGATGCTGAGATTTCTCTAAAGTCATATCTACATATAGAAGAGCTGGTTTTTGAAGCACAGTCATTTGACCCCCAATCCAAGGTTTTTCCACAATAACAAGAAGCTTTTATAAGAAAGAAGATGGGTCAGGCCTAAAGAATGATATCTTTATGTTCTCAAAAATCTAATCTGTTTTTTCGCACAACCTATTCAATTTGTTTATACAGCTGTACTGATCGCCAGAATTTTATTACTCTTCCCTCATATTTATTTTTTTCCCCTTAAAATAGCAGTTTGTCACCATTTATATCTATATCATTGAATGAACTAGACAGGATTGATTTTTTTCTGTTCATTTCATGTAAGATAATTTGTATCTTTGCAAAGACCCAAGTGGAGCAGAGAATATTGGCTCCAGCATTTAGAGGCCATCCAAATAATCATTAAACAAAAACACAATCAACAAAGCAAGTTTTTATTCTACTCTAATTTCTTTATTGTTATGTAGAGGATTTTGGGTGTTGAAAAGTCCAAATAATATCATGACTGTTAAGTTTAATATTTGGAAAAATCTGTATCAGTAATATTGATAACTTGATTAAGTTAATTTCTTCATTTATTAAAAATGAAATAGTGTAAATCTCAGAATTAAGGTTATCATTGGCTTTTGGAAACTCTACAGAAGAATTTTGAGCTAAACATTTTAACAGCAAGCAATCATAGCTTAAAAATATAAATTCTCTTTTCTTAGCAGAGACCCTGGCTTCACTTAATCCTTTCTCTTTTTCTGGAGTGGGGAATGAAAGGCAATAGGTTGGTTAAGTGATTTGCCCAAAGTCACATAGCAAGTTAGGTGTCAAGTGTCTAAGGTCAGATTTGAACTCATGTCCTCCTGACTCCAGGGGGCAGTGCTCTATTCATTGCACCACCTAGCTGACTTCAGCTCCATCTAGTTGCCCCCCAAACTTAATCTACTTTTTAGAATGTTATATCTGTATCTTTGGAGAGCAACTTTAGTAGAAATTACTTGTATATTCCATATGTTTGGGTATATTTTAAGCCAGATTTTCAATAAGCAGATTCCTTATCCTTGGGAGACATTTAAAATCAGTTTTGAAATAGTCTTAGACTAAAGTATATACCTTCCCTTGAGTTCTGTATCATATACAGAAATAATCACTTTTCTTCCATCATAATTCTAAGTGGAGGTAACAATTGCGTCTTGGGATAGCCTGTATAATTTATTTCAAACAACATGTTAACACTTTCTAAAGATGACAGAATGCATGAATTGATTTTGCTATTCAATGACACCAGGATAAATGATTTTCTCAATCACATAGTGTTGCTCTGGGACTTGTTTTCACTTTCATCTGCACTTTGAAAGGTTTATATCAAATGTGTATGAGGTTGTCTTAGGCAAAATCTCCCATGTGACACACTATTAGATCATGAATTCAGTTGCAGTATCTTAATGTAATCAACTCAGTGAATATGAGGGTAGAATAAAAGGAATGTAAAAATGAAAAAAAAAAAGATTCAAATAAATTTTTAAAAGTAGAATTCAAGAATGAACAAAAATACAAACATATCCAATATATGTAGAAAATTATTTTTATTCATTTATTAAGTCATTTAATAAATATGCATTGAGCATACTTTATGTTTAAAATATTATGCTAGTTACCATGATAGATACCAATGCCTATAAGATATCTTTGTCATCAAAAGGTTTTAGAGAAAACTCAAATGATAAAAAAAAAAAAACAACCAAAGTAACTTCAATGGAGTATGTCAGTACTGTATTCTCTTGATACCATAACACAATTATGAGAATTGAGGGTATTTTTTTTTTGACTATATAACTGCCTTCCATGACCACACTTAAAGCATCTCTGGGAAATGATAAATGTGATAACAAAAATATCCAAAATTTTGTGATTTACAATGTTCTTTGACATTTAGCATGTTGTTTTAGTCTCATAACAACTCTGTGAAATACAGAGGACAATTTTCCTCTCTCAGTTCTATAGAGAAAGAATTAGTGTCTTGTCTAAAGTGAAACTGTGAACTTATTAAAAGTGAGACTGGTTTTAATCTTTGTAACCCCTAGCACTTAGTACTGATACATGGCAGGTATTTAATAAGTGTTAGTGAAGAACTACTTGACACTGTCAATAAACTACACAGCTAAACCTTCAACCAAGACTTCAGATTCCAAGTCAAGTACACTTTTCACAATATGTCCCACATTCAAATTACTTGAGTACTTTGAAGAACCTTTATTTGGATATAGAAGTTCTGTGTTATTAAACAATCACACCCATTATTCAATATTCACATCTTATATCCACATATTGTCCATTGAATAAAGATCTCATATTTACAATATCAAAACTTAAATCAAAGTTTATATGGATAAAAATTATTCTTAGCAATTTTAGTTTCCTCCCTCTCTGTGTCCTTCAAAAGTAGGAGGGGGTATATCTGATTTCTATTTAAGAGAAGAAATCATCCTTGAGGAGGGGAGAATCCTGGAGGAGAAAATTATTGGGAACACTCATTAAGAAGGAATCAAGAAGGCTAAAGAAAAGTGTTACTGATGTTAAGGGGCTACTGATGATAGGATATGCAGCTAGGCATCAAAAGGAAAGGTAGTTTTGTCATTCTTGTTCCACAGGTGGGATCTAACCATGAGCAATTAATACCTCAACAGATTATTAGTCTTCCATTATTTCTATACAGAATGTTTTATAATTTGATTCCTATAAGTTTTATATGTGCCTTGATAGATGGACTGTCAGACATTTTAGACATTTTATAATTATAGATATGTTATACATTTTATATTTCTAATATAACATTGTATGTTATTTACATGTATATACGTATGTCTATGTGTATACACACAAACACACACTAACATATTGTCACTGAATTTCTTTTTCTGTATATTCCTGTTGAGGTTTGTTGATATTATTCATCAAAGCAGATTATTTGTTGAGGGGCATCAGTGGGGGGTGGGGAATATACATACACACACACACACACACGCACACATATATATGCATACACACATATACATATAGATACATATATAGATATAGATAGATAGATAGATAGATAGATAGATATAGATATGGATATAGATGTAGATAGTTTCTTGTTGTTGAATCCCTGGTGTTTTATATGTAAAATATAACTTTATTTGCAAAACAATATTTTTGTTCATGCTTATTTCCCCCACCTTCTTTTTCTTGTCATGTTAATGACCAGCATTTCCAGAACTACACAAAAATTATTGTGTGACTATAGACATCCTTGTTTTGCCCTTTTTCTTACTGAAAATGGCTTTAGCATTTCTTCATTACAAATAATATACTTTCATGTTTGCTTGTTTGTTTCCTTTATGGTTTGTTTATTTGTTTGTTTTTAGGATCGAATCTATATTTGAAGTAGTTATGATTCTTCCCTTTTCCTTTTCATTATTTCATTTAGCTCAGACCCCAACTATTGGTTTTCACTCTTTATTTCTATCCTTTTAATCTCCCTCTTATGATCTGCTTCCAGAAGCTGGTTTATTTTCCTTGTGAGTATTGTCTTTCCAACTCTATGTTGCTTCTTAAATTCCCTCTTAAATATTTACTCTTCTTGTTGCAGTTCAGTGCAAACCTATGGAGTTAAATGTGTTTCTACAATAAACTCTGTGTGAATATATAAGTATTCAATCCTCCTTTGAGAGATTTAGATAAGAGAGAGGTTCTTGAGATATCCCTTCTCTTTATGTCCTGTCCTATGTTTATAGATTATTTATTTCTGAAGTTTTGAAAAATAGTGAGTGTTCCCCTTGTGCATTCCTTTTAATTACCTTAACACAACCTAAAAAATCAACAAAAGAGGAAAAAAGGATACTTCCCTGGGTTCTAGATTCTATCTATTTATCTGTGAGCCTTATAGTTGGTAGGTTATTGTTAGTATAGGTGAGTAATGTTTGTTACTTTCCTTACTATTTAAAGGTAATCATTTAACAATTGCTCGAATTTACTCACCTTTCTAGGCTTCTTTGTATCCTGTATTTTTGTTTCAAAGAACACGCCCAAAGAAAACACTAAAAAAAAAAGCAGTACGCTCAGCTTTTTGTCTTGAGTGTTTGATGGTCCTCAATGCAAATAGCCTTCCATTTTTTTTCCTTATAGGGTTAGACTACATTTTGTAGGATATTTCATATTTGATTGTAAACTCTTATCTTCTGCATTTTATAATATTGTTTTCCAATATTTCCTCTCATTTATTATAATTATCACAAAGTTTTATATGATTCTGACTGTTGTTCCTTGGTATTTTAATGTTTTTTTTTTCTGTCTACTTCTTTTTCTTTAGAAAGATTTGATTTTTTAATATTATATTACTAAGTATTTTTCAATTTCAGATTTCTCTCAGAAGAGGATTGGGGTATTCTTTCTATTTTTAAGTTTGGATTCTAATATCCCTGGAAAGTTTTCTTTTATAATTTTATTGAACTATTTCATTGAGGGTTTTTTCTTTTTCTTACCTCATGGGTTGTGATGATTGTTTTTTGTATTACCTCTCTTAAACCTCTTTTCTGGGACAATGTTTTTTATATCAGATAATTCATTTGTTCCAAATTTTAAGCATCCCTCCCCAATGTTTCATGTTGACTCATGAAAACACTAAGTTGAGTTTTTCATTTCTATATTTGAAGGAATCTCCTACTATGCTTCAGTTTTCCAACTTTCGTCCTTAGCTATTTATTCTAGTTACATTGTTTTCCTTTATGAATCTTTATTTCATTTCTTGTTTCTTTGTTTCTTCCTTTTTGAAAAAATTTATCCTTGGAATACTTATAGCCAGGCATTTTTTTTAAACCAAGGTATAACTTGTACTTTTTACGTAGTTATTCTCTTACCTTGGGTATACCCTCTTGTACTTCACTTAATCCACAGTAGTACTTCATTGTATTTAGAGTATATTCTTTTATTTACTCAGATCTCTGGATTGGAATTTCATACCAGGGCCAGGCTCTGTCAGATGTTTATAGAGTCATGGCTTAGTGATATTTCCCTTCTCTGCCACAGTGCAATCCTTCCTTTGCTGCTTGGGTGTGACTTGAAATGCCAGGCGTACTCCAAACTCTCAAATCCAGATGCTCTGAATTATCTCACCTTTTGGTGATAACATGATCCTTTTTTTTCTTTTGCAAAGTGGTACTGCTTTTTTCAAGGAAACCGTTGGTTCCCTATTCACATTAGTTTCTGATTGATTCAATAAAAGTGATTTTATTTTAAAAAGTATTTACTTTTAAGTGAGTGGAATATTCAGTGGAGCTCTGTCCTCATACATCTATTTCTTTGATATGGTCTTTTACCCTGTGGCTTCCATGTGGTTGTTTTTCTTTTCCATAACATACTGTAGCATATTCACACCTATCATGTGCCTCTCCATTGCTCTTTGGGTACTTTGTGAATTCCATTTTTAGAGATTATGGCTGTAACTGTTTCATAGGCATATGGTATCATTGAAAGAATAGTGGTGTTAAGTTGACTGTGTTTTCAGTAGATGCTTTGGATCATCACAAGCATTGTGAGAGACAATACAATCTACTCTCTTTTTGAAGTTTGTGACAAGTTTATTATCCATTTCTAGTGCCTATTCAAAAAGAATGCAGGAATGGGAAGAAAACAACATTTGATAGTAAGTGCTTACTATCTGCCAGGCACTGTGCAAAGTTCTGGGGATGCAAATCCATTTAGGAAAATGGAGCAACAAGGAGAATCAAGGAGGTAACAAAGAGTTTGCATGCAGTTTAAGGTAGAGACTAAACACACACACACACACACACACACACACACACACACACGGGAATGGTGATCAGAAAGGGACATTTGGTCCAAAATGTTATAGACATGTTGACTGAGGTTATGGGGAAATAGAATGAAAAAGTTCTAGAAACAAAGGCAGAATTGATTTTATCATGGATCATGGTTCTAGAAGTGGAAGGAAGTAGTGAGGAGAGGGTAGATGGACAAGGAGGATTGTAAGGCAATGAAGAATGTGGTGATTAAGAAGATTTGAGAGACATGATTTCTTTGTAATTTAGTCATTTTATTAATAAGGCCAGCACTCTACTAAAAAAAAAAAAAGGATGGTCATTTGACCATCTCCTTTAGACTGAAGACAATCATAACTGTGGGCTCACACCTTATATACCTTTAAAAGAGTAGGTATTCTGAGGGGTGGCAATTAACTCTAATTGGATACTCAATGAGAGGCTGAATAACATCATGCTGCCCTTAGAGAGACCACCCCCAGCCCTGGGCCATTTAGACAAAAAGGCTCTGTCTCCACTCAAGTTTAATTGAGTGGAATTAATTTGAGACTAGAGTTTCCTTGTAGGGTTGAGTTGAAACAGATAGAGGAGAATTTAATCCAATTAATCATCAGGAATGTGCTTTAAAGGAATGAACTTTTTTCCTATTTAAAATCAGGACTTCAGAAGAAAGGGAGAACTCTGGACTCCCAAATTATTGGTTATTAACAATCTTTTCTCTTAAGAAATTGATGGGAGAATAGAGAATAAAGGAAAGAAAGGTTGTGGCTCTCCTGCAAGAACATTTTGGAAGAAACAACAATCAACCAATTAGGAGCTGAGGAGACCTAGGTGCAAAGTTTTCTAAGGCAATAAGTAGTGCCAAATTGAAATGGAATGGTGTTGGGGGTCACATATTAATTTAAAGACCACAAATTAACACTATTTATGTTTTGTTTTATTTTTGCTGATTTTGTTAATGATTTTCCAATTATATTTTAATTTGTTTTGGTTTACACTCAAGAGTGTTGGGGTGGGGATATAATTATGACACTTCTGTTCTAAGGCATATTCTTTAGTTTGAGGGGTAAGATGGTGAGGTGGTTGTAATATTTATACAGCATTATAAAGTTTTCCAAGTGTTGTGTATATACATGCACACGTGCACATATACTCACTTGATCTTCACAAAAACTCTGTGTGTTACATGTTATTATTAGACACATTTTACACAGAAAAAAAAATGAGATTGAGACTTGCCCAGGATCACATAGCTGATAAACATCTGAGGCAGAATTTGAACTCAGATCTTCTTAGATGCCAGTTCAATATTCCACGACAAATATCTTCTGAGTGAGAATTTTGCCCACGAGGACTTGTAAAAGCTTATGCCATTAAATGAGTGTATCCAAGCTACACAAAATATGGGTACTACTGTATGTGAGTTAGGTTATAAATACATTCAGTGAAAAAAAAATGTAACAATATGCAACTCTGTTTATAAAAGCTTAGAATGATTTTCCTTCCACTAAAGAAGTCAGTTTGGTGAAATAGAATTAGGGAAAACATTGCCTTGTATTATAACTAGAGTAGAAAGAAGTAAAATATAAAATTTGAGGATTTGTACTCAGGAAGTTTGCTTTTGTTTTTATTAAACTGAGTTCATATATGAAATAAAATATGTGAATTCCTCTTAACATAATAGTGATCTTGGGGCGTCTAGGTGGTGCAGTGAATAGAGCATCGGCCCTGGAGCCAGGAGGACCTGAGTTCAGACACTTAACACTTACTAGCCATGTGATCTTGGGCA
The DNA here is from genome assembly GCA_028627135.1 of Pseudochirops cupreus. Classification (NCBI taxonomy): domain Eukaryota; kingdom Metazoa; phylum Chordata; class Mammalia; order Diprotodontia; family Pseudocheiridae; genus Pseudochirops; species Pseudochirops cupreus. The sequence continues at coordinate 340,662,301 of CM053580.1, forward strand.
AGTCACTTAATCCCGATTGCCCCCTCCAAAATAAACCCCAAAACAAAAAGCCAAAAAAAAAAAAAAGATAACTTGCTGGTCATAACATAATACTGATCTCACTTCTAATGACCTAGATAAATTGACATGACTATAATGACATAAAGACGAGAAAAAGAAAAAAAAAACATTTCATTAAAATTCCACATCTTCAACCTTCAACTTTATTACTTCTTCAGCTCCCATGGGTTTAGTTATCTATATGCAAGCTGATTCACAGATCAATATATTCAACCTCAATCTCTCTCGTGATCTGTAGGTTATATCACCAATTGACTATTGACCATTTAAAACATCCTGGAAGCATCTCAAATTTAATGTGTCTAAACTAAACTTCTTTCCCCCTCCATCTTCCATAGTTACCTATTCCTTTCAAAGGAATCACTAATCTTCCAGTCTCCCAAGATCAGTATTATCCTTGACAACTCATTCTCCTTAATGTCCAATATCCAAATACATGCCACATGTCGCTGTTTCTACCTCCACAGCACCTCTTAAACCCCAAACCTCTCTCTATGTGCACAGTTATACAGGCTCTCATCACTTCTTGTCTGCATTATTACAACACCCTCTTAATTTTTCTCCCCCTTCTTTTCTTTCCCTGCTCTAGTTCATCCTGCATACTGTTACCAAAGTGATTTTCCTTGAGTGTTCATCTGACCATGCCCCTCCCTTATACAGTAAACTCCGCTGGCTCCATATTGCCTCTTAAATAGAATATGAGTGCCTATTTAGCTTTTAAAGCCCTTTGCACCCTAGTCCCAAATTGGCTTTTCAGCCTCATTAATCATTACCCCCTTTCCTCACAATGACTCAGCCATTTTTACCTTCTCTATGTTTTTCATATATGACACTTAATCTTCTGTTGCTATGCATTGGACTGGCTTTTTACTATGCTAGGAATGTGCTTTTTCTCGTCTCCACCTAATAGAATCCCTGTCTTCTTTCAATATGCAATTCAATTATTATGTAAGTCAGTAGAAGCACCTATTGTCAGAATATATTTTCATGGATTTTTCTGTGAACACTTTGCTGATCTCCACAATAGCCAGTCGTTGCCCTTCCAAATTGTCTTATATTTAACTACTTTGTATTTATTTGCATTAAATCTCTATTTTTTCTGAACATACTTATCTACATATTTGACTCCCCAATTAAAACACATGTTTCTTACATCTGTATCCCTATTGTCTATAACAATGCTGGCACGTAGTAGTTGCTGTTAAATATTTTTGGATTGATTGATAAGCCTCATCACCACCATCATCAATCAGTCATTTTCTTGCCCACTTCTACATTCTATGGAGCTCAGAAAGAAAACTATCCTGAAACAAATTAATACCCTCTATTTTGTTATTTTTTTAAATTAATTAATTTATTTTCTTATTTACATCACTCATTTCCATGAGATTTTGAGTTACAAATTTTCTCCCCATCTTTCCCCTACCCACGACCCCAAAACAGTGACTCCACTGTATAGACCCTCCCCCAATTTGCTCTCTCCTATGTCCTCCCCCATTGCCCCTCTGACTTTCTGGTAGGGCAGGATGAGTCTCCCTATCCCAGTGCCTGTATATCTGTTATGGGAATCTGAAGATCTTCCCTGCCCCTAGGCCCTTTGCTAAAGTCTCTACGTGACTGAGGACCCTTGGATATTTGAAAGTATACTCTGTTCCCTAATAGGCTGAATGTGGTCACGTGGAGCCTGTGGCG
>CM053580.1:340664552-340690470 GCA_028627135.1 Pseudochirops cupreus
TATGCCATCTACATGTATATGAGTGTATATAAGACATGTATTATATGTGTGTGTGTATAATATGCAGTATATACGCCATACACACACACACATTTATACACATGTACACATATACCCTCATTTCAACAAGGCATTGTCTTCTATCCTTTGCCCATCTTTTCTTCTATCACCCCTCCGTACCCTAGTATACCTAGTCTTCCGTTTGGTTCACTCTCACCATCTGGATTTTCGTAGTTCTAATTTTAAACCATCTGGCAGTGCTAAAGTAAGCTGCATGCCTCACTGACTAGATGTGTTATAAATTCATACTATTTAACTTCATCTGGGCATGAACAGTTACATAAGAATGCCTCTACTAACCTCTCATTGCCTCATCAGCTCGCTTTTCCACAGTGAATATTCCAAAACTTCTCTCTCCAAATACCACAGGAAAGAACCCTGACATTGTCTTTTGCTTTATTGAGAAGACCAAGGATATCTAATATGAACTCCTTCATATTCCCTTGGTTATACTTCAAAAGTTCTCTTCTTTATTCTTAATTCTCTCTTGCCTCAAAGTATGATTTAGTCCTTTTCTTTAACAAGGTAAACTTTCTGCTTGTATCCTTGATATCATCTGCATCCATATGCTCTAGACTTTGCCCTTTTGAAGACTCATATCCACTACCACCCCTCTTTTTTTTTTCCCCTTGGGACTATAATCTTTTTTTAACTCTCCCCATATAAGGATTTTTATTAAAGTTCTAGATCTATTACTAACCGTGTATCATTGGCACAGTAACTTCACCATTCTGGGCTTCAATTTTCTCATTTGTAAAATTTAAAAAAAAAAAGATTGTTAGATGTCCTGTAAGGTCCCTTCCAGTTCTAAATCTGTTAAATACAAAAATTACAAAATTATACTAAAATGTCACTCTTCTCCCTTTCACTACTTAATTTCTCTGAATGAATTCATTACTGTCTCCATTTTATTTTTCATCATCCAATCATTCCTCATTCTCCTTTAATGCAGCTTCTATTCCCACATCACTATTGAATATCCTTTGTTGTTGTTGTTACTTCCCTCCAAAGGCACTAATGACCTTCCATCATTCTCCATAATTTTACTCACTGTTCTTTATTCAGCAATTGACACTGTTTCCTGACTCCTCTTTGATACATCCACCTCCCTCGTGACCATGACAACAGTGTTCTCTACCTGACTGCTCTTTCTAAGATTCCTTCTTGAGTTTGGTCATCTGCCTCCTCAAAAAGTCAATGTTCAGTGAAATGCTACTATAGACCTTCTGTATATATACTATTTTCCTAGGTAATCTTATCCACTTTGATATCTATTATTGCTCAAATCTAGTTGATCCACACATTTACCTGGCCCCAATTTCCCTCTTAAGTACTGTTACTATGTTTTCCACTATTTTTAGAACAAATCCAACAAAATGTTCCAGTAGCCATTCAAATCAATTCATTCATCTGATCATGGGATCAAGTATGTAAACCTGGAAGGATGCGCAGAGGTTATCTAGTCCAACCTCTTAGTTTTAAAATAAGGCAATTAAGATTGAGAGAGGTCATTGATCTGCCCAGTGTATTACAGCTAATAAGTAAGTGTCTATGGCAGAATTCAAACACTCGTGCTCTTGATTTGAAATCCAAAATTCTATCTGATTTACCTCCTAGCTGAGTAGGTTTTTATTACCTCTCCTTTTGACAATTGTACTTCTTGCATTCTCCATTTTGCACACAGCTTTAAAAAATAGTTTTCCTAATGCATAGGTCCAATCACCCAATACGGGTGGAACCCTATGACTTTTCCCCTCAGAAACTTTCAGGTTGCCTACAGAACAAAATACAAACATTTTACATTAGTATGTAAGGCCTTATGTAATCTAGAACCTTCTGTAATCTAGAACCAACTAGAACCAACATATTTTCCATTTTTGTCTTAATCCCTTGCTTCCCTCTTATGTTAAAGCAATCCTCATTCCAATACCTTATCTTTCCTGACATTTTCCAGGCCTTTCCTGCCTCTCAGGATTCATACAGACTTTTCTCCTATCAAAATTCATTCTCTCTACATATCCAGCTATTGAAATTGCCTTTTTGACTGCCTCTTTATGTTTAATGTACAGTCCAAATACCAATTATTCCATGAAGTTTTCCCTGATCATCTCAGAAGAAAGTGGGCTCTACCTCCCTTATGCTTCTGGTAGTTCTATGTAGACATTCCCTTGTCCTTATTATATTCTCTTTTACATCATAAATGTATGTGGATACAACACATTCCTCCTCACTTTCTCCATTGGATTGTACTCTGCTGAAGGAAAGAATTAGCATGATCTTTCAACTTTTTTCCTCAGTGCATAGCATAGTGCCATGCACCTATTAGGCAGAACAAATAACAAATATTTGTTGATTGGAGTTGTATTCTTGATCAAAGCTTATAGACAAACTTGGTGCCATGGGGTGATTAAGCCAAACAATCTGGCATGTACTAAATTCTATTGTAGCCTTTCCAGTATAAAAATAAACCCCAGGCCATGAGATTTAGCTTCTAGCTAATCCTTTCATGTAAACTATTCCTGGATGAACTACTCATAGTGTGGCCAAGATAGAGCAATGACAGTTTTCTGGAGTGATGAAATGATTTCCCTATAAAAAAATCATTGTCAATTTGCCTCAGTTTTCACATCTCTAAAATCAGGAAGTTGGATTAGGATCATAGGATCATATATTAATAGCTGGAAAAGATTTTAGAGATCATCTAATCCAATTCTCTCATTTAATAGATAAAGAAACTAAAGCCCAGTGAAATTTAATGACTTGTCCAAAGTTATACAAGTAATAGTTGCCACAGCTGGAAATCACCCTCAACTCTGATACCAAATTCTTTCAAATTTCAGCTGTGCTTTATAAAATGGGTCAGGAACTTATGGAATTTTTGCCTATAGAACTAGTGCATACTGGTTTAAAAATAGATCAACAAAAGGCTTTAATACATCATTGTTGTTTAGTTTTGTTGGACTCTTCATGACTCCATTTGGTATTTTCTTGATAAAGATACTAGAGTGGTTTGCCATGCCTTTCTCCAGTTCATTTTACAGCTGAGGAACTGGGAAAAGTGACTCATCCAGGGTCATACAACTAGTAAGTAGATGAGGTCAGATTTGAACTCAGAGAGATGAGTCTTCCTTACTTCAGATCTAGCACTTTATCCAGTGCATTACCTGGTTGTACTTTAAATATATTAACGAATTTTAAATGTGTACATTTATATAGAAAAAACTTATATAAATATTTAATCATATATATTAAATACATTAATTAATTTTAAATATACATATAAATATACACATGTGTTGTGAATATATGTGTAAATATGTGTATATATATATATTTATAGTATATATAGATATCTCTATATATCTCTATACTTCTATATCCATATCTATCTATCTGTCTATCTACTTATCTAATAGAGGCAGCTGGATGGCCTAGTCAATAAAACAGCAAACCTGGAGTTAGAAAGACCTGAGTTCAAATGTGACCTCAGACATTCACTAGCTGTGTGACCCTTTGCAAGTCATTTAACCTGTTTGTCTCAATCTACTGGAGAAGGAAGTGGAAAACTATTCCAATATCTTTACCAAGACAACAGCATGGAGAATATGGTCTCTGGGGTAACAAAGAGTCAAATACAACTGAACAAGGACACAACACACACATAGGTTAGGCAGATTTTTACTCCTTTGGGGCTCAAACTCTTTAAGACTGATGTTAGAAAAGACAGATATATCTTCCCACAATTGCCTTCTTGGTATTTTTAATTAAGGAGGATAAATGCTTAAAATGCTCATTCTTGTTTTCTTATAATATAGTCATTAGTGAAGCTCTTTATACAATCAGGGTGGATTACTAAACAGTAACCATGCTTTCTTGAAAACATGTCATTATCTTTGCAAATAATTATACTAACACCGTGTAAAATCTAGCAGTAAAATAAAGGAATATGTATTACTATAAAATGCTTCTGCTTTTCAATGCCAACTAAACTGGCACCTATTGATTCTAGCAGTCATTGTGCTATTGTCTGTTCTACAGAATAGCCTATTGGCTGTTCTCCAATCACTTTTTACACTATTGTGGATTGAGCGGGTGGCTTTGGTAAAGACATTCCCCTTAATGTAGCTAGACAAGGGAAGAGCTAAAAGTACTTACAGCAGGTGAAGTGTGAGTTCAACTGCACTCTGGATGTTGTCAGAGGTTCAATAAACACTTGAATCTGTCACTTTGAATCTCTGCTGAGTTTCAGTTAAACTTTGAGTGAGAGCTGCAGGAATCAAATTGCCAAGCTAAAAAACAAAACCTATTTGTCAATAGATTCACTATCAATGTAGGCCAAGAATTGTTTGTCAAGGTAGAATAGGGTTCCAGCCTTTCCCCAGACCTAGGCATATCTGAGGTTATCCTCCTCCTCCTCCTCCTCCTCTTCCTCCTCCACCTCCTCATCCTCCCCTACCTCCTCCTCGTCCTCCCCTACCTCCTCCTTCTCCTCCTCCTCCTACTTCTTCTTCTTCATCTTCTTCTTTTCACAGACTCTTTTGGCAAGCTACTGAAACCCCTGGACCCTTTATAAGAATAATGATTTTAAACAAATGAAACAATAAATTTGATTATGAAGGAAAGCAATTATATCAAATATATGAATATACATATGTGTATGTGCATATAGACAGACAGATTTTTAAGGTCCATTGACCATAGAAAAAAAATCCCTGTTCAAATGTGAGCTCATATAAATTAGAATAAAAAAATCACAGAATTTGAGAGTTACAAAGGAACAATTTACGACTGCCTTCATTTTCTTGCCACCCACTGGTTCCTCAGGTGAATAATCAGCAGCCATCTAATCCACCCATACATAAAGGAATCCTTACTATACAGAGCACATGTTCATTCAACCTCAGAAAGAAGACCTCCTGTGAGTGGAAACTAACCACCTCTCAAGGCAGTTCATGCCACTTTTAGACAATTCAGATTGTTAATAGCACTCTCCTGAAATCAAACCTAAATTTACCTCTGTATAAATTCTATGCTCTGCTCCACATTCTGCCCTCCAAGACCAAGAAGAACAAGTTTGGTCCCCTTTCCACATGACATCTTTTATTTTTTTACTAATTGAAGATATCTGTAACATTGCACACACACACACACACACACACACACACACACACACACACACACACTTACTCTTTTTTTCTTGAGGTTTCTTCAAATTATCATCATTCATTATGAACTCCAGGTCCTTCACCTTTCTGGCTGCCCTACTCTGGATACTCAGCAGCTTATCAATGTCCTCCCTAAACTGTGATATCCCAAACTGAACAAAATACTCCAGATGATATCTATCAAGGGGAAAGTAAAGAGAACTATCTCTTCCCTATTCATAGAAGCTAGTCCTTCTTAATGAAATTCAAGATGATATTAGCTTACTTACATTATACTCAAGTTCCAAGATCCTTTTCAGAATAACTGCCGTCTATTCATTCTTTCCTTTTCTTGTATTTATGAAGATGTTGCTGCTGCTAATAATAAATTTTATTTTTGTATGTAGCAACTTCACTAGGGGTCTGGCTTATACCACCACTTCCACCATATGTGAACAAGTAAGTTAGGGACATTATTACCAGCTATATTCCTTACTCACTGCTTTTCTTCATGGGGATACAGGTTTGATTTCTCTGGGGTTTTACTTATAGGCTGAGAGATTTGTGACCATGTAGATCTATGCTTAATAACACCCAGACTTAAATCCAGAGAGATTTAAGATAATCATGACAATTATAAAATCCTGCTCTCATAATGACTGTTCCTAGATCCCCTTTCTGCCATCATTAATGCCAGTATTAGTTTCTCTCCAGAGATTACTCTGTCTGCTTGGATGTAGGGAGCAGATCTCTCTGTTTTGATATTCCCTGAGATTGTAGGGTTTGGGGGGTAATACCCTACTTTCTGCTGCCGCTTTCAGAGATTCCATTTTGTATTCAATAAATATTTATTGAACACCTGCTATGTATAAAGCTAGGTGATAAGAATTAAGGAAAGAAAAATAATACAATATGCTATTTAATATTGGGTTTAAAGTTCAGAAGTGAATAGAAGACATAGACACTCATAAATATAACACAAGGAGGACTATTCAGGTGCCACAGAAGTAGCATAAAAGAAAATAATGATGCATAAGAGACATTAACTCCTGTTGTAGGGAAGAAACAAAGATTGAAACAGTTCTTTATAAATGATGTTCTATCTCCTGTCTTTGCCCAAGCTGTCCCCCATGTCTGGAAGGCATTTAATTTTACTTTCATATTTTGTGTATCATGATGTGATTTTATAAAACAAAATTGGGTAATAAAAGGTTAGACATTATCTCATGACAATGGGGTATGAAAGGAAGAAGTTATATAGAGGAAGCAGGTGGCGAAGCACACCCTAATGTAAAGGGCTGGTAATATTGGAACCTAACTCTTATCTGGTTTGAAGACTAAATAATGTGTATGTCTGAAGAGGTTTGGAGTCTTTTGAACTTTAGAGAGGTAAGAAAACAGGGATAAAGTTGGCGTAGGACTTTCAGAAGGACATATACATTAAGATTAGGAAGACCTTAGCATGAATATGACCTGAGATTCTCAGTAGCTTTGTGAATTTAGACTAGGCTATAAACATTTTTCAGTTTCCATACCTCCTCATTTGTGACACAGAGATCTTAGCAGCATGATAGCAGCACCTACCTCATAGGATTATTGTGAGGATCAATTGAGATAACATATGAAAAGTCCTATATAAGTGTTAGTTATTAGTACCTGGCACATAGTAGGTTCTTAATACATATTTATGGATTAATTCATTTATAAAGTTGCACTGGGCAAGCAAACAACAATCATACTATTTTATGTGTGATTTCCTTCCAATAATATAAAATAGTCTGTTATTATCTAGATATGATTTCAAGTCAACAAAACAACTACTTAATAAATATCAATTGATTGACTGGTGCACACACACATGTTACATCAGTCTAAAATACATGGTAAAAAGGTAGTAAATCTAAAGAATATTATCAGGCATATTTTCAAGGTTTTATTTTGATTAAAAAAATGAAACTATGTTATCCAGATATGTGGGGGAAAGATGAATGTGTTTAAAATATATAATTTATTACAAGAAGAGAATAATTAATAATATTTGAGATCATTTTGAGACTGTAGAATCTATTACAAAAGGACAAAACAGTAATAGAAACCAAAAATCTCAACAAAGATTAGTTCACATACTTATGATTGGGGAGAATAAATTTTTATAAAAATCATGAGAAGGGTTCAGTTAAAGATGACAAATTTCTTGGAATGTGCCCTGAGCAGAAGCCTTTCTTGGACACTACAGCTAAGTGTAACTGACTTTGCTACCATGTCACACATTTCTCTCCATTTTTTTAAAGTATCCTGGAAAATATTGTATCTGCCCAAGAGCTTGAGTAATGTGAGTCCATTGTTCAAAGTTTGTGTAAATTCACCAGATTGAAGAATCATAGAAGGGGAGAGCTGTGTGTGTGTGTGTATGTGTGTGTGTGTATGCAAAGGCTTTGTATACTCACCAATCAGAAAGGAGAATTGGGAAGACATACATAATATAATAATTCCTAAACCTACTTCAGGAGAAAATACACATAATGCTGTTTTTCTTTCCCTATTTTCAATTACCATTTCAGTACCTTTTCAACTTACTGACAAAAAGTAATTGCTTATTTTCCAACAAAGTCACATCTCTTCCATTTTTTCTCTGTCCTCATTATTTATGTTTCCATGTTAGATAATTCCGTTAGGAATTCAGACTCTCAATTTATTAATGAGGGCCAGCTATACAGTCAATAGTTGTGGTTTTGTTTGTTTGTTTGTTTAACATACTCTATACTCTTTGATGGGTAGGAGTGATGTACCCATAGCTTCCTTTGAAGGCAGTAGGGGGCCCCTACTCAGAACACATACATCAGAGTTCTGAGAATGATGGTGGTAGGGGAGATGGGGAGAGGGATGTGCCTAGCTGAGAATAATGGGCTTAAATTCTGCTTTGGTATGGAATGTTACTTAAGATAATACATCTTAGTGAAGAAAGTATTGCAGACATATAAAAATGATTATACAAAATTATTTCATTGTCAAAAAATATATACCATGCAAATAAATACCAGTGAGACTAAAAAAATAGACTCCTGGACTGCCAGTGATATTTAATGATCACATTTTTTCTTTGACTACTGTGCAGGTTTTGTTTATTATATATGTTAGTATTTGGAGTGCAGGAACAATTATTACAAACAATAACAAAAACTTATCATGGTAATTTTCATAAATGACTTTCCTCTAAACACGTATTCTTTTGAATGTAATTAAAGGCATAATTTTCTTAAGTTATGCCCAACTGCAGTTCCAATTCAAGGAGACACAAGTAATAATTTATTTCCATGTAGCAATGAACACTTTTCTCTTCCTTCCTTCCTTCCTTCCCTCCCTCCCTCCTATATCCCTCCCTCTTTCCTTTCCTTCCTTCCTTCCTTCCTTCCTTCCTTTTCTTTCTTTCTTTCTTTCTTTCTTTCTTTCTTTTTCTGTAATGGTAATCGTGTCCAATTCAAGTCATTAAAGAGCTATGTGATAATCTGAAGTCGAGTTCTCCTTTCTATATCACTTACCCTATTTCCTGTGTTTGGCTTATTTTAGCTCACACATTACACTGCCAAGAACTCTTGGGAACTGACAGCTGGAGAGCAAGCTAGGTTAAACGTGATTACAAAGTTAATTATTTAATAATGAATAAGAGTCCATAAGTTTTTGAAATATTAAATAGCCACACTAGTTTCTCAATGGAGCTATTCACTTGTTTATGGTGTGTTTGTTATAGCAATTATGGCAGATGTGAGGGGAAAAAGCCTGAGTTTAGCAATAGGTAGAAATGCTTGTGATTTAGAAATGTTATGGTTCTGGTCACTTTCTAGGCTTTCTATAATTTCAAGACTGACTGGGATAGTGTCTATTCAATGTTAATCAGACATGTTGGTAAAGAACAATAAATCAATGAAACTAAATTTTACCATTAATTTGTTTCATTGAAATATTTCTATTCAATCATATATTAAAAATATCTTCTTTTATAAAGAGGAAAAGGGAAAAATAAGTACATCAAAATGTAAACAATCTCCATGAAATAAAGGTAAAGTGAATCTGACATAATATAGAGATACTTGCTTCCTCTTCTCTGAAAAGGCAGTAAAAAAGAACAGGAAACACTGTTCTAGTCCATGGTCACAAGTAACTTTTTAACGCTTAATGAGACAGAATTGAGCAGTGTAACTGATGTGTGCAAGTACAAAAAGTAAAATGATGAAAAGTACATTTGAAATGGTAGTATTTTAAATCACAAACTTCTACAATCACAGCATCTTATATTGAAAGGTACAAGCAACATCAGAAATCATCTAGTCTAAAACTCTCATTTTAAGTATATGGAAATTAAAGACAGGAAATCTGAGTGATTTGTCCAATGTCATGAAGCTAATTAGTGGCAGTGATGGGATTTGAGCCTGTTGTAGAGCCAATGCTCTTTCTTTTCCATATACTCTCACAGGCATGTACACATTCAAATAGATGAAATCAGAAAGCTCACTGTGCTACTATAGAAAAGAAGAATCCATTGCAGAGTACCAGGTTCAAGACAAATTTGCAAATGGAAACTCAACCTAATTAAAAATCAATCTTCAATTGGAGATTTGGGTGGTATTAAGAATCCTTTCTTGTCTGCTAACATTAAAAATACAATTACAATATACACACATCTAAACACAGACATGCTGTAATGGTAATTAATTTAGCAGGTACTTAGCCCTTAGTTCACACAGAAGGTGTGAACTCTGTCTCTTGTTGCTGACATAACAGGAAGGGGTTGGTTGAGATAGGAAGGCAATGTGTGTGTGTGTGTGTGTGTGTGTGTGTGTGTATTTAAGAAGAGCTCCAGAGGACAGATAGACAGAATCAAGAATTTTTGTGGTGGCTCCTGGTGGAGGGAGCAGAATTTTCACAGAATTTGGAAGCTGGGCTGCTGGACTGAGAAATGAGTTGGGGTTTTCTATGGGACCAGAATCTGGTGAAGGCTGAAGTTGCCTGGAAGGCATCCTGGAAGGCTGAGATTTCTTCAGGGTCCTAGGGCCAGCCAAACTGCCAGAGGACTGAAGAAGCATGGCCAGGATAAGATTTTGTTTATGTGTGGCTTGGTTGATTCTTGAATTCCACAACAGAAGTGGCGGAGGTTTTGAGATGTGCTGGACCCTGTGAACTTCAGTGTGTACCAGAAACTTCCTGTAGGACTAGACAAGGATCTGGGAGCTATCTGCTTCTGAATCTCAGTGACTGGTAGATTCACGTAGGAGCTGGGACCATGGAAGGGGATCCAGGGAATATGAGAGACCACCCCGAGTCCAGATGAAGAAAAGACCTCTCCTCAGACATAAAATGACTGATGAAATTGAATTTTACTAGACACTGAGGGGTGGACAGTTTGTGTGAATTTTCTAATGATTGTATTTAGTGACTAATGATACTCAGTAATTGTGAATCTGGATAAGTGACTGATTAAGTTAATCTATAATTGCTCCATGAGTGGAAGACTGATTATTGTATTATGAGATGACTGAATGATTGAGTGAGGAGGCAAACCTCCTTAGGAGAAACCAGATGATTGTTCTTTCATGCTTTGTTCTTAATACTGTGGCTACTTTGATGAAAACTATGTGGCCATTCTAATGTTAAGCTGTTGTGAAAACTATATTGTGATTTTCTGTGATAAGATGCAATGTTGTGAATGTTATATTGTGATTTATTGTATATGTTTGTCTAGATTTGTAATGGAATAAATGGAGTGTTCACCATACTGTGTAATCAGAATCTTAAAAGGTGTTCACAGAAGGATTCTTTTGGGAAGCTGCTTGTGCATGGCATTACATACACATAGGTCTATGACAACAGAGAAGATTCTTATTAGTGAACAATAAGTCACCTGAAATAGTTTCATGGCTAGCTGAATTCTAATTCATATCTTTCAAAGTTAAAATTATGTAAAATATGGTAAGTGGTTCCAAGCCACTAGAAATATTCAGTACAAATTTAAAAATGTTGACCAATTTGGAGGATTCTTCATTTGCACTAATTGGAAACTGGTTATACAATCAATATATTGAGTAATTTTAATTTATATGTTCAGAGATGTTATATGTTTATATATTTTGTATATTCTGATGTATGTGTGTGTATTCTGTCATGGAAGTCAAAATAACCTTAGCAGTGCTAACATTTCATGAGATGATGATTATTCTTCAAGAATCAGTGATTTTTGAAAGGTCAGTGAAACTCAGATAAATTTGGGGGAGAGGATCCAGCCGACTGCCCCAGATCTAGAAGTGACTGGAACAGTGGCCCTGCGGCCACCTCCACGTGGCTGCTTCAGAGCTCACAGTCTGCATATTGTAGAGGGGCCAAGTGATCATTTAGAAGCTAAGTGCTCTTGCCTTGAGATGCCTGGATCAGGATTGTGGTATTGGGTGGCTGTCCTGAGATGAGTCTTTAGTGAGCCAAAGCTTGTGGGAGCTGCAGAGATGGTGGCCTCCTAATAGCTCCAGCAGCTGCAAAAACCCCAGTGATTTGGGACAGAGCCCTCCTCTCTGAAATCAGAGTTCTACTGAGCTCAAAAGCCAAGTAATTGACTGGCAACACAAGCAGGCAAAGGAAGCAAAGCAAGCCCAGCAACCCAACTTTAGATTCATTTTACTTTAGATTCATTTTTTGGGGACAAAAGGGATCAAAGCATGGAATGGGAGGAAGACAACACAGTCAGAACTCCTGCACCAAAAGCTTCCAAGAAAAATGGAAACTTATTACAGGACATAGAGGAGCTTAAGAAGGATTTTGAAAACCAAATAAGAGAAGTGGAGGAAAAATTGGGAAGAGAAATGAGAATGATGAAAGAAAATCATGAAAAGCAGGTCAACAATCTGACTAAAGAAAAGAATATCTTGAAAAATCTACTAACTCAAATGGCAAAAGAGGCCCAAAAAACTAATGAGGAGAAGAATGTCTTAAAAACTCAAATTTGCCAGATGGAAAAATAATCCCAAAAGCTTACTGAAGATAATAATTCCTTCAGAATTAGAGTGGAGAAAATGGAAGCAAACGACTTTATGACAAATCAACATACTATTAAACAGATTCAAACAAATGAAAAAATAGAAGACAATGTGAAATATCTCCTTGAAAAACCACTGACTTGGAAAATAGATCCAGGAGAGACAATTTAAAATTTATTGGACTACCTGAAAGCCATGATCAAAAAGAGAACCTAGAAATCATCCTTCAAGAAATTCTCAAGAAAAACTGTCCTGATATTTTAGAACCAGAGGGCAAAACAGAGGTTGAAAGAATTCCCCAAGCACCTGTTGAAAAAGATCCCAAAAAGAAAACTCAGCATGAGGATAGGTGAAGGAAATATAAACATATATATATATAGATATATATATATATAGATATATATCTATATCTATATATATATACACACACATATACATGCATATATGTGTATGCACATATGTATACATGCACATGTGTCTATATATATATATATGAATACATATGTGAGTGTGTGTATATATGTGTACATAGACAAAGGGCACAGGATCAATTGAATAGGAAGGGATGATATTTTAAAAGGTGAAACTGAGAGGTGGGAGAGGTTTAGAATGAGAGGAGACAAGGAGAGACAGAATGGGATTAATCTTCTCATATAGAACAGGCAAGTGATAACTTTTACAATGGAGGGGAAGAACAGGAAGGCAAAAAGGAATGGATCAACCTTAGTCTCATTCAATTTGGATTAGGGAAGGAATGACATACACTTTAAATTGGATATTTTGCCCTGCAGGAGAGTAGTGGGGAAGGGGATGAGAGGGGGGATGATGGAGAGGAGGGCAGTTTGGTGGGGAGGGTTGTTAGAAGCACAAACTTCTGTAAAGGGACAGTGACAAAGTAGAGAATGGACCAAGTGGAGGGAGGGATAGGAGGTAGGGAAATATAGTCAGTCTTTTGCAATATGTCCATTGTGGAGATGTTTTGTGTAACTACACATGTGCGATCTGTATTGAATTGCTTGTCTTTCTAGTGTCTGTCCTCAGTGAGTGATGAGGGAGGAAGGGATAGAATCTGGAGTTCACAGTTCTAAAATCAAATGTAAAAAATATGTAACTATTATCTATCTATCTATCTATCTATTTATCTATCTATCTATCTATCTATCTATATATGAAGAAAGTTGGCAGAGGATGGAGGAGGATATAAGAGAGAGCATATTAGGGGAATGGGTATTCAGTAGGCTCACTCTCTTGGGGTGGGGGTAGGGGAAAGATGGGGAGAAAATCTGTAACTCAAAATCTTGTGGATATGAATGTTAAAAACTGAAGATGAATAAATAAAAGATTAATTTAAAAATGTAACCAGTGAAATAATTCACTACAACTTTAGATTTCTGTGAAAGTAACTCTGTAGAAGATTTTCCAACTTATAAGAACTGGGGAAAAATATGGCCCCAAGGCAAGGAAACTCTAAGTTCAGGGACATTAATTTCTCTGTGTGTCACAGATCTCTTTGACAGTCTGTTAAAAACTCTGCAACCTTTCTCAGAATCATGTTCTTAAGTTTATAAAATACAAAGGATTACAAATAAAACCAATTATATTAGAATACAGTTATTATACACAGATATGCATATGAGTATGCATATTGAATTTTCAAACCATCTTCCATATCTTTTTTAAACTTCTTTTAAATTAGCCATACTACTCCTCTAATTTTATAGATTTGAATTTATTTTCATAAACATATTATAAGTTATTTATTTAATATATAATAATAATATTAATAATAATATATTTATTCATATTAAACTTCATATAAAATTACCTTGGTAGAATTTGGTATTTTTCCTTATGTGTATACAACATAATACCTCTATGGATATCAAATGTAATATATAATAGACAATTATAGGAGTTTATATGTACATGCACATATACACAGACAGAGAAGTTTTAGATCCCAAGTTAAGAAATGCTATTATAGGAGTTTCTAAGTTGGCTAGAAGTAATGAAGCAAAAGCTAAAATCAGGATCAGGAATGAGGAATCTGTGACCTCAAGACCACCTTCTAGGTCCTTGGGTATGACCTTTTGACTGAGTCCAAGTTTTAAAGAACAAATCCTTTTATTAAGGGAATTTGTTCTGTGAAATTTAGATTCAGTTTTGACTTCAAGGACACAATTTCCTCACTTCTGATTGAGTCTCTAAAAGAAAACAATACTAAAAAATAAGGGGGATGACCAACAGACAAAAAAGACACTTCTCATCCCAAGAAAAGATATGAAATTTTAGAAACTCAGTTCTATATGTGGAAGCAACCAATTCAATTATTTTGCCCCTAGGACACAAATTATAGTTATATCTATATCTATATCTATCTATCTATCTATCTATCTATCTATCTATCTATCTATCTATCTATCTATCTATATATTTACCTAGTCATTCATCTACAGAAAATTCCCAAAGGAATAACATGTAAAATTGACTGAATTAGAACTGATCCCCTAAAACAATAGGACAGTTAGGTGCCACAGTGGATAGAGTGCCAGACCTGGAGTCAGGAAGACCTGAGTTCAAATCTAGTCTCAAACATATACTAGCTATGTGACTCTAAGCAAGTTAACCCCATTTGACTCAGTTTCCTTATATGTAAAATGACTTGGAGAAGGAAATAGAAAACTACTCCAGTATCTTTGCCAAGACAATCCCAAAGGGTTCGTGAAGAGTTGGATATGACTAATAATTAACAAAAAGAACAACAAAACCTTAAAACAACGTGGAATTCCTTTTTGAGGAAAGACGCTTTTGATCAGGAAAAATTGCCAGACAGTAAAGACAACACCTCTCTCATGTCTTGATCTCTTGTCTGGAAGTGTCAAAATATCTCGGAGCTAAGACTCCAATGGAGTTAAAAGGAATAGGTTTCTTCCCATTCTAAATTAAGGGCCATTTTCCTAACTGAAAGAGCACTAACAAATTCCAACTGAAAAGAACACAATTATGTACCAGCTGCAGCAATAACCCTGCCAAGCCGGTGTCTGTAAGTGGAAAAGAATTTTAACTGACCATCAAAAAGTGAGCCCAGGGAGACCTGCCAATTGACTCCTCCAGAAGAGACAGTCTGCTCTTAGAAAAGCCAAAGAATCTGTCTGACCCAGAATGGCAGTTATAGCCCAGAAGCAGTGACCTGCCTAGAACTTTCTGACATCACATCCCTAGCACCAATTTTCTATCCAGGGCTTTCTGGCAAATTCTACCTAGTGGAAGAACAACTGTCCAGTCTAGTATAGCAACATCCAAGTCTACTAAGAAATGAACACAATTGATAAATGACCTGTTTCACCCAGAAGCAGACTACCCCCATTCTACTGAGAAATCATGCTCTCTAAGGAGTAAGACTAGTTAGTAGAGAAACTTAGCAATAACTTAAAGCATTGTAAAGAACACCATGAAGACCTTCTAGAGATATAAAGGGCATTAAGTCTCTGCCATTCCCAAGTTAAAAGTTTTCTTGACCAAGTGTTCCCTAAATTGTATTTCTGACTATCATTTTTCTTTATGTTCATGCTTATACCCATTCATATCGCATGGACTCTATAGTTTTGAGAGAGTGTGCTTCTAATATTGGAGAAGATGTGTCATCACTTCTATTCTTACTGTGTCATTGGAGTAAGTTCCTTTTTTTTGTTGTTTTAAGAAATGAGTCTATTGACTGGTTGTAAAGGGAAACATACTAATAGGAACTCCAAAACCAGTGTTTTAAGAACTGACACCAAAAAGGCTACCTCCAGACCCTGAAATTAGTAGCAGCTACTTCTCTAGGGATGTAATCCTCCAATTAGAGTAAATCCTGGGAGAATGAGCCCTGAGGGGTGTGTCATACTTCTATTGAAAAAAAAAATGAGTTTGAATACAGGCGTCATACAGAAATACAGACCAGATGTGATTTTCACTTTCAAATGATCATGAATTGACTCCACTTTAGCCAGCTATTTATGATCCAGACTACCTCACAAAAGACAAAAGATAGGGGCCTGGAAATTATTATCCAAGGAAAGTGGCTGACTAGGTTTTCTTCTGTTAATCCCTGGGGAGCCTACTAACTACTAATATTTTATGTATCTTTGCAACATATCTATCCTGCTTGATTTCTTTGATGTATTTTGCAAATTTGTTCAATAAAATATTATTTTAAGTTCAATAAAATATCATTTTCAAGATCTTTCATGCTAGCAGGAATAGGATTCTCATCACTGAAACTATCAGGTATTTTTTTTTCTTATTATATAAATATATTTTCATTAAGGATTGTGTCAATTCTTTCCCCTTAAGTTTACTTCCTAGTTTGTATTTAAGCATGTTAGCAGATTTGAAACATTTGCAATAGCTAGCAATATTCATCTGGAGAAATATAATTTTCTTACTTATCACACACACATAGCTACAGAGGAGGAGGAGGAGGAGTAATTAACTTTGTTTTACTGGCACAGGTGAAAATTATGAGGAAGACTTTAGATCAACATTTATAAAGAATTTCATTAAAATGTTTTGCTTGGCCATTTTTCAGTCATGTCCAACTCTTTGTGATCCACCTTTTGGAGCTGTCTTGTTAAAGATATTGAAGGGGCTTGACATTTCCTTCTCTAGCTCATTTTACAGATGAAGAAACTGAGGTAAACAGGGTTAAGTGACTTGCCCAGGGTCACATAGCTACTAAGTATCTGAAGTCTGATTTGAAGTCAGGTCTTCGTGACTCAACACCTAGCACTCTAGCCACTGTGCCACCTAGTTGCCTCTTCATAATAATAGATATGGACAAAAATAGAATGGGATCCCTTATGAGTTTGTTAATTTCCCACAGTTGAGGGGTTCAAGCAGAGGCTGAATGACCACTGGCAATAACATTGAAGAGTATTACTTATTCAACTGGCATAAGACTGGAGTTGATTTCTAAGGTTTCTTTCATGTCTAAGAGTTTGTGGTTCTTGTTATAGTCTGTGTAATCATGAGGTAACTACAAGGACTTTGTGTTTTCTTTTTAAATTTACTTCTTATCGATATAAATGATATTTTTTTTAATAGAAAAGGATCCTTTACAAGACCAAAATACTTTCTCTAGCACTATTGTCTAGAGAAGACATACCATACAAGAAAGAATGTGAAACTTGTTCTACTTAAAAGAGTCAATAAAGAAATTTTTGTCCAAGGTGGAAAAACGGTTTGAAACAAAAGTGACTGAATAATTATGGACAGGAAGCCAGAGTTATCAAGGAAGGACTGGTTCCATTATTGGAAAATAAATAAAACTCAGTGCCTACCACTAAATGTAAGTACTCCATACATATTTATTAAATAAATTTGTGAAGATTTTTGCACACTTGTAATGGTAAAGTAAATGGAAATATCTTTCCCATCCATTAATAGGCTAATGTGACCTGCTTAAGTAACATGGAAGCCTAAGCCCCATGAGATTGAGTCACATGAAGTATGTGGAGGGAGAAACTTGCTGAATGGGTGGAACAGGTAGGGTGGAACAGAGCACAGGGGAAGTTGGTCAGAGAAGTTAGATCTGAGGGAGTGAGAGGAAGCAGGCAGTCAGAACTGTGAGTTCTAGTTTGTGGGAAGGCCCTAGCAGAGGGAAGGCTTGGGAATGGTGATGTTCCCTCCATGGCTATTGTGTATAGATTTCTTTGTTGCCATAATGGATTTGGCTTTCTGGTGTTGGGATTCAGCTTTCTGGTGTTTGAATAAAGGTTTTGGTTCTGTCTGCCTATATGGAGAGTCTGTTATATTTTGTCACTCAGAATTATGCCAGCATAGTCATAACCACTGTAGGTGTTGTGGTTATTGTGTTGGTGCCACATTTGGTGATGAGGATGGGATCACAGAATATCAGACCTCTAATTGGAGGCAGAAGTGCTTTAGAAAAAGAAATGGATAACTCAGGTTGGAGGATTTACTTTATTCCTCGCTGGTGAGAGGATGGGCTAAAAGTACAGGGATCTGTGACAACTAGGAATTGAGGCTATGGAAGGGAGAACTTAGAGATTTGGAAAGATATCTGCAAGGTATACCAATAGAACTAGGGAAAGAACAGGCAGGGTTGTGTAGGAGTGACTGGGTCTTGTGAACAAGTTAAAAAAGCAGAAACAAGCTGCTGGAAGAGAAACCTCAGACAGAAAGGGAGTTGGCTGGTTTGCATGAGAATCTTTCTGTGACACAGTGTTCAGGCTCTCCTATAAAAGAGCAAGTTAGTCAGGTTGCACAAGAGAGGGCTGTTTAGGGTTTGGCTCATAAAAAGGAGAAAACAATTAACAAGAAGAAAGTACATGCAACCCTTGAGTAGGCTGGGCCTGACTGGGGCCCAGAGACCTGGAAGGGGGACACATGGAAACAAACTTAGATAAGGAGGCTTTTATGATTGCAGATGTTTGCCCCACACTAAGAAGAAAGCAGGGGAGCCAGGGGGCCCACAATGTGTTTAAGGAAGTAATTGAGGATTTTACTCAGCAGGAGGTCACTGATATATTATATCAATTCACCCAAAGGACAGGAGAATTGTTAATGTCTTGGATGGTGAGAATCAGTGATGAAGGGGCTAGAGAAATATTTAAAGATAATGTAGATTGCTTGAAATTTATAGGTAGTAGAATCCTTTTGTACGAGTTTTTAGGGATCACGAAATGCAAGAAGGTAATAATACCACCAAGCTGTTAGGTTTAGTTGCATATGGATGGCACCAGCAGCATCCTACCGACTCTGTGTGGCCTACTGGACATGGACCCTGGTATTCACTTAGAGATTGTATGAAAAAGTTAAAGGAAGAGGTAATGAAGATTGCAATATGATGGGAGACATGAATCCATATCATGATATCCCCTTAGCAGTTTCTCATAGAAATATCATAGTGAAGATGAGTCCTACTGCTTATAAGCATCTAATTCTGATTCTACTAATTGGGGGAATAGGGCACCCTCTTTTGGAGGTACTGGATAAGATTTCACAGTTAAGTGATTTAGGGGAATGGGGAAAAGATAAATTCCTGAGAGAGAGAGAGAGGAATAAATACCCAATGGATTCAAAGTCAGAATAGATTAACAAGGAAAGAATTGTTTACTGTGCTATTGAGAACACGGGTAAATTTTGGAAGAATACATGGTATTCCAACTAATGAACTATATAAAATGTAATAAGAAAAGGGACTTAATATTAGACTGAGCAGGGAAGTAAGAACTGCCCCTACAGATCCCCCTGAAACATTGTATTCAAGTTCATCACACCTGCAAGGAGAATAGGAAATTGGCCAGATCCCAACTTAGATTCGGGAAGGTATACCTCTAGCCAGAATGATAACCCCAAAATTGCAAATTGGAAAACAGTAAAAAAAATAAAAATGAATAAGGCTATGATAGTGGGTTTGTGGACTAACCATGGATGACCCCATATCTACCCTGATTCTGGTTATTATTTCCTAGTTTCTGTTTGGCTTTTTGTTGGCTGAACTTGCCTGCTTTTTTTCTGTTGAACTTGTTTACTGCAGGCTTAGTACATTCGTCCTGCAGTTGCCTAATGGCTTAACTTGGATGTCACCCCCTGACTAGAAATGTGATGTGTCACCCCTGGACTGAGTGGTGACCAAGCTCTGGATGACAGCTAAAGAAGTGACTTCTCAAATGGGACCTCTTGGGGTCAGGGACAGCTCTACGTCAAATTTAAGCAGGAAGTAGCTATAGAAGAAGAGACCTGTATCCCTTACCCCAAGATTTGGGGCCCCATTTGTTTGAGGAGGGAATGATGGGGTGCTTGTACTCAAGCCCTATCCTAAGATATTGTTTTATGTGCTTATTTTGTATTGTCCTTTTCATATTGTTGTAAAGTTCTATTGACACCAGTTAGCCCTAAACTCCCATTAACCTATGTAATGGATTCAAAAGATCTTGGGGATGAATGTTATGGTAATGGAAATGGAAAATCTTTCCCATCCATTAATAGGTCCATGTGACCTGCTTAAGACACATGGAAACCTAAGTCACATGAGTTTGAGTCACATGAAGCCTGTCATGGGAGGTGCTTGATGAACGGGTGGAGCAGAGATGTAGAGCAGTAAGAATGGAGCAGAGCCCAAAGGAAATTGGTCAGAGCAGTTAGAGCTGAGGGAAAGAGAAGAAACAGACAGTCACAGCTGTTAGTGTTTGTTTGTGGGAAGTTTCTAGCAGGGGGGAGGCTTGGGGATGGTGTAATGGTAACGGAATTTAAAGATCCCCTTATATTGGCTTGGTTTGGGGATTAAGTGTCAAAACACAGAGCTTGTGAATCCCACTTGTGGCATGGACTTGTTGATGTGAAGAGATGGGGCTGAACTGGGAGGAGCTGGTGCCATGGATTCAGAGAGAGGCCCAAGCAGAGAGAAGAAGAACTTTTGGGAGCAGCATGGAGGCAGAGAGAGAGAGAGAATTGCTGGGGGCCAGAGTTGCAGAGAGAGAAAGAGAAGTGTCAGCCAAAGCCATGTGGATTGGCGAGGGCCAGCTGCAGCTGCCCAGAACTTTTAAGAACTGCTACCCAGAGCTTCTGAGAACTGAGGGGGCATGACTATGATGCCAATATTTTGTCTGTCTGTTTTGCCAGATTCATCTGCTGGTAAAGGGCAGTGCTGTTGTTGCAGAGGTCCTGGAACCTTGCTGTTGTTTCAGAAGCCCTGAAGCAGGATTTTCTTGTTGTGTGTTTACTGAGATCCTGGAGAAGGGTCTTGCTGATGTTTACAGAGGTCCTGAGATCGTTCTGCAGGCAGAGAGTGAATTGATGATGACACCAGCAATGTATATTGTTGCTTTGTTAAGCTTTGTCTTCCTAGGAACAGAGATTGCTGAGAACTTGCCTCAGGTCAAAGTGAGGAAAAGACCTCTCCTTTGGTTTTGAATACTGTAATGAAATTGTAACCTAGTCATGAGCTAGGGATGAATGGCCTTCTACTGCCTCTTGAGAGAGTGCTTGATGGTAATGGCTGGTATTGTAATTCAGTTGTGATGCAGGGGTCAAAAACTTTTGACTTTCCTACTTTGTGACTGACCAAATGAATATATTTTGTTTATGATTGGAAACTAATCTTCAGTTCAATAGAGAGAAGACTTTGTGATAGACTAAATGAATGTACTGCCTGAGAGTGGAGTAGTACATGGACCTTAATACTTTGTGATTGAATTGAGGACTTAATAAATTATTGAATTACACATGGTGAATGCTTTACTTTGATTTTCTCTTTTCTGTGAATGTTTTTCCTTAATTTGTCACTGAATAAATGGAGAGTTATTATGCTTGTATTCTGAATGTTGGAAGTTGCCTTTGCTTAGCACTACAGATGGTGGTGCCCTCTGCATGGATATTGTATGTAGATTATTTGGTTGCTATGATGGATTTGACTTTCAGATGTTGGAATTCAACTTTCTGGTGTTTGAATAAATGCTTTGGTTCTACCTTCCATGGGGAGAGTCTGTTATATTTTGCAATATAGAATTACACTGGCATTTTCATAGCCACCATAGTCACTGTGAATATTGTGTTGGCACCACAACACTATATACAGAACTATACTTGAAGGTTTTATTCTTAGAAAAGTCAATTGAAATACAAAATTATTCTGACCAAGCTACATTTGATTTAAAATTAAGAAATAAATGTTATAAAGATGAACACTAGCTCTTCAAATCTCCTATGGCTCCCCTTTTCCCTATATTCTTAAAATAAATCTTTACTTAATGTTTCACTTCAAAAGTTGAGTCATTCCTGAGTTCTCTATTCTTCCTTGCTTCTTACATCACATCACTAAGGGGAATTGTACCTCTTTCTCCTCTATCCCAGTTTCACATGAATATATGACCCTTCTTTCAAAGTGAAACCCATCTACATGCACAAGTCACATCATTACATTCTATCTTCTCCTACAAATAGTCTCCTCTCACATCCCCAGTATCTCACATATTTTTTTTAAATCTTTCCCTCTATTTTAACTTAATCTGTGGGTCAATAAACATTTATTAAATGTCTACCATGTACCAGGTACTATTCTTGGTGCTAGGTAGACATAAAAAGACAAAGACACTCCCTCTTCTCAAGGGATTTACAATCCAAAAGAGAAACAAAATGCAAACAACTATGTAAAAACTACATATGAGGTAAATTAGAAATATTCAAAAGGGAAAGCACTAAGATTAAGAAAGATCAGACAAGCTTCCTGTAAAAGATGAGATTTTTAATGAGTCTTGAAGAAAGTCAAGGAAGCCAGAAGACAGAGAGGAGGGGGAACATTTCTGGCACAGGGGACAGCCAGTGAAAATGCATGGAATTAGAGGATGGAGTATTTTGTGCTAGTCGTATCAAAGAGGACAATATCACCAGATCAGAGAAAATATGAAGGCAACTGAGGAAGGGAGGAAAGAAGGAAGGAAAGAAGGAAGGAAGGAAGGAAGGAAGGAAGGAAGGAAGGAAGGAACAAGGAGGGAGGAAAAGACCCAAAGGAAACAGATAGGTTATGAGTAATAGAAAATTCAGAAAACTGTATCTGTAACAAGAGGGGATCATCCGCATTCAAGAAATCTTATGTGAGATTCCCACCAATACCTGCAAGTATAAGTACTTGTTAGTATAAACGGCATCCTACCCAGCAATTTAAGAAATTCTTCAATGCCTTATGCAAATTCTAAACTAAAAAACCCATTTAAAAATCCTTCTCCTCCTTTTTCATCCTCCTCAATGAAAGAAATAAATGTATATCTTTAGGTGAAATACATCTATAAGACTTTTACTTGCTTAATGATATTATCACCATATTTGTGAAGGGCTTGGTGAGAAGGTATCTGAGATGGCAACAACTGATAACCTTTGTCCCTTTGTCCAGGCTTGGAGTGCTATGCTTCTTCTCTATCATCTAATAGAGGAATCCTAAAATAGGAAATGTGTTTGCATTCCATGATATGTAAGAGATAAAACAGAATTCACATAAAGTTTCAGATGGCATTTTCAATGGTAAAGATCAATCTACCTCAAGTGAACATTGATACTATTTAGGGAAGCCCATGGTACAGATTCTATTCTTATCTCCTTTGTGGTTGCTTATTCAGAAAGGTCTTTCTAGAAATCCACTTCAGATCTTCATTCTGTCCCTGGTATTTTAAAATATTACAAATATTTCAGCTTAATATATGTATGTGTGTTTCTGCAAAATAATTAGTATTATGTGCAAAATAATTTATTTATAGCTGATTAATATTAAAAAAATGCCTACTATGTCAGCCTGCCAAAGACTCATATTAACTTAAAAGTTAGGAATTACAATATTTTAAAGGATGTTATCTTGAGATGATTTGGGGGTTTTCATTGTTCTTTCCCTTAAATACAATGGGTTCCTCTTTGCAGTGGTGAAGTGGGCTGCTGTGAATATAGATAATATTTTATTATGTATTAATCATTAACACTATTTGGACATAGCTTTATGTGACCAGAAGTTGTTTAATCCAAACTATCTTACCATAGTACACAGACCAACCTCAGAAACTCTGCAGGGAAGTTAGAGACCTTTGTAAAGAATATTTAGATCTCACCCTGGTCTTGTTTGGGGTCCATTCAAAGCTTGTATTTTGGTTACATTCATAGGTTGCATTTTGGCTTTGCTCACATTTTATTGAATGTTTATACTTCCCTACTGATATATATACATCTCAACCAACTTTAATGGAAAGCTTCCCTTGTCCAGAAACTGCCTAATTGCCTATATGCTAGCCAACCAGCTTCATGCTGCAGTTTGAACTCTATATAAAATGACACTTATAGAGACTTGGAAACCACTCCTTTTTCTGGTTCTCTCCTCCACTGAAACAACAATAAAATTCTTTCTAACTTTTTCAGATTTTTTCCTCTCAATCAAAATAGAATATTTCACATAATATAATAAAGAGTGTGGGTGTGTTGTTTTTGTGACTATTCCTGAAATATTGTGATCAGCTTTCTTTGTTTTTCCATAAATGAAAGAAAACATTAATCATTAATGAGGTAAAAAGTATGAGAGGTTATACTGCTAATGACTTTTTTTTTGATTAAGAAAAAAGAATCCATTTGAATTTATTTTACTGAAGTTAATAAAATATTAGGAGATAAAAATATGAGGTATTTGCAATATTGTCTATGAAATTCTTTTATATCAGAAAATCACTAAATAAAACAAACAAAATCACAACAACTTGATCAACTTCTGAAATATAGTCAGTTTTTTTCTTGAAAGCAAACATAACTCTAAAACTATGAAAGGAGAACTTAGATTATGAAGAATGGAAAGTAATATATGTTGGAGGGAGATTAGAGAGAAGGAGCTATCTAATGCAAAAAGCAAAAAAAGGTTCCCAGAGGATAAGTATGTGGCCTTAATCAGTACAAGTAACTCCTCCAAGGAGGCAGATCCCAATTTTTGTGATACTGTTGACAAGAGTGCATGTTGTAAGATATCCTTTCCACAGGTCAATATTGGGCTCGTAAAGTCGGGGGAGGGCAGCTAGGTTGCACAGTTGCTAGAGTGGTAGGCCCAGAATCAGGAAGATTCTGCTGCCTGAGTTCAATCTAGCCTCAGACACTTACTAGCTGTGTGACCCCAGGCAAGTCACTTAACTCTCCTTGCTTTAGTTACTCATCTATGAAATAATCTGGAGAAGGAAATGGCAAAGCACTCCAGTATCTTTTCCAAAAAAACTCCATATGAGTTCAATAAGAGTCAGAAAAGGTGAAACAAACAAACAAACAAACAAAAAGACTGAATAACAAAATAATAGTGGGAATTCAAAACTTAATTATATATTTAATCCTTTATTTTTTTAAAATTTATTTTTAGTTTCCAACATTCATTTCCGTAAGATTTTGAGTAACAAATTTTCTCCCCATCTTTTCCCTACCCCCCACCCGAAGATAGCAAGCCTATTGAATACCCCTTCCACCAATCTGCCCTCTCTTATATCATCTCCATTCCCCCCTAACATTCTAGTAGGGAAAGATGGATTTCTATACCCCAGTACCTGTATATCTTATTTACCAGTTGCATGTAAAAAAAAAACAATTTTTAAACATTTGTTTTTAAAACTTTGATTTTCAGATTATCTTCCCTGTTTCCCTCCTCACCCACCCACACTGGGAAAATAAGCAATTCAATATAGGTTATACATGTGTAGTTACACAAAACATGCCCAAAGTAGTTATATTGTGAAAGACTAACTATATTTCCCTCCATCTCATCCCGCCTCCACTTATACTATTTTCTATTTTGACCCTGTCCCTTCTCAAAAGTATGTGCTTCTAACTACCCTTTCCCCCAATCTGCCCTCCCTTCTATCCTCACCCCTCTTATCCCCTTCCCTCCCACTTTCTTTTAGGGTAAGATACCCAAATGAATGTGTATATTACTCCCTCCTTAAGCCAAATTCAATTAGAGTAAGTTGACCCATTCCCTTTCCCTTTTCTGCTCTTCACCTCCATTGTAACAATTACTCTTGCCTTTTATATAAGATAATTTACCTTATGCTGTCTTTCCCTTTCTCCTCTCATTATATTCCTCTCTCACCTCTTAATATTATTTTTTAGATATCATCCCTTCCTATTCAACTGATCCTGTGTGCTCTGTCTATGTATACAGGTACCCAGATAAACACATATATATGT
>CM053580.1:340690970-340708042 GCA_028627135.1 Pseudochirops cupreus
GTCACTATTCAGTATCCATGGAGAGATCTCTTCATCTTGACCCAAGGTAGGCTCTCAGATTTCCTGGATCTCCTTCTATGATCACAGCTTCCACCTGGATTCACCAAACTGTCACCTGGGTTCAAAGGCAGACAGCTCCTAGCTCCCTGTCCAGCTCTCTGTGCAGTTGATGTTCCATGCTCAAGCTCACAGTGTCTAGTGCATCTTAAATCTTTCCCAGTATCTGTTCCTGGGAAGTCAAGACTTAACAAAGCTACAAACAGAGTAAATACCAGCACCACAGTCATGCTTCCTCAGTCTTCTGCAGCTCCAGCTGGTCCTCAGAAATCCTCAGCAACTTGGCTGGCCCTCAAACAAAGTAAAAGTTTCAGCTGGTTCCCAGAATCAAAATCATTTCATGCAGGTTCTCAAAATAAAAATCATTCTCTCTAGCCTGGGCTTCTCTTCCTCAGCCTCCAGAACCTGGCTCCAAGAAGACCTGAAATTCCAGTTAGGGCTTCTCTTTATTTACCTATTAGCTCCTCCTTGTTCTGCCCCTTCCTATTACATCAGTAACTTCCTATTATGTCAGCAACAGGGGTTCATACCTTTTGTCTCTTAACAGAGGCTTGACCTAATTAATTTCAAACTAGGTGCTAAGTACCTGTTAGCTTTGCCAATACAAAGGGATAAAATTACATTACTATTACAACATCATATATCTATATTCAGTTCTAGGTTTTCTTCCAAGCATAAGATCACCATCATCAACTGCATCCTTTATAGTCTAAACTACATGTCTAATAGATACCACAAACTCAATATGTTCAAAATAGTACTCATTATCTTTCCCCAAACCTACTGTCTTCTAAATTTCTATATTTCATTTAAGAGAACTACCATCTTTCTAGTCACCAAGATTTGATTCTTTAGTGTCCTTGACTTCTCATTTCCATCCTCTATTTCTAATCAATAGCCAAATCTTCTTATTCCTATCTGCATAATTTTCCTTGAATGTTACTCCTTCCTTCCACTCATAGAACTATTATTATTTTTTGCCTAATTGATCTCAGTGCTTCAAGAATTTCCTGTCCCTCAAATCCTTTTTCCACATAGTGGCCAAAGTGATTTTCCCAAGTTTGACCATTTCTCTCTATTATTCAATAAATTCTGATAGTTTCCTATTATCTCTAGGATGAAATATAAACATCTTTGTTCTTCACTTGAAGCTCCTTACTGTCTGTACTCTTCTGGTATTTCTTTGGATCCATCCTATATTTCCAGTCTGGATTTCCTAACTGATTATATATCATTCCTGTCCACATACTCTTTGATCAATTCAAAGTGGTATTTCTGATATTCAAATGTGGTACTCCATCTCTCATCCCTGTGCCTTTGCATTGACTTTCTTTAACAATTGAAATGTACTCCTTCCTCATCTGTACTTCTTTGAATCCTTCATTACTTTCAAGACTCAATTCAAATACCCTATTCTGCACGAGATCTTTCTTATATCCTCTTCCCTTCCACCTGCTGAAATAATGCCTTTCTTCTTTAGGCAGTTTACCTTGTTTTGTGTGGTTTTTTTTTAAATCATATATACCTTTATGATGTTGTCTCTGCTACTAGAGTATAATCCCTTTGATTACAGAGACTATTTGATTTTTTTCTTCGTATCCCTATCACCTTGTGAACTGGAGGTACTTTTTATTGACTGATTTGCATGACATAAATAACCTTGATTTTTGGAAAATCTGAAAGGACCATATTCAGGATTGTAGATTTAGAGCTTGGAGGTCCCTCAGGCATCATCTGGGACAACCTGCTCACTTTACAAAGAAACAGACTCAGATTTTTAAAGTAACTTCTCCAAGGTGAGAGAGGTTAACAAGAAAGAAGTCTGACACTGGAATGACTACTGACTCTGGACTTTCAAAGACATGGGTTCAAAATCTTTATTTGAAATTTATGACCTGTGTCACCTTGAGTAAATGATTTCTCTATGCTCCAGTTTCCTTATCTGTAAAATTTCAGGCTGAACTCAGTAGCTTATGAATTGCTTACCTCCTCTAGACCTGTGGCCCTCTCATCCTTTGTAATAGCACTGACATTTCAACAGGGACTCAGACTTCAAATCAAGTATGCTTTCCACTACATTTATTGACTATCTCTGTACCCTTAAACTGGTGGATAAAAAGATTATTAGTGTTTTAGAGCAGAGTTTCTGAAAAGGTAACTACAAGTAGCAAGTGGATACTATAGCTAAATCTTAGGGATGCAAAAGTAAAAAAAAAAAAAATATATATATATATATATATATATATATATATATATATATATATATATATATATATATATATATATGTCAGTTCATTTCCTAAAGTGAATGTTTAGATCAATAATGACCTCTTGGATTTGGTTAATACATTTTTCAGAGCTGTGATTTATTTTCTGAGTGCTGATTTACCACAAACACCCTACCCAATGCTCATACGTTGTCTCATTACTATCATTTTCTTTGACATAGATGTTTATTTTTCTATAATTTGATCATTCACTTACTATTTAGAATTACGTTAATTATTCTTTATTCTATCTTTTACTTATGCTCCCTCTGCTATTATTTTATTTATAATCTATACAAGAGCATTTAATATTTGTTTTATTATTTTCATACACATATTATTAAATTTTGCAGAGTCCATATGATGCTTATAAATATGCATAGTCTATAATGTTCTTGTCAAGAACATCCTATAAATCTTTCAAGAGCATTTTTTCCCTAAAAGTTTGTTCAGAATTATATTTTCTTTAAGAAAACAAAACAAAACTTTTCACTGTTATATTTAGCTAGCTCTGAGAAAGGAATATTAGGTCTCCTGCCATTGCATTACCCAATGTGCCTTTTTGTAATTCAGTAAACTTTTCTTTTCACAACAGAGATGTCATTTGTTGCATATCCACTTAGTTCATTGTCTGTCATATATTAATCATACTTCAATTTACCCATTTATCTCAACACTTTGAATTTTTATTGCCTTACCTGAAGTAATTTTTGCAACTATAATTTTTTTGGGAAATTATTGGAAATAAAATGCATTTTGTTCCAGAACTTTACTTTCACTTGTTATGTGATTACATTTTTACATATATTTCTTATGTAAAGTATCATATTTATGTGCTACCTAATAGGCTGATATCCTTCTGCTATATGTCAGCCCTACCTATAAAGTCCAACCCAGATGAAAAGAATTGTCAAAGATCAGAGACACTGACTGAAGGTGATAATGACAAAAACCCAGAACAGTATAAAAATTGAAGAGGGTACAGGATCGAGACTAAGAGAAAAGAACAATGGTTAGAGAACATTCTCTCCAACCCTGGACTGTCCTAGAGTCCACAACACCACTAGGGGTAATAAAGCAAGAAGGAACAATGAAATTCCAAGTCAGCACAGTCAGTGAGCAGTGATACCATGAAGCAGTCAGAGAAATACTAGAAGTAGTTGTGAATGGCAGAATGATGAATGACCAAGTAGCAAAGAACCAAGGAACCTACAGCCAAACTCATGCTTATGTTATCCTCACTTATTTAGGCTTTACTGTAGTACTGCAGACTGGTGGGAACGGCCCAGTTTCCCCAGTAAATGGGAAACCTATTCATAGAATCTAATTAAATAAATCCTCATTGCTCACAACCTCCTAAATTTAGTATTGAAGAAGCTGCCACCTACTAAATGCAAGAATTAGATAATAAAATGACTTCTGAACCATTGAAACATTAAAATCATGATACTAAAAATATGGTTTATGGTTACTAGGTCACTTCTAAGGATCCATTTAAGGACAGGTTTGCACTTTAGAATCTTTGTAATTGTAAGTTGTGACTTTCCTTTGTAAATATAAATGAATTAATATTGCATCCTAGAGAATGGTTACATACACATACACACACACACACACACACACACATACACATACACACACACACACACACATTGATGCATTGCTATATCAATAATTGAGGACTTTTCCCCAAGTTAGTCTTTTTGTACTGACAGTTTATTCTTTCCTCCTTTATAAAATATGTGAACTTTTATACACACACACACACACACACACACACATACACACACACACATATATAATATCATGGGGAAAAAAAAGCTATAAGAACTTTTATCAAAAGGGCTTTGCAAAAAAATAATCCTTTGCCCTCTAACAGAAAATGTTGAAAAAAATAGAAAATTCCTTAGCAATATTAATGCCCCTAATATCTCAATATCCCCATATGCCTTTATTTACTTCCCCTTGTATTTGGCTTACATTTCTAATACAAACCATGACTTCTTGTCTGCAATTATAACTGCGTAGATAGTTATCAACCTGGGCCAAAAAGTACCAAGCTGTCTGGGATCAAAGATAACACTTTTTATCATCTTAAACCAATTACAAATATTCAGAGATCTCAAAAACCTAGGTCTGGAATCACAGGTAATAGATAATGTCCTCCTCCTGCCCCCATTAGTCACTGAAAAACAGGGAAGTACCCCTAAGCTATATCAGAAATGAGACTGCCTCTACATAAAGGGAAAGTTGAGAAGATATCTTGGGGGCTGCTACATCATCACTTCTCTCTGTACATAACCTTGTAGGACCAAAAATTCACTCTCATCTTCTTATAGCTATAAAGACTATCCTTCAATAAATTTCATTTGGAAGGGGGGGGGGAAGGGAGGCAGTTATTAAGTACTTGCTATGATATGCCAGGCAGTATATTATGTCAATTGTTCCTCACACAAACCCAATGAAGTGAGTGCTATTTTATGGTTGAAGAAACTGAGGCAGACAGAGTTTAAGCAACTTACCCAGGATCATACAAGTAGTATAACTTTCTGAGGCTGGATTTGAATTCAAGTCTTTCTAACGTCAGACACAAGTTTCTATACATTGCATCATCTACCTCTTTCTCTTTGCACCCCTAAATCTTGAGTATAGTTTCTTCTTTTCTGTACCTTAGTGTGAAAGAATGAATTAAAAAAAAGATTTTCTAAGGGCTTACTTAATAAGCACTGTGCTTAGAAAGTTGAAAAGATAAATATAAAAGCAAAGACTATCCCCACTCTGAACAAGTGTGCATACTCAAAGATAGAGCTGACTTAATCAAAGCCGATAGTTCCAGAAAGTATCAGGTTATATATACCCTGATATGAGTTTTTGCTTTGGGGCTCACTTTGAAAAGAGTTGTGTGATTTAGCCAGATGAGACTCTCGGCATTGGTTGAATCTCCCCCTCCTGTCTCCCCCGTCCCCCCAGCTTTGAAAACCAAGATGTTGGTGATTCCTTCTCTGGTAACTAACTAGCTATGGATGTAATGGTCAGATAGCTGGAAGCCCATCTGCTGATCTGTTTCTTTGTCTGCTTGTAACTTCTGTTTGTATTCTCTGAAGTTCAGGGTGTTGACTTTCCCCCCTGAACTAAGTAATTGATACATGTTGGATTGATTAAAGTAAGATTGTTAACCCATTTTGAGTTGCTTTATTTTAGAAAAACAGATCTAAGAACCTGTGATAGCAGCCATCCTGGATATACTAGGGTGCTTGCTGCTACACTATTAGATTGACTAATATGACAAAAAGGGAAAATGATAAATGCTGGAGAAGATATGGGAAAATTGGAATACTAATGAGATGTTGGTGGAATTGTTAACTGATCCAAACATTCTGGGGAGCAATTTAGAACTATGCCCAAAAGGCAACCAAACTGTGCACATCCTTTGATCCAGAAATACCACTACTAGGTCTATATCCCAAAGACATCATAAAAAAGGAATAAAATCTACATGTTCAAAAATATTTATAGAAGCCCTTTTTGTGGTGGTAAAATATTCGGAACTGAGGGGATGCCCTTCAATTGGGGAATGACTCAAAAAGTAGTGGTGTATGAATATAATTGAATACTCTTAGGCAATAAGAAATGATGAACAGGCAGATTTCAGAAAAGCCTGGAAAGACTTGTATGAAATAATGCAAAAAGAAATAAGCAGAACCTGGTACACATTATACACAGTATCAGCAACATTGTATTACGATCAGCTATGAATGACTCAACTCTTCTCAGCAATGCAATGATCAAAGACAAGTACAAAGGGCTCATGAAGAAAAATGCTATCCATATTCAGATATAGAACTGATGACTCTGAATGCAGATTGAAGCATAATTTTTTCACTTCATTCTTTCTTGCATTTTTTCCTTTTGATCTGTTTATTCTTTCAGAATTGTGACTCATATGGAAATATTTTTTTACATGATAGCAAATGTATAAACTATATCAAACTGCATACCATTTTCAGAACAGAGAAGAGGAGGGAGTGAGTGAGAAAAATTTGGAACTCAAAATCTTGTAAAAATGAATTCTAAAAATTTTCTTGACATGTAACTGGTGGGAAATGAAATACTCTCAAAAACATTATATAACCACAAGGAATAAGAAAAATGCATTTCTAACTTATATTTATTATAAAGAAATAGAATAGTTATAGAAAGCAAAATTTTATTAAAAATACTAAATATCACACCTTAAACATCATTATTGTTGCTTGAAATATTTTAGCAAAATAGACTGAACTGTCTACTCTTTCTTTAAATCTTCATAAATACACTGGTAGGTACAGAGAGCTTTATCCACATTTCAATAAATTTGCAAGCTCACATTCTCATAGAATTAACCAAGTATAGTTGAATGACCTGGAACACTATCTAAAATCATAATACTTTAAACAATATATTGTTGTCCTTGCAATATTTTTCAATAGCTAGTCTAAGATAACTTGGAAAAGTCTCTTTGAAAGTTTTTGTCTCTCATGCTTTCCTATTTGACTGTTAAAGAACAGGAAGGAATTGATGTTTGTAATTTTCAAAGGAAAAGGGTTTCCACAGACATGAATAAGCACTGGTTTTAATTTTGAATAGCCTTCTATATCATCTCCCAATAAAAGTGTTAGGTGATCCTTAGACATTTTAAATACTATTTAAGCATTTGTCATTCTTAGAAATGTCAGTTCAGGAAGACATCCCCTTCCAGAATAACCCTGTCTAATCAACATGAAAAAATTGTTGATTAATGTATCTATCAGTTTTGATTATTTTCTTCAAAACATCAGAATATTTAATTGTCAAATCTTCAACTGCACTGGCTGCCTCTACAGTAAATCTAGCATTATTCAAGGAAGTTTAATTTTTAAAGTGATTGAATCAACTATTACAGTAAAATTTTCTTTACAATATTCTTCATTTCTGTTGTCCTTCACTGTCTTAAACTTGAAGCTTTTGGCTGAATGCCTGCTCTGCTAACAGGAATGCATTTTTTTTTTACTGCCATCTTCAATTCATACAAATAAAAATGCTCCATTTCCAACACTGTAGAATTCCATTTCTCACAGTAGTTTGCAAGCTGCAAAAACTGGTGGAATTTTGCCATTTTAAATTATTTGTCATCTTGTTTTAATTTGTCCCATACCATATAATTAGGTATTCCAACATTTTTCCAATATTAAGAGTTATTATGTTCCCATTCATGCCATTCAATTACATCATATTTATGTCCAGATGTCAAAATAAGCTCTTTCTTTTTCAAGTTAGAAATGTTTCCAACTAAAGCAGTGGTTCTCAACCTTCCTAATGCCGCGACCCTTTAATACTTATATGTGGGTGTATTTGCCTGTGGGTGAACCTACCTGGAGACAGATAGAGGAGCGATGTCTAGGTTCCTAAGACCAATGGAAATATATGTTTTCCAATGGTCTTAGGTGAAAGGGTTGTTCAACCCCCAAAGGGGTCGTGACTCAGAGGTTGAGAACCACTGATCTAAAGTATTCTTCATTTTTCCTTTTACTAAGGGTTCTTTAAAAAAATTATAAAATGGTAACACAGGAACACAACACATCTACATGCAATGATAGGCAAGTATAAGCTGACAATGTGGCTTCATGTCAAAACTCTCCAGTAGCTCACACACATCATATTAACTAAATTTTGACTTATATTAAATGTGAACTCGTATGTCTAATAATTTGAACTAAATAAAATTTTGGATAATTTAAATGTATTGATTGCATTCAGCTTATAAAAACAAAGAACAAATGGAAACAGTTCCTAAATGCAATAAATTTACAATTCTAATAGCTGACACAAAATACATATTAAAATGTTGATGGAATATATAGATATCATAATGCAACTTTTGGAAAATATGGTCTCTATCCTTTCCATTGGCCATGATAACTACCCAGTATATACAAAGGAATTACCATAGGTTAAAGAGTAATTCATCTCTTCCTATAGGGAAAGTCCACTCATTACTTAATCCAGCATAGCCATTCTGTGTGTATTCAGAATGTTTAAATTCTATATCTAAGCCTGCAATGATTGTTAATAAACAAAAACTATTTCATATAGATGTGATTGAAAATGTTCAGGGTGGGATAAGAATATACTTTAAAAATTAATAATAGATCTCTTGCAGGGAACAGGCTGTAAATGGCAAGAATGAATTTATGTTCTTTTCAACATAAATTAGGTATCCATCATGAACAAGTATGGGAGTTCAGTGAATCACAAGCAGAGTTGCCAGGGAAACCTTTTCATTATTGGCAAGAGACCATGATGAGGTTTTATAAAGAATGTTAAAATTTCATAGTCTAGTCTTTCTCTTTTCTGTTATACATCTGGAAAGGAAGAGATGAAGGGACAATGAAGAGAAGGAAGACTGACTTAAGGCCTTCCTTGATATTAGCAGAAAGTCAGTTATATTTCATAAAAATGGACAGATTAAATAACAATAACAACAACAAAACTCAAGGAAAAAAGTTCCAATCTAAGTAAGAATTCTAAGAGGAAGGTGTAATTGACACCTCAATTAAAATTAATTTCAAGCAAATAGACTCTAAAATTACTCTGTAACCTAGAGCTTTCAAGGAAAGCTCAAATGTCATACCCTCAGGAATTTATGCAGAGACCAAAGAAGAAGTTGTGTTTTTTTTTCCCAATAGCAAAAAAAGACCACAAGCAAGTGTAATGGCAAGCAAAGAAGTAGTTAATACCTTTTTCAGGTATTTATTTATTTAGCACCTTGTTTCAGTTCAAGTTTCTTTTAAGGCTTGTCCATGATTATATCAAGTCTTTTGTTAAGAAGTAGAACTTGTGAAGCCCTATTGCTGATGCAACAGGGAGGGGTGGAACATGGAGGAACTTAATGACCATATATAAAGAGAAACCTAGGCTGGGAGAGAGCAGAATTGAGAAGCAGAACTTTGTGGTGGCCAGGCATTCTGTTTGTCTTTTGTGTCTGTGTTAATTTATTTTTTTTTGTGATCCTTTGTATAGAAGCCCTGGGACATTAATGGAAGTCCTGAAAGAGAATTTTCTTCTCTTTTGTTTACAGAAGTCCTGGAAAAGCATTTTGGAGGTCCTGGAAATATACTGAAATTTGTTTTGAGTTCTCAGACCTTGTTTGTGGGTTTGTGTTGAGTTCTCAGACCTTGTTGGTGGGTCTGTGTTAATTTCTCAGGCAGATAGTGAATTGATGATGGTGCTGGCAATGTGCATGAATGTTATTGTGGCTCGCTTAAACTTTGTCTTCCCAGAAACAAGAACTGTGAAGGACTTGAGGTAGACTGGACACTGTGAGCTTCAATATGAAATGGGAACTAGACAAGGAACTGAGAGACGCTCGTCCTTTAATCCAGGTGACAGTTGGGTAGAATCAGGAAGGAGTAGGGGCCATGGAAGAGGAACCATGGAATCTGAGAGCCAGCCTAAGTCAAGATGAAACAATCATTCCTTGGGTATTTAATGCAAACTGAGAAGATCATGATTTACTGTGGCCACTTCGGTGAAAACTATGTGGCCACTTTAATGATAACTTGTTATGCTATAACATTGTGAATGCTATACTTTGGTTTCTGTCAATGTTTTGTCTTAGTTTATTACTGAATAATTAGAGAATTCACTATACTATGTAATCAGAACCTTGAAGTGGTTCACAGCCGCAGTCCTCTGGAAAGCTGCTTGTGCATAGCTTTTCAGCAAGTAAAATTAAAGGTATTTCTTGAATCAAAATTTTAAAAATCAATTAAACAGTGAATTATAACAGTTGACATTTAGAATAAAAAATTGGATATTATACCTGTGTTTGTGTTTCTTTAAACCTTGTTCTAAATTTTATATTGCTAGAAAAAAAATACTTGTTAAATGTGCATAGTTTATTTTAATAAATATACATATATCTTCTTTGGGAAAACATAAAATCTATGCCCTTTGTAGAATTAGTGGCTAAGGAAAGGCTATTTTATTGATTTATAGAATCTTACTCTATAGTATCTTCATTTACCTATTGGCAACTAAATGTTTCAGCACTTGGAAACAGAGAAATAATCATTCCTGACAGGCTAGCTTTGCAAATCTAAATCTCCAACTTAATGTTAAATCATACCCTCAAAAAGGAACAATAGTAAACCAAAATTATAGTTTTTCTAGGGATTATTATATGTATTTGATCCAAAGACTACAAAAGGAAACTACAATCCTCTACTATATTTAAGTATAAGCTCATTACAGATAATTTTTTAAAAATTCATAAAAATATTCCTGATATTTTAAGATTACTTTTAGAATTTAACATTACAATTTTATTTTAAAGAAATAATGATTATTCAGTGTACAATTACTATCTCAAAATATTCCCTGTGACACCCTCAGAAATTACAGATGAGGTATAAATGTTATCCCTGGTTGAAGTTGAAGTTTTAAGGAAATCTATTTTAACAGACATAGATATATAAAGAATGAGCTGCTAAAATGTATTTTCTATTGCGAAAATTAAGATTAGATTCTCTTGGAAATTGCTTGTGATAATTGGTTTTAGCTTCCTCTTCTGCTTCCCTTTACACCACCTGGTGTGGGTGGTGGTAGTTTTAACTCAAATTTTGTAGTTACATCAATGAAAAGCAGAAATGAGGGACTTCTGTAGTAGTTTTAATGACATATTTGAAATATTTAATGAGACAGTTTGACAAGAAGCAAATGCCCATAGATATTAGGAGTTGGAATACATAGTTTGTTGCAGTTTGCAGCACTGTTAAAATCTCAAATGAATCAATGTTAAACAAGAACTTGGGTAGAAATAAGGTGATGATTTATGGAACCGGAGGGTACTTACCTACCTGAATGGCTTAGGGATTAATTCTCAAAAGATTTTTCAGGGACTGTGAAAAAGCAATCGTCAACAAGATCCAACTTAAATTTCATCCCACACTGGAGGACAGTAATTTCACAGGCAAAGCAATAACACTTGGACTCTAGTTGCTATGTAATTTAATAAAGCTTTTGAGTATGCACTATAGTAACACTCAAAAGATTTTCTTTACTACCCTTCTGCAAGAAGAGTTAGAAAAACTCTGAATATTTTTTTATATCTAGTTTTTAACTTAAACTAATTTTTATCTTGTGTGTTGTTAATTCCTCTTGCAGTGTTTGTACTGTTCCCCAGGTGAAACTATATTGTATTTAAAAGTTTTTGCCAATTGATTCTCATCAAAATATGGGGGAAGGGGGAATCATTAAATAAACATAATAGTTTCTTTTCATAATCGTAACATATGCAAACTACATGTTTTAGTAGAATTGAAAATATTAAACAGACTGTTGAGTAAGCTCAATGATGTGAAAGATACCTTTGGCCTATATTAATAGTGACAAGGAATATCAGTTTCCATCCCTCCTACACATGGGTAGTCAGCAAATTTACACTACCAAAAAAAGCCATGTAGAGCTGGGTGCACAGTGGTGGTGATTTTGGCATTGGTAAAGAAAGCTGTTTTAGTGCATAAGGCTGCATCAATTAATCCATAACAGTTTAGCTGAGTAATAAAACATTAGTAATGTGACTGGGCTACTAACTCTCAAGACAGTCATAAGGGGAACAACAACAAAAAAAGCTAAGCATTTATTAAATATCTACTATGTTCCAGGCTTTATTGTGCTAAGTGATTTAAAAATATTTTCTCATTTGATCATGAGACTGTGGAAGATAAGCTAAGATGGAAAATGGAGGCAAGCAACTAGTATGGTGCTGAATCCAAAAGGACAGAATCTACCCTGCATCATACTGGGGCAAGACATTAGTTTTATGAGAATGTGGAGCCACTTTTTATTCAGAAATCTTTAATCATTCAGCATATAAGAATCTAGTAAAGCTTCCTGAGAAACAGATTC
The DNA here is from genome assembly GCA_028627135.1 of Pseudochirops cupreus. Classification (NCBI taxonomy): domain Eukaryota; kingdom Metazoa; phylum Chordata; class Mammalia; order Diprotodontia; family Pseudocheiridae; genus Pseudochirops; species Pseudochirops cupreus. Next base: position 340,703,222 of record CM053580.1, read on the forward strand.
TCCATTGCAGTTTTTTTATCTGACAAGGATAAAGAGTATCTTGAGGGCCATTTTTCAACTTGAGATAGTTTTCAGTATTAGAAAATTCATATGCCTGTTGAAATTCTTGAGCCTATTATTCCCAGGGAGCAATATGTAATACTATTATTTTTTCTTCCTTTTATAATCTTGAATTCATGACAATTCTAACAATATAGCTAAATAGAAATGATGTTGACTTGAAACCAAAAGTTCAGAGCTCAAGTCTTAACTCTGACATATACTAATGGTGTCACTGTGGTGTCACATCCCTGTTCTACATCTCTATTCCAAAGATTTGGACAAGCTTATAGATTATCAGTACTTTCTGAAGAACAGTCTATTTACATACAGAGGGAAACATAATGAGAAGACTGGCTATCATTTAATTGAACATTGTTGAATGTTGCTGTCATTTAAATTATGGCAATCCATGAAAAAAAACCATAAATACAAGTATATTTATATTTAAATATATATAAATACATATATATTTAAATATATAAATATATATTTTAAGATATATATTTGTATTCATATATACATACATACATATACATACACATACATATATATATGTAGAGAGAGAGAGAAAAATACAAATGTAGAATGAACTCCAATTTCCTGTTCCCCTAATATTTTGGTAGTAATGGTGTTGAGGGCAGAAGATGTAAGAAAGTTTCAATGAATCAGCAAATTAGCAAGATTTTTGCATGCAAATTTTAAATGTATACATGTAGGTACCTATTAATATAGACATGCATGCATGTATATGTAGTATACAAGTTTGTCCATATATGTGCATATACATGTATTGTGTTTATGAATGTCTATACATATATTGTACATATGCATTATGTAGATGAAAATGCTGCTTTTGCCATAAATTATTATATGTGTTTGTCTTTTCGAATATGTGTAGTATGCATGTATGTATAACCACATGCAGATTGGTATCTACCTTAGATAGATATAGATCTAATACTTAAATGAAAAAACCTGTGATTCCTTAAAATCATGTTTCATTTTCTGTCTTCTGTCACCATTACTACAGAAATGGAAGAAGAATAGGGATCTTAAAGGAATATAAATATCTATATGCATACACATGCACACACACATGTGCTTGTGATAGTTGTTTCACAGAATTATTATGAAGAGCACACTTTGCAAAGTTTCATTTTTGTGATATTATATTAATCTTGAAATTCTGATGATAAACTAAAAGGCAAAAGGCAGTTAAATCAGTGCAGAATTTTGGCTCATAGTTTCTCTTCAGAGTAGCAAACAAAAGACTTGGCTGTGTTGGTTTTATCATGGATGCAAAGGCAATAAGAAACATGATCTCACAGGACTTGTATAGCTGTGGTTATCATAAACAATTAGCAAAAAGATGACCATTGAAATAACGGTAGTTTATATGCCAACATCTGTTATGGAGTCTGGAGAAGTAGAGGAATTGAGTGAAGAACAGTATAAGACACTGAATTAAATAAAATAAACTTTTACTCTTGGTGAAGCTAGGAAAAGTTAAAAGTAGCAACATATATGTTGAATAACATGAAACAGAATATGGAATGAAAGATTCAAAGACTTGGAGACTACAAAGAATCTTCATGTCTATGGAAGATAAATATTTTGAGAAAGCAATCAATAGACATTGAATATAGCAAGTACCTTTTTAAATCACCAAAAAGAAAAAAAATAGTATAATTTAAGAGAAAAGATGTCACTTTAACCTGGGGAGGTAGGTACTATTATTATCCCCATTTTACACGCAAGACAATTGAGTTAGAAATTGTTTCAATGACTAGGCCAGGGTTGCAAAACTAGTAATTGTCTAATTCCTTAGATTCCTTCTTTTTTCTATCTTCTTCCTCCTTCTCCTTCTCCTCCTTCTTCTCCTCTTCTTCTTCTTCCCCCTCCTCTTCCTTTCCCTCCTCTTCCTCTTCCTTCTCCTCCTTTCTCTTGTCCTTCTTCTTTTGAAATGACAATACAACACTTTATATTTTGGCTCTGATAGCTATGAACAGTGTGACTTTGGGCAAATAAACAATGAGTCTCAGTTTACTCAATTATAAAATAGATATAATAACAAAATGGAGATAATAAAATTTTTTGAAGTACTTTTAAGATTATTATGGGTGAAATTAACATAAAATGATTTTTTAAATTCTCTGTTCTTTGTGAAGTACTGGGATTAGCAATATAGAAACAAAAATCAAACCAAACCTCTTCTCAAAGAGGATATACATTGCACTAAGACAATCTTCCTGAGACTTATTTCCTCACTTCCACTAACATTGCTGCTTCATGTCCCCAGTTGTTGGCATTCATGACCCCATGGACCACAGCATTCCAGGCCCTCCTGTCCTCCACTATCTTTCAAAGTCTGCTGAACTTCATTTTTTAATGTCTTATCAATTCCTTTTATTTATTTTTTAAAGTATGCTTTAATGTCTCACTTTGCCCATGTTCCCTCTAAAAATTTGTCATTTTCATTTTCTGTCCTATCAGCCAATCTAGTAGTTATGAGGTAGTACCTGAGAATTGTTCTAACACTCATTTCTCCAATCATTAATGGAACTCTGTTCTTGATTCTATATCCACCTCTCCATACACTAGATTTACATTTGACTGCAAAGCATCTGGATGCAGAATGTGAGTATATTCCTAACATTTATGCACCACCCCAAGGGGAAAAAAAACCCTAAAAAAGCATATGTAATTGAGCATTTCTATTACTTGTGAGTTATTTAATATTTAAGAGTATATGAGAGTAAGTACAGATTCCCATTGTTTTTATGTTTATGAAATTCAATCAATCATAACACAATTATAGCTTGGAAAATGATAGTCAAATGAAAGAAAAATTAGTCTCACTAGCATCCTTTATCCTATATCAAAATAGGTTATTAAAGATAATAAAAAATAGCTGATATTCACAAAGCACTTTATTTCTTATATAAGTACATACATTAAATCCATTATCTCATATGATCTCCACAATTCCATATGGCTACTTTCCTACCAGGTCCACCCTGTATAAAATTAACCAGTAAACAAAATTTTTAAGTGATGAGACTTTTTGTTAAATATTCTATATTTTTGTGGTTACATTTTAAGTGATATTCCTTGTCTTCACCTTTTACCTACGCTTAATATTTGTTGAATTGGCATAGATTCTGTAATCTCTATCTTTGTTTGTTGTTGGCATCTCCTCAGACAGCCTGCTCTGACCCTGCTCATCTCAGTCTATTCTTTGTGTACTGGTTATTGTCCTTATGTCGCTGTAAGCTGTCAGTAAAGCTGTGGATATTAGATTTAAGGAATGACTTAGATCCACGGTATATAGAAATCAGTGGCTATTTTGGGGGGATCATAGCTTGTATATGAATGGAACCACAGAGGTCATTTAGTCTAATTAGTTGTAGTAAGAAGACAAAAACCTAGGTAGCTGAAGTAGTCTGCCAAAGTTACATGCATATCAAGTCTCATAATTCATTTCCACATCTTCTTATTACAAATCAACTATTTACTTCATTCCACTACTCTGCCCTGCAGGCAGACCTATTTCTATAGAATAGGAATTTTAAGACCTTGAGATACTATTATATTACTTCACATCATATGTCATACACATAGATGAAGTGTTACTCTTCTTCTTGTATTATACATAACATAATATAAAGAAAGTTGGCCTCAGACTATTGTGAGTTGGGTTCAAATCCTAAGCCTGACTCATATTTGAGTGTATGACTCTGTGAAAGTCACTTAACCTCTGAGGGGCACAAATAACTCTCTAAGACAGCACTTTATAGAAGAGTTGTGGATGTAGAGAGAATTTTTTCATCAAATCTCCTGTAATGAATCAGAGGTCTGGGCAAACAAACCAACAAACAGAAACATTCATAATAATTATTTCCAGGGTAACTAATCAGAGTAGTGTCCTTGAACATGCCTCTCTGCCTATCCTTCATCACCAAGATTTACAATACATGGAACTCTTTTCTGTCAAACACATCTAGTTTCACATAAACATCCCTTCTGCCAACTTAGGACATAGTCTGTTTAAATTAATCTGCTGCACAAGCATGGACAATGGGCAGTAGTGATGCTTCAGCCCTTGCCTCTTTAGGATTTGGAGTAGAATGAGGTGTGTTCAAGGGGAAGGCCTCTGGCTCCAGAGCTGTCATGATAACTTTCTCCTGAATCCTACTCCCCTACAGACACATACCCTTCAGATTAGATATTTATAAAGTACTTTTTACAAGTTAAAGTGCTAGATAAATGCTAGTGACTATTATTATTATTATTATTATTATTGTTATATCCAAGTATTCTCCATCTCCTAGTGTCACTATACCTGTCATTAGACTGTGCTCCGCTTCAGCTTGACTCTTAATTGTATTTGCCACAGTAGAAAAAAAATATCCAATTACAAGCCTATTCTTTGTTATCTCCTTATTTGCATGGAATTAAAACTATATTTAAAATTAATTAATTATCACAAATCACAAATACCTTTTCTAATGCTTTGCATGAAATAAATGTTAGGTTGAATTTAATGAAATCAGTAATATTTCAGTTTTAATTTCTGTGACATTTTTCTTTCACCATTAATCATACCTTAATATTGCAACACATGTGGGTCTTTAAAAGTTCTGGGTTTAGAAACAGCAAATAAATGACAAATCATTATCACATACCCTCACGGTGTGTCCTTCCTATCACAACTCTTTCAACAATTCACAAAAATGGAACTTCAATTTGGCCTTTTCCTTCTCATTTTCCAGTTGCTCA
>CM053580.1:340708542-340730247 GCA_028627135.1 Pseudochirops cupreus
ATGAAATTCTGCTATACAATGTACATCTTAATTTTAAGCATATATATATATATATGCTTAAAATTAAGATGTACATTGTATAGCAGAATTTCATTGTGCTCTTTATTTTTAGATACTTCATTGCTGTCTGTTTCTTCCCAGTCTTTTTTTTTTTTTTAATCACTATGGAGTCTCTACCAGTAGTGAGTAAGCATTGGCAGTTTCTTCCAGACTGGAAAAGTTTTCAGGAATGGTTCCAGGAATGGAACTGAATCAAATTAATATTAGTAATAAAAAGGCACATTGATAGCAACTTGATCACCATGTCATGAATTATTTGTCTATGCCAATTGATGAAACAAACAAAAAGGCCACAAAATAACACTGAGTCCTGTGAAGCCCTGTTTTCTCTGTTTGTGTTAGAGTGGCAAAAATGAGGGAAAGACTACCAAGAGGCATTGTTTTTCTACCATCTATGAATGTCCTGACTTAGATCACTTAAGAATACTTTAACTCTGTCTTCTGCTTAATCCCCATTATCTTATCAGTTGCTAAATCTTGTCAATTTTACTACCACATCAATCTCTCATATGAAGTTTTTTTTTCCTCCACTTAGTTCAGAAAGCTTCATCAACTCTCAATTGAACTTATACACTAGCCAGTTACTTGGTCTCCTTGCTTTGAATTTCTTCCTTATCCAGTCCATCCTCAGACTACTTCTGAATCTATTTTCTTAAAACAAAAATCTGACAATCTCATACTTTTACTCAAAAAACCTTCATCAAATATATAAAATGATCATCAAGACATCTGAATCCTCCCATAACTCCTAGCTATCTTCCTGTCACTTCATTACACTGCACTTCACACACTGACAAAAAAAAATCATCTAGGTATCATTTTAAAAATGTGATAAGTGAATTTAATGTTGGCAAGAGGAGTCAGGATGACAGTAGGAAGAACCATGTCCCCAAAGTTATTTGTAAGGAACTTGTATATTAACTGTAATTGAACAACTCAATTGGACTTCATCTGTGATGATAAAAAGGAAGGGAAGAAAATTCAAGTATTAGAGTCAGTATTAAGTAGCTGAAAAATGTCAAAGACCAGGAAAAAATAAATATAAACACTCAGATGATTTATTGAATTTCTACTTAAAGTTTTACATAACAAATTTGATTTAAAATGGCCAAAGGTCCTAGAATTATCCATTGTCTTCATACTTTGTCAACAGACTTAGTTCAACTAAAAGGTAAAAGAAAGATTAACAGGGAATTTATTAGAGTAACACAAAATCTCTCTGAGGCTCAGATAGTGAGTAGAAAGTCTAGAAATCATTATTTGTTATAGAAGAGAATGATTAAAAAAACTACCATGGAAGTATGATGAATGGAAAGAGAAGCTGGAAAATTACGAAGCAATTTCTGTTTTGGAATAGCTATTTCAGTAATCTCAAACATTTTTAATAAATTAAGCTAAAACATTAATTATATTTATTCACGTAGACAATATGCTTGGCTCATTTTATCATTCAATATTTTTTTAAACCTTTATCAAGTCCCACATTTATAAACTATTTAGCACATTTAAACTACTTAGCCAGAAAAAAAAATAGTTATTTCTAGAGGGTATGAGTGGTTTGGAACTAGTAGGTTGCTAAATATAATATTTTGTGCATGATTCTATCTTTAATTAAATTGAAATTAAAAATATGAGAGATTACTGATCATATTTCTGAATATGGTATTTTTCTAGAGAAATGACATATAGAAAGTCCATGGGAAGATCAAAACAGAAGTAGAGTATTCCCTTTGACATAATAATTTAATAGTGTCTACAGCTTCCTTTTACATGGTTAAAAGAGGTCAAATTTGTGCAGCATGATTCACAGCAGAAGAAAACACATCTAGGGACAGTGTAGGCTAAAAACCAATCCCATAATTATGAAATCACTGACTATCCCAATTCAAAGACAACATACCTGGGAAATTCTAAGATACATGTGATATAATTCATATATCTTCTGTATTTTTTTCTATTTTATTTTTAAAGTGTTTCTAAGTTTTGTTGATGCCTGTTATTATAGAATCATCATTTAAAAATTCTACCTTCTCTCTCATTTAAGAATCCTACCTTATGACCAAGAAAAGGTTAAACAAAACCAGCTGAGAAAATGACCATGCCTTATAACTTATACAGCAATCTACAAACATGGCCCCTAGTACTCTACCAAGTGAAGGGGAATGTGTTTCTTTATGTACTCTGTCTTGGGATCAAGACAGTTCTTTGTAAATAATCTAAATGCAGCAGTACATTCAACTTTTTTTTTCATTTACATTAATGTTAAAGAGATTAGGCCTAATATTTCACTGACTTAGGGAAATCTTGCATACGCAAACATTCTACTAACATAGGTCAGCATATTTTCTGCAATTTAAAATTTTTTCAAGTTACTTAGATTACTGGAAGCTAAAGTTATTTTCCCAGGTCACACAGCCATGATGTGTAAGAGGTGAGACTTGAATCCTAGACTCTCTGGCTTCAAGGATTGCTATACCAAGTCTTGTTGTCTCTCTTACATTAATGGTCATGATATGTTGCAGTTTGGTGGTAGGATAGATAAAGCAGTAAGTCTGGAGTTAAGAAGATCTGAGTTCATATGCAATCTCAAATACTAAGTATATGAGTAGACATTGTGCTTAACCTCTATTTGCTCCAATTTCCTCTGATCTCCAAGGGTGGTTGTGAGGATCTAATGAGCAAATATTAGCAAATATTAAAAAAAACACAGTATGTAAAAATGTAAAAAGCACAGTGTCTGACATGTAGTAAACAAATAAAAACTGCTTGTGGCATCTAGGTGGTGTGGTGGAGAGTGTTGGGGCTGGAGTCAAGGGAGATTCATCTTCCTGAGTTTCAATCTGGTCTCAGACACATACTAACTATGTGGCTCTGGGAAAGTCACTTAACCCTATTTGCCTCAGTTTCTTCATCTGTAAAATGAGCTGGAGAAGGGAAAGACAAATTGCTCCAATATCTTTGTCAAGAAAACCTCAAATTAGAGGCAGCTAGATGGCACAGCGAATAGAGCACTGGCCCTGTGGTCAGGAGGACCTGAGTTCAAATTTGGACTCAGACACTTAACACTTACTAGCCATGTGACCTGGGGCAAGTCACTTAATCCCAATTTCCCTGCCTTAAATCCTCCAAAAAAAAGAGAAAAGAAACCAAGAAAACCTCAAATGGGGTCACGAAGAATCAGACACAACTGAAACAACCTAAGACTAACAAAAATAAATGCTTATTTTCTTCTTTCTTTCCTTCCTGCCTCCCTCCCTTCCTTCCTTTCTTCCTTCCTTTCTTCCTTCATTTCTTTCCTGTTTCCTTCCCACCTTCCTTTTCTTCCTTCCTTGCTTCCTCCCTCCTTCCTTCATTTTTCTTCACTCTGCATCAAGTCCTCCCACATTCCTCTAAAGTCCTCAAATTTGTGGTTATTACAGCTCTATGACATTAATATTTCACAATTTGTTCATCTATTATGCATTTGATGGGTACCCACTTTGTTTGCTTTTTCCCCCCTCTTGCTATCACATAAAATGCTACTCTGAATATTGTGTTAACCACAGTACCTTAATAGGGTATATTCTCAGCCACATTATGGCAAAGTGAAAGATATGAATAATTTAGTGGCCATTTTTACATAATTCCATAAATTTTCTGGAACATTTGGAACAATTTATAACCTTACCAATTGAGTATTTTAGTATAACAATATTTCCAGAGACTCTCCAATATTGATTTTTTTTCTCTTTGTGGAAACATTAAGATAATCTACTAATTTTTACTCTTTCATTCAAATTCATTTGAGATATTTCTCTATTTTTGATAACATAAGTGAATAAGAAGAATAATGTATGTGTGTTATTCTTAATAGGGTCTTATTAAACAGATGAAATAGAAATATTTGTAAGTATTGCTTGCAGAACAATGTTTCATGGGAGATATAAGAAATTATGGTGAGTTTTATTGTCAGCCAAATAACAAAAGTGAATTGGTAAAATTATGTAATAAGAAATTTCAAGAAATAATCTCATTGTAAGTATCTATTACTACATTATATTTTATTTAAAACCATAATTCAGATCAAGTCAGGTAAAAGCTGGACAGTAACTAAAGAAATTCATGATATCTCTAAGAAAAAAAGAACAGAAAAATTCAATACAGTTGTATTGGAGAAATGAGAGTGAATGTAACATCATTAAGACAAACACTTTTGGCTCTCATATTTCTTTGATGGTAATATAATATATTTGTAATAATAGTGGGATACTGTTGGTGATATGACATTTACATTGCATCTGCCATAAGAAAATGTCAATGCACTTTAAAAAATTATATCATCCATCCTCTCTACATCTCTGCAGTGCAATGTATTTACCAGAATTGCTGACTATAAAAGCAGGGAAATGTACTTCTCCCGATGATTATACAGTTCTCTCTCTGCCTTCATAACCAATATGGGTTTAGGAGCTCATAGTATTAATAAAACTCTTCACTCTCAATTCTTTGTATTTCTATCTTCCAAAAATCTTAAAACTCTAATTAAATTAAGCCGAATACAAATTAAAGGAAAAAGTTGCATATAAAAACTGATGACAGTTAATATGAATTTTTAATGTAATATAATATGATGCACATAAAATAAGCAATAATGTTGTTTTTATTAATAGAATGTTTGAAAGTCATATTAGAGGCTCAGGCATGTTATGCTTGGCATTTTAAAATTATATATATATATATTTATATATACATATATACACACATATACATATATACATATACATGTGTATGTGTGTATATATATATATATAGATATATAGATAAAGATATACATATCAATACATATACAGAATTTCTCTTTCCATTCATATTCCAGCATTCTGTTCCATTTCTATTAAATGAAAGCATATGATAACAATGTGAATATATATAGGAGTATCTCAAACAACTACACATTTTCTCATGGATTTAAAACAAAACATTAAATCCATATACACCGTGTAGTCTTCTAAATGATATCTATAGTTATGCAAAATAATTTGATCTAACAATATAGCATTTAACCTAGAAGATGAAGAATGTTCACTGATTATATTATATAGTTGAATTTATAAGCTACATTTAGTCATTCAGGCAATAAACAAATATTAAGTACCTACTAAGTGCAAGGCACTCTGGTAAGTGCTGAGGATGCAAAGACAGGCTTTGCTCTCAAGGAGCTCAGAATTTAATGGGGGAGACAATTGCAAATGACTATAAATGTCTTATTTTGGACAAAATGACAATAATCAACAGAGGTAAAACTTTAGAATTAAGGAGAATCAGGAAAGGTATATGGTGTGGGATGGGTGGGATGCTAGCTGAGAGCTAGAGACAGCCAGTATTGGTGCAGGGATAGTAAACATGTCCAGAGTATGAAAATGTAATGTCTAGTTGGACAAACAGCTAGGAGGTCAATTTCAATAGATCAGAGAGCATTTTTGGGGAGGTAGTAGGAGGAAGACTGGAAAATTTGGACAGGGATAGTGTACAGGGTGAGACCAAGTTATGAATGACTTTGTATGCCAAATCAATGATTTTCCATTTGATCCTGGAGGTGATACAAAGCCACTCTCATTTACTGGGTGAGGGAGTGACATAATTGATTGGATTTTCACTTTAGTAAGATCACTTTGACAGCAGAGTAGAGTATGGGCTAGAGTGGGGAGAGACTAGTGACCAGGTTACCAAACAGCAGGTTATTATGATGGTACAGTTGCGAAATGATGAGAGCCTATACCAGTTGGTAGCTGTGTCAAAGGAGAGAAGGAGGGATGGGATATTGCAAAGCTGTTACAAAAGCAAAATTGACAGCAAGAGATTAAATATGGGCAGGAGAGAGAAAGTGAGCAGTGGAGTATGATAAGGTTGCAAACCTGGTTGACTGAGAATATAGCGGTATGCTCAAGAAGTTAAGAAGAGAGAAGGCTCAAAAGGGAAAGATAACAAACTGAGTTTTTGACATACTGAATCAAAAATGTTTTGTAGACATCTACTTCAAAGTGACCAATAAGTAGTTGGAGATGCAAGGCTAGAGATCATTGGAGAGGTTAGGGCTAAAGAGATTTGAGAATCAACAGCATTAAGACAATAATTGAACACATGGTAACTGTTAAGATCACCAAGTAGAATAACATAGAGGGCAAAGAGAGGGGGACCCAGGGCAAATCCCTGTGGGATACACATGGTTAATGGATACAATCTGGTTAAAATCCATCAAAGATCTAGACAGTGTCGTCAGATAGGCAACAGAACCAGGAGTGACTGGTGTCAAGAAAACCTAGAAAAAAGAGAATATCAAAGGAAACAGAGTAAACCTCAGTATCAAAGGCTACAGTGAGTCAATACTGATGAAGACTGATAAAATGCTATTAATCTTGTCCATTAGTGTATGAATATGAGAAGGAAAATGGGATGGAATACCTATGGGAAATTACAAAACATTTTTATGAACCTGAGTTTTTCCGTGAAGCAAAGATCTATCATTTTCATATTAACATTTTTTCTGATATATCACTAGAAGTCATGGAAAACTACATTTTTTAAAGACTTGAAAAGAGCAAGGGGTAATTCTGTTCCATCAAAAGAAAATGTGGAAATATGTTGATTTAATCCACCATGATGAACTTTTAGAAAGATGTGGACCAAAATAACATAGGATGGTCAGTCATGGATGGATTACAGTCTGAATCAATGGAGAGAATTCTCATATTGAAGAAATTAGGATTTTAACTGCATTTGGGCCATTTCTTTCACATAAATCAAAGAACAATCATAAAATTCTAGATCTACAATGAATGTAATGAAAATTTTAAAAATCTCATATGAAACAAAATATTTATAGCAACATTTTTGTTGTAGCAAAGAACTGGAAACAAAGGAGACATTCATGAATTTTGAAATGGCTAAACAAATTGTGCTACATGTATGCAATGGAATATATATGAACTATAAGGAGCAATGTCTTCAATGACAGAATAACTACAAACACAAAACAATACTGAATGCTCTGTAGTTAAAATAACTAAGCTTAGCCACTAAATAGTTGAGAAAATGTATCTATCTTCTTGGAAGGTAAAAACAAGGTGAGATGTGTGAGATATATTGCATATAATGATGATACGATTTGTGTATTCATCAAATTTCCTTATTTTCTCTTATTTTGAAATCTTATTATAAAGAACATTTCACTGTGTAGTGACATTGAGAGATATATTCAGAACAAAAAGTGATATAAAAACAAGGTATCAGTAAAAAAAAAATTAAAGGTTAAAAGAATTTAAATATAATTTTATTGTGTTTTAATTTATTATTTTATTTTCCCAATTACATGCAAAAACAACTTTAACATTTTTTTTTAATTTTGAGTCCTAAATTCTCTCCTCCCCTCCCCCATTGAGAAGGCACGCAATTTGACACAGGTTATAGATGCATATTCACGCGAAACATATTTCCAAGTAAGTCATGTCGTGATAGAAAACATGAAAAAAGAAACAAACAAGAAAAACAAAGAAAGGAAATGCAAAGTAGCTTCAATCTGCATTCAGATTTCACCAGTTCTTTCTCTGGAGAGGGACAGCACCTTTCATCATAAGACTCAGAATTGTCTTGGATCATTTTCTTGTCAAGAGTAACTGTTATTCACAGAAGATCATCATACAGTATTGCTATTACTATGTACAATGTTCTCCTGGTTCTGTTAATTTCACTTTGCATGAGTTTATGCTAACCCCTATAATCTCTCTCTCTCTCTCTCTCTCTCTCTCTCTCTCTCTCTCTCTCCCTCCCTCCCTCTCTCTCTCTCTCACTTTCTTTTTTTTTTCTCTCTCTCCCCCAAGGCAATCAAGGTTAATTGACTTGCCCCAGATCACATAGATAGTAGGTGTCAAGTTTCTGAGGCTGGATTAGAACTCAGGTCCTCCTGACTCCAGGGCTGGTACTCTATCTACTGCACCATTCAGCTGCTTCTGTAATTTCCTTCTGGCCTGTTTTCTGATACCCTAACCATCTGTGGGCTTGGAGGTCTAGAAACTGCCATTGATCTCACTGATTTTGTAGCCCCAAAGATCAGCTACTGGTTTGATGTAGTCTGGTGTGCCCTGGTAGAGTCTGAGTTGGGCTGTGTTCCATTCTAATCCCATTACAACTGACCTTTCCTACTGACCTAACTTGACTGTGACTAGAAAATTATTTCACTCCATGCTTTTGTGTCTTCTTCTTCTCTAGAATTTATTTTGAGACATTATTTAAAGATATTTGGAAGTATTTGGGGGAGATCTTGGGCAAGTCCCTCCCTTTGTCATCTCGGCTCCACCTCTAAAACATTATTTTAAAGAAATCATGTAGGTCAAGCTTCTTTCTCTAGGCAAGATCAAGTCATAAATCAAATTAATAGTTCCTTGGCATTTCACAAAAAAGGTCTCTTGCCAAGGGAATCTATGAACTTCACTGAGGCATTAGTGGTAGAGGTTTTCTAAATAATTATATTGTCACCTGCTATAGATCTTATAGATATGGACTAAAGGAGTAGTGTTAAATGCAAATAAAAATGGGTCGCTGTGGCAACACATTGGCTTGTTTAAAAAAATTAAAATGTATCTATATTTTCTACATTTTTATTTATTTTGTCAAAGACTTTTCAATTACATTGTGATATGACTCAGGTGGCACTTAATAGTTGGGCAGTTGGCAGGCCCGGCAGTTTGATACTTCTAGTCTAAAGGACTTCTACCAGATCCTAACTTGAGTTCACTGCAATAATTTGAACGTGTGTATTTTATGATTTTTTCTTCTTTAAAGGTCCAGTGCAGTAAATTACCAATTTTCTTTCTCCTTTCAATTTACTTATTCCTCCACAGGAATAGGAAACAATCTCCTATGGATGAAAAATGAAATTTAATTGTGCCAGTCAGAGGTATGAAGAATAGTCCCATACTGAAAGTGTACCTTCAATAAATTCACCTTTCTTTTTTCCTTTCATTTCCCAGGAGATCATAAACATTCTGTACTGATTAGTCAGTCAGTTAACACACATTTATTATATGCTTACTGTTTTTCAGGAACTGTGATAAGCAGTGGAGACACAAAGAAAATAACAAAAAGAGAAAACAAACAAACAGCCTCTATGTTCAAGAACCTCACATTTTAAATTTTTTTGAGGCAAATGTTAACAAATTAGACAGTTTATACATACATATATACATATGTGTATATATATATATATATATATATATATATATATATATATATATATATAATATATGTGTATGTGTATAGAGAGAGAAAGAGAGACAGAGACAGAGAGGGATATACAAAGAGAAAAAGAGGCAATCTACAGTCAGCTCAGTGGCATAATGTATAAAACCCTGGACTTTCAGAAAAAGAGAGGAGTTCAAATGTGACTTCAAACATTTCCTAGCTATGTACCCCTGGGTAAGTCGCTTGACTTGCATCTGCTTTAGTTTCCTCATCTATAAAAAAAGAATAATAAAAGCACCTACCTCCCAAGAATTTCTGGAGATAAAATGAAATAATATTTAAAAAATGTCTGACACATGGTAGGCACTTGATAAATTCTTGGTTAAATTGATAAAAGTTAATTTAGGCAGTTGAGTGGCAAAGTTGATAGAGCGCTGGGCCTTTATTCAGGAAGACTGAGTTTAAAGCCAGGCTCAGAAAATTACTAGCTTAGGCAAATTACTTAACTTGTTTTCCTCAGTTTCCTCAACTGTAAAACGGGAATGATAACACCACTTATCTCCCAAGGTTGCTGTGAAGATCAAATTAGATCATGTAAAGTGTTGAACAAAGAGTAGGTGCCATATAAATGGTAGTTATTGATTTAATTTAATCCCAGAGGGAAAGATGTCAGGGAAATAAGGAAAGGCCTTATACAGAAAGCGAGATATGAGTTAAGTCTTGAAGGAGGCAGGGGAATTATGAGGCAGAAGTTAAGAAATACAGAATCATCATTATTCCATTCTTTGCTTCACATAAACAAATGGGATTAAACTCTAAGTGGCTCTATATTTAAACCTGGTAACTAGAAACAAAAAGATCTTTTAAAAACAAGAACAAAGCAATCAAAATTCTCATGAATTCTTTCATTCAGATCTTAGGTGAAGACAATTCTGGTTCTAATGTACAAAACTCTGAAAAGTAAGAGATATTGGGGATATAGATAATAAATAGATAAATGAATTCACAGTTTTCACCACAATAAAGCAAATTGTTTAATTTTTTTTTTAAATATCATACGACTAAAGTCATTGACCTAAGTAGATGCAAATGGCATAATAAAGTTCATATTTCTGCTACAGGAAAAATCTTTGAAATAATCTATTGTAAAAAAATTTTCCTGGATTTCCTGCAAACACCTTGGCAAAGCAAAACTTTTCAAAATTATTAGTCAATTTTAAACAAAATTTTAACTGTTCAATTAAATACTACAACTAAAGATGGTTTTAGATCTACATGTCCTCCTAAAAGCAAAAGTTTTTCCTATATGAATAATATATTAACACTAATGAAAATGTGATTGTATAAACTCATTATTGACAAACTCTTTACCAAATATACATCCATGTTAAATTAAGTGACAGATTGAAAACCTAGATTGTTCAATACTAAAAAGGATACTCTAATGATGTTCTTGGCTCTCTACCCCTCTGTAACCTACAGTCTTTGAAAATGAGGTTATTCAAAGCCCACTTTTAAGTTTAGATGGAGTTGAAATGGATCTAAATTGGGTCTGTTTAGGTCTGGCTTAGACTCTGGGACTGATCCTGCTTATAGAAAAAGGAAATAGAATTACTTAAAATAATATATAACATTTATATAGTTCTTTAAGTTTTGAAAAATGGTTTAAAAATAGTATTTCATTTTGTCCTCTCAATCACCCTGGGGAGTAGATGCCATTATTATCTCTATTTTACAAAGGAAGAAACTGAGGTAGGCAGAAGTTAAATGACTTGCCCAGGGTTAGTCATACAGCTGGTAAGTGTGAGAAACCAATCAGATTTGAAATCAAATTCTCATGATTCCTAGTCTACTGTGCTGCTTTGTTGCCTCTGACAGACCAATGACACATGAAGGCATTATTAAATCAGTCTTGCCATGGATCTTGTCCTGACCTTGTACTTTAGTTACATTTGAACTGAAAGGGACAGGAAAGTTGCTTACTGGAGAAATAAATATCAGTTAATAGGACAAATTACTAACAGTTGGACCACTGACAGTTTGCCCAAAAATGAGGACCATGCTTTAGGGTAAGAATTCCTGTATTTACAGAAACGAATATGGCAGGTACGTAGTCACTACTACATCACTATGTTACCTACCTTACCATCTTACTCCAATTGTTGAGGCTCTGTCTTAGTTTCCTATTCCTGAATCCTTGTGTTCTCTTATATCTAAAGCCTTTCTTGGTGATCCTCTCAACTCCTAGAGCTTGCCCTGCCCCCCATAATTTTGTGGTTATATATGTTTTTTACATTCATATACATATACATAGAGAGATATTATCTTCCCTATAGAATGTAATCTCTTTGTCAGCAAGGAATGTTTCAGTTTTTGTCTTTGTATACACAGGTATAGTTCCTGGTATACAGAAAATACATAATAAATGGTTATTGAGTGTTCTGTTCCTTGTCCATTAGTCTTCTTCCTCTAGAACTAGAATAATATCTTGTTCTCTCTATATGTCTTTTTTTTCTATGAAGACTATGATTTTCATGCTGAATCATTAATCCACCCCTATAGATAATTGGCAGCTAGGTGGCACAGTGGATAAAGTGCCAGGCCTGGAGTTAGGAAGACTCATCTTCTTGAATTCAAACCTGATTTCACACACATACTAGCTGTGTGACCTGGGGCATGTCACTTCACCCTGTTTGTCTCAGTTTTTAGAACTGTAAACTGAGCTGGAGAAGGAAATGGCAAACCACTCCATTCTTTTTTTCAAGAAAACCTCATATAAGATAATGAAGAGTCAGACAAAACTAGAAAATGACTGAATAACAAAAACAATCAAATATAATCATCTTAGTACAATGAATAAGGCCTTGAACTTTTGTTTATGAGTCTTGAGTTTGAATTCTATTTCAAACACATACTAATTGCATGGCCAAAGACAAGAGACTTAACCTCTTAACAGCTTATTATCAGAAAAAACAACAAAACAACAACTGAATATGTCTACTGTCTACACTAGAGAATTCTTGCAAGACAAACACGTGATAACCCTTAAAGTGCTGTGCAAATGTGAATTATTATCATAATGAACATTCATATTTGGGTATGGTACTGATGTTTCTGGACTGGATTTGCTCAAAAGCTACTTTAGTGGAATACTGCTAGTACTCTGAAATTTTGATATAACTTCAGTTAACCCTTTTTGTATCTTAAACTATTTGTTTAAATACAAAAATTTGTTTCGATACAAAAATTTATGACTTTTTTATTTCTATAACCAAATTATGATTTACTCATGAGGATTCTGGAATTTGGTTAAAAAGCATCCCATCAATACACTTGATGTATTATCTGCTTCAACTGCTTAGAAAGGTTCAGATGTATATTTTTAAAATAATTTTGAGCTTTTGCTATAAATATAAATTATTTTTCCAAATAATAGTATATTTCAATTAAAAATATGGCTTAATAAGTATTTCTGGACATAATAGTAAAGAGTTAGCTGTTTGAAGTGAAAAATAAAAAACATTTTCTTACCCATGTCAGACATTTCTGGCACAGTTACGATGTATGGGCCATCTGTAAATTTGGGTGCATTGTCATTGATGTCTTGTACTTTGATAATGAATTCAGATTCAGGTTCAAGAGGCTTGTTTGTCCATCTATCAATTGCCTGGGCATGTAGGACATAGTGGGTCTTCTGTTCTCGATCTAGACTTTTAGTTGAATGAATGTCTCCTGTGGTGTCATCAATGATAAATATTGTCCCAGCCCCTTCTCCAGTAAGGATGTATTTGACTGATCCATCACCTTTGTCAGAATTGGAGTGTAGCTGCAAAAGATAGGATATAATGTAATATGTACTGATATCACATTATCTGATATCATAATATTTATATATAGATGTATGATTTTATTATTTTGTTGTAAAAATGCTTCATTTCCAGTTTTCCATGGTATCTTGACTTCAGTAAAACTGATTTTCCTTGTGATTTTGCAAGAAAACATGGTTGAGAAAATCAATGGTGAAAATATATTCTTTCAAGTTTTTTTTAGTTATTTGGCCAAATAATTTTATACTCGGCATATTTTTATGAAGTCAACATATCAAAAAAATAATTATTTTATAAAAACTCTCATTGCAATATAGTTTCAAGACCAGAACATAAGCCATAAAATCAATCTCCATATTGGGTTTTAGCCAATATTACACTGTCATTCCTTTCTTGGGGACTTAATTTACCATACTGTCATGATGCCACAACATCCCAAAGTTATTTCAACATTAAAACCAGAAAAAAATGGAATCAAGGAACTGAAACTTCCTTTAGTAACTACTAACTTTTTGTTATTATCATTAGTGCAGAAGTTCTGTTTCCAATCATGTTTTTAGGTGAAAAACTGGACTTTTTTTCCTTCATAAAAATATGAGGTCCTGTTTTGGGAGCTTATAAAAGTGGGATATAGGGATGTTTTAGTAGACTATCAGGTGCATGTCATCCTGAGCTAAACAAAAGCCATATATTACCCCTAAAGCAGTAGATATAACCTTAGAGTTAAATATCTGTGCTAACATGATGAAAAGTAAGACAGTAACAGTCCCTGAGCATCTAGTCTGAAGCTTAAGTTGCTGTTGGGGTTAGGCCAAAAGTTTAGAACTTCTTTGAGATGCATCTAGTAGCTGTTAAATTGTCTGTCACTTCTGGTAAGACCATATGTGTCCTGGCAAAAAAAAAGAAAGAAACCTAGGAAACAAACCCTAGATCTAAGGGAGAAAAAGTAAATTCAATTATTTGAGAGTTGAGAATATCAACTAGCAAACTGATAGATTTTTAGAATTCTATCTACAATTCTAATAAAGTTATATATCCTTAGAAAAACAGATATAGTAGATAGAGGTTCATCCTTGGAGTTAGAGAAATTAGGAGGAAGTCTCTATGGACTACTTTTTCATTTACCTTCCTATATGATGCTTTTAAGCTCCCTTTTATGTGGCATTTTCTCCCACTAGGAAGTAAGCTTTTGAGGGCATGAACTATCTTTCTCTTTGCTTCTATTGGATTTCTAGCATTTAGCATAATTCCTTATATGACTCAAACACTAAATAAATGTTTATACCTCTATCTTAATTTTGGAAGCCCCATGTTGAAGTCCTATTTCAAGCACATAGTGTGAAATTATGACAAATCACTGATTATTGTAGTGTGTCACAAAGGAACTCTGTAAAACTATTAAAAAGAGACAATTTACAACCTACCTGTGTGGATGATGTATCTACAAAAAGCAATTCTCAGGAAATGATAGGTTGAAAAAACACAAACAATGTATGCCTTCTGTCTTTAAAATTTCCATCTGTGTCTCTGCCAAGTGATCAATGATAAACTTAAACCAATTTTATGTTGTGGTTGTGACTAAGGAGATATAGACTGCTTTAACTGAATTGATGTAAGGGTAAGAGGAAAAAAAATTGATTAATTGAACCAAAAGACTGTGAAATTATTTTACATTTTCTCCCTTATGAACTTACTTCAACGTATCACATTTGGTTTTAGTCTTTTTGGTCCATGGTATCCATTGATATTTAAACTTGTAGCAAGACTATTAAAAATTTCGTTTACTTGAAAGACATGTAAGTGTCAATTCACTAGATGCTAATTAAAAAAATAAAATAGTAAACATATCACATCATTGTTTCACTAAGAAAAGTCTTAAACAATTTTAGTGCAAAGTTCGTATATTTTCTGAGATATTCGAAAAGATAAAAAAACAGGCAATGGGAAATGAATAATTTTATGCAGTAGAAATCTAACAGCCTTAATTTAGATTTTCTTTTTCTTCAATTTCCACCAGCAGAACTGTAAGACCAAGATGCAATATTCATGAAATTCAGACAGGAATAACTCATTTTGAGAATAAACAAATTGTAAAGTCCTGCTAAATGTTAGTTGCAAATTACTGAAGTACCTGTTACCTGAGTGGTAAAAAAAAAAAAAAAGTAGACATATTATTGAAAGCAAAGAAAAAATGACTTAGATTGTGTTAACAAAACTTGAAAATGTAAATGTCTTTTCAAATGTCTTGTTCACACTTTCACTGAAATGTAATTGTTGAAAGGAAAAAAACCAAGGAAATTAAATAAAGGGAACATTTTCTTTTTTTTAAAATTTTATCATCATCAATTAAGTTTTTGGATTCTAGAGTTGCCTTTCTTTTGGTGACTGTTAACATCAAAGAAAGGAGTGTTAGCAATTCCCCAAAAAACTATCTGTAAGTCAGTGACCTCTTTTCAACTTCTCCACCCATGAACATACAGCTTAGACCCATCACACTTCATTTGTGGACAAAATATTTGCAAATTGTCCTAAGAGGCCAGAAGATTATTTAGACCATCAGTCAGAGTTGGGGCAGTTAGGCAGTTTGAGCAACCGTACTAACATTAATTCTTGCTGGATGTAAGTAGCAGGAGAGAATCAATGACAATAAAGTATACTAGCTTTTCTTAAATGGTTTTATAAAATAGCAAATGGAAAAGTTAACCAGAAATAAGTGTATTTTTTTGAGGGCGAAAGGCAAGGCAATTGGGGTTAAATGACTTGCCCAAGGCCACAGAGCTAGTTAAGTGTCAAGTTTCTAAGGCTGAATTTAGACTCAAGACCTACTGAATTCAGGGTCAGTGCTCTATTCACTATGCCACCTTCCATCCCCTTCACTGCCACCTAGATGTCACAACAGTTGTTTTTAAGGCATATTTCTTCAAATAATCTCTCCCCAGAGCACATCTTCAAAAAATTATTTCCCAAAACTTTAAGGTATTGGAGGGAAGGGAAATTTTTTTTTTTAAATAACATTTTAAAAAGAAAGTAGTCTTATTTGTATTTATTTGAAAAAAAAAAAACTAAACCAAGGTGAACAGAAATCATTTCAAGGATTTTAAAAGTTAAATTCTGAAATTAATTTAAAAATATTTACTTGAATTTTTTGATCAATATGTGGTCTCCTTGATGTGGACACACCCTCCAAAAACACAGATTGAAATCCATCCATGCTGATTTATATCCATCTCCTTCCACTCGTCTTCCATAAAGGATGGAGGCTCTGTCTCTGGAAGGGCCCTAGATCTGCTAACATACTAAAGTCAGCAATACAAAAATCAAGCCCTCCTTTGCCATCTGTCACTACATGACTAGATCATCTCCTTTTTCAGTATGACATCTCCTTCCTTTATTTTCCATTTCTTTCAGTATTCCAGATTCTTTGACAATGAGACTGTTCATTAATGTGTATATGGCTTGGATAAGAACTCACTATATGACATAAAACTGCTGGGAAAACTGGAAAATAGTATGGCAGAGACTAGGCATACAGCAACATCTCATACCCTATACCAAGATAAATGGATACATGATTTAGACATAAAGGATGATATCATAAGCAAATCTGGAGAGCAAGGAATAGTTTACCTATCAGATTGATGAAGAGAGAAAGAATTTATGACCAACAAAAAATAGAGAATATTATGAAATGGAAAATGGATCGTTTTGAGAAAATTAAATTAAAAAGATTTTGTACAAACAAAGCCAATGTGAGCAAGATTAGAGGGAAAGTGGAAAGCTGGGAAATAATTTTTGCAGCTAGTGTTTCTGATAAAGGCCTCATTTCTCAAATATATAGAGAACTCAGTCAAACTTTTAAGAAGACCAGCAATTCCTCAATTGTAAAAGATCAAAGGATAAGAACAGGCAGTCCATTAATACATTATTGGTGGGATTGTGAACTGATCCACCCATTCTGGAGAGCAATTTGGAAGCATGCTCAAAGGATTATAAAATTGTGCATATCCATTAATCTAGCAATACTACTGCTATGTCTGTATCCCAAAGAGGTCATAAAAAAAGGAAAAATACTTAACTGTTGAAAAATATTCATAACAGCTCTTTTTGTGGTGGCTAAATATTGAAACTGAGGTCATGCCCATCAAGTGGGGAATGGATAAACAAGCTGTGGTATGTGAATATAATGAAATACTATTGCGCAATAAGAAATGATGAATAAGCACATTTCAGAAAAACCTGGAAGATTTGTATGAACCGATACAAAATAAGATGAGCAGAACCAGAAAACATTGTACACAGAATCAGCAACATTGTATGATTATCAACTCTGAATGACTATGCCTTTCTCACCAACACAACAATCCAAGACAAGTACAAAGGACTCATGAAGGAAAATGCTATTCACATCCAGATAAAGAACTGATGGACCCAATTCAGATGGAAGCATGTTTTTTTCATTTACTTTATCCTTTTTTGCATTTTTTCTTTTGACCTCTTTCTTCTTTCACAACCATGACTAATATGAAATTATGTTTTACATGATAGTATATGCATAATGTACATCAAATTGCCTACCATTTTGGGAAGAAAAGAGGGGAGGGAGAAAAAATTGAAACTCCAAATCTTGTAAAAATGAATGGTAAAAATTGTCTTGACATGTAATTGAGGAAAAAAGAATATATATATATATATATATATATATATATATATATGTATATAGTTTTATACATATATATAGTTATATATAGTATTATATCTATCTATATATATAATACTATATGGAGAGAGAGAGAGAGAGAGCCATTGTATACTATGCTTCAGCAGTTATAGTAATGAAATCCTTCTTTCTCACTTTATAGATGAGAAAACTGGGTCACAGAAAAGTTAAATGTTCTGAACCCAGATTTCTCTGCATTCCAGGGCAGCCAGGTGGTGCTGTGGATAGAATGCCAGACCTGGAGTCAGGAAGACTCAGCTTTTAATCTTCTGGAGTTCAAATCTGGCCTCAGACATTTACTAGCTATGTGACCTTGAATCACTTAACCCTGTTTGCCTCAGTTTCCTCATCTCTGAAACAAGTTGGAATGGGAAATGGCAGATCATTCCAGTATCTTTGCCAAGAAAATGACAATGTGATGACAAAAAAATTAGACATAAGTGGACAACTATTCTCATTCCATTGTTCTTTCCAAAATGTCATATTCAATTAAGAATTCTGATAAACTTTAAAAGTGATAAAAGTCAAAATTCCTTAGGAAGTGAATTCCTTATCATTTTCTTGTTGCTATTGTTGGTTTACATTTTGCTGCACCCTCATTATTTAATGCAATGCCCAACACATAGTAAAACCTTATTAAATCCTTGCTGACTGACTTATCCAAGATCCTAGCTGCTCAGGACAAGATTTAAACCAAGGCCCTCTGTTAAAATATCTTGAGAAATTTCCCCTGTATCAGGCTGTTCCCACATATCCCAAAATGCTATTTTTTTCTATTATCTTAATATACACCTGCTTCTTCCTGAACTTATTTCCCTTTCATTTATAATTATCAGTTCAATTCTACCAATTTGTGAATCATTAAGCATTTTGGTACCTAAAAGGTTATCTTTCCTCAACTTCAAGTGGCTGACTTTTTAGATACCTTGAGGAGGCTCTTTCTATCAAACTTCAGCTGAAAAGTTACTTACTCTCTGAAGCTTTCCTATATTCTGCCCCTCCATCCTAAATAATAGTAATACTTTTTTTTTTCCCCCAGGCTCTTAGCATAGTAACTTGTGCATACTAGGTTGTGACAATACTGGGATTTGAAGATCTTCCATGCCCCTTAAACTTGCTGATGTAGCAGGAAGAGGTGGAGGAAGAGAATGCCAGAACCAAGCTAGTCTCTGTGTGGTGCTGACTGGAAGCGGTGGCAGAGGCAGCAGCAGTGGTAGCAGTGAGAACTCTTTTTTCTTTGAGCAGGCCAGAATCTCTGCTAAGGACTCCTGCTGAGGACTGCCAGGGACAGGAACTGCCAGGGGCCAGAGTTGCTAGGAGCAAGCTTCCTGGATGCTGAGCAGATGCCTGCATGAGGAGAGGAGGATCTTTGCCTGAGGTAGCCTGACCTATTTTGAAGGCTTGAGAATGTGGGTGCTTACTACTTTAACTACATGTGCCAACTTCATGACTACTGTGTTGGCTTTGACTTTCTTGTTTGGGGACTCAGTTTTCTGGTATTTAAATGAATGTTCTAACTATATTTCTATGTAGAGAGCCTATCATATTTTGTGATTAATAACCATATCAGCACATTTATAGTTACTCTAGGCATTGTGAATACTGCATTGCTTATACATTCCTTTCAGCCTTGGTTCCCAGTTTTCACAAGGCCCTGTGCTTTTGGCCCATTCTTTGGCTAGAGAGGAGTAAGGCAAATCCTCCAATCTTGGGATAGCCATTTCTCCCTCTACAGCCCTCCTGCTTCCAAATAGAGGCTTGACATTTTGTGATCCCATCCTCATTGCCAAAAAGAAAGTATAATATATTTGATATCAAAAACATCTTCCTGCAAACAAAAAAGTCAAGGAATCATAATTTGAGAATCATTTGACTCCATGAAAAATCATTATTTTTTTTTAATAAAGGTCTGGTGATTGTATTTTAAGGTCTGGTGATTGTATTTAAAGAAATCATAAATTAAAACTTCCTATTTCTATTAGAAATGGAGAACAAATTGCAAATATGAAAAAATACACTGATCAACTTCTAAAAGAAATCACAAAGGGAAAAGACCTAGGAATGTATATCCAATATCCAGAATTCCCACTTCAAAGAAAAAAATACTACATAGATTCAGAAAGGAGTTCAATACCAAGGAACTATACTTAGGATAACAAAAGCCCTGGCAGTTTTGACCAAAAACCAGAGTAGATCTTGAAACACAATAATCCAACTTAAAAGATACAGACATGTTTCCAAGAAAAAAAATTTATGCTATGAAGCTGAGTATAATCTTTTAAGTGGGAAAATAGTTTTTTTTAATAAAAAAAAGACTTTCAGACATTTCTGAAGAGAACATTAGAGCTAAGCATATATTTTAAAACACCAACACAAGAATAAAGAAAAACACAGAAAATTAAAAGTATCTGAAGAATTGTAAAGGATTTTTTTTGTTGATATAATGTTAATATTCTAATTGGTAGAACATAACTAAATGCTAAGGAATTATTGTTAAATTTGAAGAGAGTAATTTCAGTTGAATGGATAAGAAGGCAGAATGCAGAGACTGGAATAGAAATTTAATGAAGATTAGACAGAGAATGGGAATCATTCAGAGTGGTCCACTTGTAAAGAATTGCTGGGATCAACAGTATATGTAGAGAGATTGGCTCTGGTAAGCTGAAGGGCCACCTTTCCATCTGAGCCTGGAATGAAAGAGTAGTAGTAGAATGGTAATAGAGGGAAATATATCAATGTGAGAGGAGAAAAATGGGGAAACCTTAGAGAATGTTGTCACTAGGGGGCAGAACAAGATGGTGGCATAGAAATAGGAGAACTCTGCAAGCTTCCCCCAATACCACCTCAAATACCTATAAAATATGACTCTAAACAAATTTTAGAGCTCCAGACTCCACAAAAATGACGGAATAACCAAAGCTCCCGCTGAAGGCAGCCCAGCAGCCAGTTATTGCAGCATGCTGGAAGCATAGCCCAGCCCCATGCGGTTTCAGCCCCAGGGCATCCAGGAGAAGCCACTGCTTTAGCATTCAGGAGAGTGGATGATCAGCAGCTGTGGAAATTTCCAGAATCACCAACCCACAAGAGACAAGGATAAAGGGAAAAGGTCAGTGGAACTCCACTAAATCTGGGGAAGATCTTCCGGCCAAACTGCCTCCAGAGCTAGCAGCAGTCTGAAGTGACAGCCCTGCAGCTGACTCCACGTGGCTGCTTAAGAAGCTCCCAGCCTGCAGATTGCAGGGGGGTCAAGTGGTCATTCAGAGGCTAAGTATTCTTTCCTTGAGCTGCCTGGATTGGATCATGGTCTTGGGTGGTGGTCCTGAGGTGCGTTTTCAGTGAGCCAAAGCTGGTGGGGGCTGTAAAAAAAAATGGCAGCTTCCTAATAGCTCTGGCAGCTGCAAAAACTCCAGTGATTTGGGACAGAGCTCCCCCCCTGAAAGCAGAGTTTTACTACTGAGCCCAAAAGCCAAGTAATTGACTGGCAACATGAGCAGGCAAAGGAAGCAAAGCAAGCCCAGCAATTCAACTTTACATTCCTTTTTTGGGGACAAAAAGGATCAAAGCATGGAATGGGAAGAAGACAACACAGTCAGAACTCCCACACCAAAAGCTTCCAAGAAAAATATGAAGTAGATAGAGGCCATAGAGGAGTTTAAAAAGGATTTTAAAAACCAAATAAGAGAAATGGAGGAAAAATTGGGGAGAGAAATGAAAATGATACAAGAAAATCATGATAAGAGAGTCAACAATGAGACTGAAGAAAATAACACCTTAAAAAATAGACTAACTCAAAAGGCAAAGGAGGCCTAAAAGCCAATGACGAGATGAATGCCTTAAAAAGTCAACTTTGCCAGATGGAAAAAGAATCTCAAAAGCTCACTGAAG
>CM053580.1:340730747-340746008 GCA_028627135.1 Pseudochirops cupreus
AAAAAAAAAAAAGAAAAGTCCCTGCTCTCAAGAAGCTCACTGTCTAACGAGGAGGGACATGAAAACAAGTATGTACAAACTATTCAAAAAGAGATTCAAAATAGCAGCTCAGATTCATATAACACTTTATAATTAACAAATACTTTCTTCTAATAAGACTCTAAAGTAGGTAGGATATAAGTATTATTCACATTTTACCCTCATTTTTTTAAAAAAGGAAACTTTTATAACAGAGGTTTCATAATACTTTTATAATAGGGGCTAATAGAGATTATTTGCTGAGACATGGGTCAGGTTCAAGCTTTGGTTTGCTAATTTCAAGTTCAGTGATTTTTTTTTTAAACCATGCTAGATTCCCCTTTCTGCTTGTCTCCTATGCCTTCCTTTTAGTTAACACTTCACTCTCCTTCTAGCATCAAAATAATGATTCTCATTTTCATGTACTTTGAGGTTTATAAATTTTTTTCTAAAAAACAATTTTGTGTACTACTAAGTACAAATATAATTTATCCTTAAATTATCCCTGCTTTAGAAATGAAATGATTGAGGCTCAGGTTGTCACATGCACATGGTCATAAATCTAGTTAATATTAGAGAAAACATTGGAACCCAGTTCTTTAGATTTCAAGGCTGTATCTCTTTCCACTACAACATGCCGCTATTGTCAGATATATTTGGAAACATGAAATATGGAAAATGTGAATAAGTAACTTTCGGACCAAATTTATGATTTGAGAAGCACTCTTGCAGCACCATACCTGAGTTTCCTGACAATTACATTTCACTTTCATTTGATTTATTTAGATATTTTTGTGGAGTGACTTGAGACATCCACTATTTCAATAATCACACTTCCTGTGTCAGTCAATCTTCACAAATGTATACTTTTTACATATATGTGTAAAACACAATGTGCAAAGCATAATGTGAATTATTATAGAGTTGCGTTCTTTTACATATGATAAAATGATGATTTAGAACTAAAGTAAAAGAAAACAAGAGGAAAGCTATTAATAAGTTTCTTTTTTCCTTTTTTTTTTTTGGAGGGGAAGGCCGGACAATTGGGGTTAAGTGACTTGCCCAAGGTCACAGACTAGTCAGGGTAATATGTCTGAAGCAGTATTTGAACTCAGGTCCTCCTGACTCCAGGACTGGTGTTCTATTCACTGTGCCACCTAGCTACCCCTAAAAGTATTAATAATTAA
Organism: Pseudochirops cupreus; assembly: GCA_028627135.1. Lineage (NCBI taxonomy): Eukaryota > Metazoa > Chordata > Mammalia > Diprotodontia > Pseudocheiridae > Pseudochirops > Pseudochirops cupreus. The sequence goes on from CM053580.1 coordinate 340,731,953, forward strand.
AAAGCTCATATATAATTTTACTCCAAGTAAGAATTCTATAGAATAAGAACTTGTTTATCTGCCACTATGGTCAACATATATTTCTATGTTGTTATTCAATTATAATACAGAGTAATCAAAGACCTAGGACTTTTGAGATGCCTTGTACAGTTACCCCTTCCACACCGTGACTTTGTCTGGGTCTCCATACATTGTGAGTTGGCATGAGAAATTAAATGGGAATTTTGGGGAGTTTGCAGCAGCCACAGACAACATACACAGGTCAGTAGATGAAGTGAAAAGTTTAGTAACTCAGAAATACCTAAAATATATGAATAGTGTTAAATAATATCAACACATTTCATCTTTTACCATAATAATTTAGATGTCTTCTGAGGTAAAAAAGGGAGGGACAAAAAATTTTATGCAGATTTTTCTACACCCCTAACTTCCTTGGTGCAGAAAAATATAATTGTTTTGATTTTTTGCTTCAACATATGTGTGCATGCATGAATGTGTTGGATTTATATCTTAAGGGTAAAAAGAAAGGCAAAACATATTCCTTGATCTCAAGGAGTATTTTTCATAGCGAAGAGACAACATGCAAAATAGTTATGTCCAAAGAAGATAAATAGAAGATAGACTGGATAGGTAATAGAATTAAGGGCAATTGGGCAAAGTCTTCTTGTATAAATTTAGATTTTAAGTGGATCTTGAAGAGATTTAGGGAAGTCAGGAGGAGATGATGAGGGAGAGAATTCCAGGCATGCAGGACTGACAGTGAAAATTCTCAGAGCTGAGAGGTGGAATGTCTTGTCTAAGGAGCAGCAAGGACACTCAATGTCACTAGATCTGTCATATTACAGGATGTGGTAGTGTTAGTGACAGATTAAGGTATAAGAAGCATGGAAACATGGAAGGGAAGTATGATATGAAGGACTTTGAATGCTAAGCAGAGGATTTTATTTTTGATCCTGATTTTATTTATATCTTAACAATTTGGAGCAGAGCCTTAAGGTTTCTTGCCTTTAACAATTATTTTAGTGACGATAGACCTGGGAACCATTTTCCTGGTGCATTTGAACTTAGTAATTATCCATTCATTTCAGCTTTCTATGTCACATTATTTTACTATTATTTAACCAGTTGAGGTAATACAGTGTTTCTGGTGCTGTAGTCTTTTTCAGTTAAAGATTGCTGGCCCAGGCACATAAAGATAGCCACTTTGTTTTTGCTTCTGATGCTGTCCAGAAAAGGGTAATGTACATGATCTACTCAATGTCCATCACAGCTTTAAAGGGAAATTTTCACAATCTCCAGAGCCTACAATTTTTTTACCCATGAAGAAGATGGATATTCTCTAATTCTTTTTAGCAGTTGTCTAGTTCAGTGGCACCAATCTAAACTTCCAAGTGGAATTATCTACAAAAAAGTAATGGTGTCTACACGATAAACCTGAAGGGAACTTAAGAAAAGTTTTTGCTAGGAGCTCTTGACATTGTTGCTTAAAAAATCTACTTAAATTTTACCTCAATCAAGAATACTGGCCATCATACAATATTAAAATTTACTGTTGCCAGTGACACACTTATACACATAAATCTCATACACCTGGTACCTTGACGAAGCCATATGCAGGCTGGTTTGGGGAAGCCTCATCTTTTGGTGATGACAGATACTAGATGTATTCATTAACTTTCTATGGAAGTCTCTTATGTTAATCTCCCAAAGAACATTCTATGTTACACAAACTCTCCAGTTTGATATGCGGCTGTTGCCATTCCATGTGACAATAAAAGTGCTCACTCAGTGGGTCTGACTTGGTAGATGCCAACCCAAGTATTCCTGTGTTTGCAAGATGTCATTTTATTTGAGCATCCATAAGAGGTCAATGCTTGATCTTTGTTTCTAGAAGAGTGCAGAGGAAATTGAAAAAGTGAAACAAATAGCCACTAAAAAGTCAGTGGGAGTTGTGGGGGGTTAGGGGGTGGAGCCGAGGACATCTAGCCCCCTCCTTCAAGTTCATCCGTCCATCCGCCTTGCCGGCTGTTGCGGAAGGTGGCAGTTGCGGCAGTGGCTGGGACTGCGACGCCGCCCTCCAGGTCTCTCTCATGTAGGATAGGATGTGGCTGCTGAGGCTGCAGAGGCCGTGATGGCGTTGCTCAGGTGGCTGAGGGGCGCCACAGAGGGGGTGACAGGCGGCGGGCGGCTGTTTGTCATGCTGAAAGCGTGCATGTGCAAGATCAACCTGGCCTACCTGCTGCGCGGTGCCTTGGGCCACCCGGAGCAGTCGGCAGAAGAAAGGAAATGTCCGCTCTACATTTTCTCTCCTGTTCCTTTCCTTGGACATGCAATAGCATTTGGAAAAGAAAAAAAAAGTGCTATTGCGTTTCTAGAAAATTAATATGAGAAGTATGGACTTGCATTATTTTAGCAATGGTGGGCAAGAAATTTGCATACCTCCTTGGCAGTGAGGCTGCTGCCGTGCTCTTCGAGAGCAAGAATGAAGAGCTGAACGCAGATGTTTACAATCATCTCACAACACCAGTCTTCGGGAAAGGAGTTGCTTATGAGGTACCAAACCCAGCATTCTTGGAACAAAAGAAAATGTTAAAAATTTGCCTTAACATAGCCCATTTTAAACGACACGTTTTGATAACTGAAAAAGAAACAAAGAATACTTTGAAAGCTAGGAAGAAAGTGGAGGAAAGAAATGTTTTAAGCCCTTTCCTAGCTTATCATTCTCAGGGATAGTCACTGTTTACATGGAAAAGAGATCAGAAGTCAACTGAACGAAAAAATTACCTGGCTCTACGCAGACCTGGATGGGGTCTTCAGCCATGCCACCTGACTTCTGTCAGGTTGGCTGTCTTTGCCCAATTTCAGGCACCGGGATCAAGCATATCGAGCAATCAAAAATATTTTCTGTAAGGCAATCCAGAAACGTAGGAAATCAGAAGAAAAAATTATGATATTCTTCAAACTTTACTAGAATCTGATTACAAGAACGGGCGGCCTCTGATGAATGATGAGTTTTCAGGGATGTTGATTGGACTTCTGTTGGCAGGGCATCGCACGTTGTCAACCACGAGTGCCTGAGTGGGCTTCTTTTTGTCCAGAGACAAAACATTCCAGGAAAAAAAAATAAATTTCTTAGAAAGTGTCTGTGGAGATTTTCCTCTTTTAAATTATGATCAGCTCAAGGATATACATGTCTTAGATCAATGTTTAAAAGAAAAGTAAGACTTAAACCTCGTGTAAGGACTATGATGAGATTGGACAAATCCTCCTCCTCTACCCTCCTCCCTCCCCCATTGTAGCAGGCTGCGCAATTCTGCCAGGTCATCAGGTGTGTGTCTCTCCTAATCTTAATCATAGATTTAAAGACTCTTGTATAGAACGCTTGGACTTTAATTCTGACCAATATTTACAGGATAATCCTGCATCAGGTGAGAAGCTTCCATATTTATCATTTGGAGTTGGTCAGCATGGTTGCATTGGGAAAACTTTGCATACTTTCAAATTAAGACAATTTTGTCCACTCTGCTTCGTTTATATGAATTTTATTTTGTTGTTGGATATTTTCTTACTGTGAATCATACAACCATGATTCACAACCCAGATAACACAATAATGAGATACAAAGGAAGAACACTATGAAAAAACCAAACAGGAAAACCATGCTTTTGTATATGTGAACTTTGTAGCATTAGCATTGAATGAAGCTTACAAAATAACTTCAACGTGTACTGGGTTTTTTGGGTGTGCAATTTAAAAAGAAAACTAACTTATGAGTACTTATGCTAAAATTTATTTGTTTACATGATTATAATGCCATTCTTCATAGTTTACTTAGTCAAGTTCATTGAAATATTTTAAAATTAGGCTGAGAAAGATCTATCCTAAACAGGAGTATTTTAAAGGGCAGTTTTCTGATGTAACTTTTGAGAAAAGGATGTATAGATTTCTACTAGGAAGGAGGGAGCCTGCCCTGAACTATTAACATAATAAATGTGAGATCCAATAAAAATTCTAGGGATAGGTTTTAGTCTTACTCATTCGAATGACCTATGATGAATTCCAAAAAAAAAAAAATATGCTGCATTTAAATTAGAGTAGTTGTGTTAAATGTCTTCATGCTATAGCCAGATTCAAGTTACATTTAGAAGCAAGCTTCCTCCAAAATAACCAATTTCCTACAAATTGTGTCACTAGAAAATCAGACAGAATTCCAACCAAAGTTTGATAAGACTTTTGTCTTTTTAAAAAGGTTATCTGAACATAGAAATGCTATAAAGAAGGAAACTAAAATCTTTACTCTCAAATTATACCCAAGTACTTTTACAAATTAATTTTTATACTTACTAGTTATTCATGGATTGGATGATGATAGGATTCCTCAATATCTTCCACCTTCAATTGACAGTCTCAGAAGCTGTACACATTCAGAAGTCTATACTTACCTGCTTCAGCAGAATTTTGGGAAGCCCCCCTCTTGTCCAAAAACATCCTTTTTGGATTTCAGTCTAAGTGTCTCTTGGGATTAAGCCTGATCCTTTTCTTAATTTAATCAAATCACCTGGATCCAATTAGTGTAGATATCTGTTTTGATAGAAGGAGAGAGAGAATTAAATATCAAACTGTCAGGTTGGAGTTGACACTGATTCATGTACATGTTCTAACTTGAAACTTTATACTAGGCGTGTGTATGTACACGTGTATGTGATTATACTGATACTATGTATTTGAATGCACAATTTGTTCTTACTAGGTAAAGCTGAAATATTCCCTCCTTAAAATGTCATGTATGCTCTAGTAATGTTCTTAGTTAAAATAGTTTTCAGGACACATGTTGAACTCATTAAATGTAATTAAAGTTCTGCTGTTGATTTTTCACTTTAAAATAATTTTAGATAAAAAAAGTCTATGAGGAAGAGAAGTTTCAGGATGAATGATTACTCTAGCTCAAGAATTTCTTGCTACTCAACCTGAGATTCCAAATTGGTCTGAAGGAGTAGGTGCCATCTGTGCCCATTCAGCAGCTCCCTACTGAATATTGAAATGATTAACCTGATATTGAAGAATGAGGTCATGTCTCCAATTGTCCAGCACACTGAATGTGCAATTACCGCAGAGTTGTATTAAGTTTTGCCCCAAGTGCTCTTTGTAGTGATAAAATATGCAGAAAAAATAAGTTTTTTTATTACCACCACCACCCCACCGAAAAAGAATAACATTTAATTGACAATTTTGATAGTGGGTCTGTATCAAAAACATGATAATTTTTATTTTGAATTATTCCATTAGGTTGATATCACTAGGAATTTATCTCTATACATGCGAAATATATGTACAGGATCAGAGAGAATTTAGAGCCTAAGGAATTTTAAAGATCTATTCAGGCTATTGTTTATGGGTTAGCTCAGACTGAATATAGAAGAGAAATGAAACAATGACATGAATAATATGGTTTTTAAAGAATAAACACCAAAAAACCTACGCAAAAATGAAAAAAACAAAACTACTGTGTGTGTGTGTGTGTGTGTGTGTGTGTGTGTGTGTGTGTGTCGAAAACAATTTGGGAAATAAATCTTCTAGATCAAGTCATATGTCAAATTTTAGCTTCATTTATGTAGATATAGCCTCTGCCTTTCTTCTTTGCTTTTCCACTTGAATCCACAAGATTCAGTTGTTGTGAGCGACTTTTTGATGTTCATTCTCATAGATTTGGGAGTGGGAAGAAATTGATAATCCATAGTGGATTTGGCAGGGAATAGAGTTTTATGTAAGTAGTGCTATATAGATATATATGATATATATGTGTTTGTTGAAACTATATAAGAATACATGAATGTATATCACAGGCTAAAGTTATATTTTGGGTGAAAAACAAAATGACTCCAAGATCACAAAGAATAATCTTCAACTTTTGTTTACATATATGTACATGCTTGTGTATGCGTACATAGTTAACTATTAATTATATGTGAATTGATCAAGATAACAAAATAGTGTTAATATATACTATAAATAATGTCTGAATACTTGATAAATGACGTTAATGGTAACATGCTTTGTTGTTGTTTGTCCTTGGTTTTGTAAAAGGACTTTGGCATCAGTAAAGTGATGGCACAATTTGCAAGTGAATTGGATTTAAGTGAGTGAAGGCTGTGCAACATAAATAGCTTCATTTTCTCCTCTTGATTCATCTGGGTGTAGTGGCAAGATATATATCAGGACAAGGTGAGAGGGTCCCGGATGCAATGGGAGAACTTTCCCTTTTTAAGCTAAGTCTTTCAATGGCCTCTTTTATCTAGTCAAAAACAAAACAAACAAAACCAAAAAACAATCTGGGAGGGGAAGACCTTCAGGGTTTCTGGCCAAAACAGAAAAAAAAATGCTATTTGCATTCACTCTGAGCCATTTGGGACAAAACAATTATATATATGTATCCCTTTCTAAATCACTTACTAGCTACCAAGAGGCATCTAACATATCTAATAACATATGAAATTAAATTTATTTGGAGCTAGGAATCATATCATATACATATATGTATATATGTATTTAGATGTAATAGTAATAGAGAAAGTAATAGTCTTATGCATCAAATACATACATTTATACTAATAACAATATTATCTCAGAGATGTTCAGATACTCCCTATTGTATTATTATAATTATTTTAGATGTACTTATAAGTCATAGATAACTGAGTTAACTGTTGACCCATACACGTGCATGCACAAAGTGATTAACCTTTGAAAAAGACTGAAATAATATTTGGTTAATGAAAAAGCACAATCTGTATTCAGGTGAGTAACTTAAATAATCATGCTTAATGATGTAAGTAACTTTTTTTTTTCTCTCCCTACATTAGGTAGAAAATGGTTGGACGTGGATATGCACTGTGAAGACTTGGAATCAGACACCTACAACTTCATTTTTTTAAAATACCATTTCAGGATGTAAATATGGTTTGACCTTTCTCCAATGAGTAGTTAAATCATGGACAAGCTAAAAAACTCACTTTGGACTGTTTTTCCAAACGAGGCTTCGCCTTACTCCTTCAGTGCCCAATAAGGGATTACAGTTAACAAGGGAAAGAAAGAAAATCCTTGAACTGGAAAGTTATCCTACAATGAGAATTACGAGTACATCTTGCATCTGCCCAGTCTTAGTTTGTCTCTGTTTTGTGCAGAGGTGTTATGGGGCTGCTCACCACAGCTCCATTAAGGTGACCAGAAATCAAACCAAACATATAGAAGGTGAAACAGAAGTCCACCATCGCCCCAAACGTGGATGGGTGTGGAATCAATTCTTCGTTTTAGAAGAACACATGGGACCAGATCCTCAATATGTGGGAAAAGTAAGTTATGGGGACTTGAGTTGGGTAGAAAATGGTTATGAGGAAGGAAGGGGGTAGAGGATTAAGAGATGGTTTTCCTAACATAGGATGCTGCCAACAAAGAAAAAAAAAATTAGACAGGATGGGTCATCACCCATGATATCTCACCATGACAAATGCTGTCTCACAGAATATTTCTCGTTTTCCTGGTTCTTCCCTATATAAATAAATAAATACCTTTTTGAACTCATAATTCCATGATTACAGGATTAATCCCCAGATTAGTGCTTTGTAAGAGTAACTTTCTATTTTTATGTAAACTATGCTTATTTACCACATTTTTTTCCCTTTCTAAATCACTTACTAGCTACCAATAGCCATCTAACACATCTAATAACATACGAAATTAAATTTATTTGGAGCTAGCAAATCTGAATTCATAGCAAAGTGTATTGGATTCCAAAATTTTAAATATTTTTTATTAAATTTCTGAAGAGAATACTCTATGAATACAGTCATGTTCCCCATGTCAGTGATGGAATGCTGATGCATTATGTATTTTAAAATAATGAATTTGCAAGAGAAAAATCTTCAGATTTCATTTTGCTGTCTCAAAAGAATGTTATTAAACAATTAGGTAATTTACCTTTCTTAAGAGCAGTGTTTACTTTTAATATAAGATAAACAGAGTGCAGCTATACTTAAAAAGTGATACTTCAAATGGAGCCACAAATTTTGATATAGTAGAAGGAAAATTAATTATAGTCAGAAGACCTGGGTTGGATTCCAGTCTCTAAATATTATAGGGAAAAAAAAAAAACTACTTTGTCATTTGGATCAGATAACTTAATCTCTATTTGTTAATTGTGTACATCACCACCACCTCCCCCCACCCCCACATACCACATCAATTAGGAAGAAAGGCATAAATTATTTTGTAAAAGTATAAACTCTTTTTAATACATATTTGGTACTTTTGGGACTCATAATAACATCAGAAATGGGCTTTCCAGTACAAAGATATATATGTGTGGAAGAGGAACGGTTTTGGTGAGGGAGGGCTATCACAATATCATTCCTATATCTCCATTTCCCCTAGGGCATAGACACTCAAATTTATCCCAGAAAACAATTTCTAGAATCAGAGCTGTAACTGGCACTTTAGGGGAAATTCATTTGGGAAGGTGCATAGTGCTCAGAATATTGACCTGAGGTTGGCAGTCACCACAACACTTTCAGGCCACTACTGGGAAAGATGTTTTGAGATGGAGAGGAGCAGGATGAAGCAGCTAGGGAGGTATTCAGGTGACATATGGTCCTAGATATGAAGGGTGGGAAGCAACACACCAGGTCCCCATTTTAATTGATTATTCTTACACTCATTGAATCATAGATCATAATAAAGTCATAAATTTAGGGAAATTTTTCTATCTTAATTCTAATGATTTCTAGATTTTAATTATTTATCCTATGTATAGCTTGTTTTTACATTTATTTGTGCATGTATTTATTTTACTTTTGCTATTAGAATGTGAGATCTTTGAGAACAAAGACTTTTTCCTTTTTTTTTTTTTTTGGACCATCAGCACTTAGCACAGTGCCTGGCACATAGTAGGCATTTAATAAATGATTGGATAATTCATGGATTAAAACTGGATTAATTACAATTCAAGGATTAAAAAAAAAGACTTTAGAAGCCATCTAGTATAATGTTTTCATTTTACAGAGGAGAAAATTGAGAACCAGAGAGGCTAAATGATTTCCCCAGGGTCCCTGCTCTTGGCAGGGCTAGAATTTGAAGCAAGGAAGGTACTCTGACTCTAAATCACATATTCTGAGCCCAGCTGTGTCCATATTAGGAAAGGAAATCAAGTCCCTCCAGCTCCCATCTAAATTTCAGTGCCCTGGAATAGTGCTGATATGGTCTTGTCCTACTTACTGTTCTGACTAGAATTTCAGTGCAGCTGTATTCATTATTGCATACTGGGTGAAAAATAAAAACTGAAATTAGAACTCATACAATCATGGAATCTTAGAATTCTAAGGAGCCTCATAGGCTAATAGAGAAGTCACTAATTTACAAAGCAACACAAAGTAGTCTTAGCTCAACTTATAAGAAAGTATTCTTTACCATGTCAAAATCTCTCTGAAACTTCAATTCATCAATATTAATTCTGCCTACTGAGCCCAAGTATTATAAATCTGACCCTTCCCTTCCATTACATTCCTTGAAGCTCAGCTACCCCAGTTCTTTCAGCTATGCTTCAAATGGCATCATTTTGAATTCCTTCCCCATCCTTTTCACCTTCCTCTAGATTTACTGCAGACTCTCAGTGTCTTTCCTTAAGTGTGGTATCTGTAACTGAAGACAAGCACCAGATGTGGTCTCACAAGGCACAATGCAAGGGGACAGCAGTATCAGCTACATATACATACATATGTGTATATATATATATATATATATATATATATATATGTATGTATATGTATATGTATATATATGTATATGTATATGTATATATATGTATATGTATATATATGTTCTGACTCATATTATACAATAAGACAACTAAAATACCCATTTTCCAGTGTTCCATTTTTTTTTATGGACTATCATATGGAAGGTTCTAACTCTTTGCTTTCCGTATGTTGAGCTACTAATATTTTTAAACTGAGGTCTATGACCTCGCATTGTTCTTTATTCAATTTCACTTTAATTTTATTAGTGATTTTCATTGCAGAAGTAAATCAAAGTGAATTAAAGTTACACACTTTGTAAGTGGCAATAGCCAGGATTTGAATTTAAGTCATGTGGGGATTTCTGCACTAGGCTCACTTTATTTCTCACATACATAATTTGGACACAAGTATAATTATGTTCAACATTACTATTTCATATCAAAGTAAGGAGTAATGGAATAAAAAGACAGGAAAATGAAAAAGAATCTGTTTTTCCTTCTACGGTTTTACTTTGTATTTCTACAGGTGTTTGAAATTCTACAAAATATTTAATCTTCAAAAACACACATCTCTTTTCTCTACAAAGTATACCATGAAACAATGGGAACTAAGGAAAAACTCAAAATAATTTTTATTGTTACTAAAAATGTCGAGTGGAATGTTGTCATCTGTAGCAGATTATTAAATATAATGACAAATTCAGTATTGAAGAACTCCTTTATTTGAAATAAATTATTTTAATTTACTACCTCCAATATCCTTGAGAACTTGTTTACCCTTTTCTAACCCCTTAGTTAGAGATCTATATACTGTATGACTACTTTTGCCTAGACTGTTGATGAAGTCCTTAAGCTTGATTAATCTCTCTTTTTTTGCCTTTGATATTTTTCTTGGCCTTTTACTAGTTAGCATCTGGCTTCATGATAAGAGTTTCTTTTGTTGACATTGGTGGTCTCTATGTTTTGTTCACTACAATGATGAGTATGTACCTCTGCAGCCTGTTCAGTACATTTTATAAATGGAAAGATAAATAAATTGATGAGGGACCAATAGATTTTTTTCCCCAAAAACTTGGCAGCCAAATTAGACCAAATATAGAGTGTAGCACATGGGGATATTAGGGATTTGTGGCACTGGCTGGAGGACTTTGCAAATAATTGAGGGATTAGAGCAAAGAAGAAAACAAGAGAATATTTGCCAGATTTCTTCTCAGTAAAGATTTCCTTTGTTTTCCAAGGATTTATCCATATTCAAAACTCAATAAGCAAGTAACATTTTTTACCTTAAATAAAATCCTAGCTAATTGAGCATTATATAATTTAAAAGTTAAATTACAGACAATACATTAGCATGAAAGTTAATGCAGCATAGTTAATACATTATTACTAATAATTTGCAAAAATATGTTGAAGTGCTATGATCATTCTTTTGCAATTTTTGTTTGAGAAGTCACTTGGCATCCTTGCACAAATGCAGTACATTCTTACCACTGGGCCCTTTGCTCACATTGCTCTGTAATTCAAATTTCTCTACCTTTTTCTCCCTTGCTAAAGGTTGACTTTAAAATTTTACCCATTCTTTAAATTTAAAGACTGCTACCTTTAAGAAGAGTTCCATCCTGACGTGTCTATTTGAAAATGTCTCTTCATTCTACTAATCTTGCTTCCCATTGTCCTTATTTCATAATCCTCTTGTACCCTGTTCTGTACTGCTTTAGGAAAGCTGTTTTGCTTAGCTGATTTGTACTTCCATTTATCCGATGGTGTTTGATTTGTGGCTACTGAAGTTCTTCCTAAATTTATCCTGTCATTTACATAAAAATCAACTTAAGAATTAAGATGAAAATATAAGCAAACTAAAAGTGTATGCTTCTAATATATATATATGTGCATTTGTATATGTATCTATTCTTTAACAATTTGAATATTTTCTTCAATGGTGTAAATTACAACCTATCCATGCCTTCCTAGTGTCAATGTTTTCCAACAAGTTCACCATTCAATGTGCTTAAGACCTTCCTTGATTTCTCCTAACATTATAAGAGGGCTGGTAAAGCAAACTTTTTTCTCATTTATTGTCCCATGTCACTTGATATGCCTTGTATTCTCTTCTTGTCCAACAGTTCCTTGATGTTATCTTTTTACCAAATTCTTAAGCCATCTTCCCCATTTGTAATGTTTCTCTTCCTCTCACCTGCTATGTCTCTTCTAATTGCTCTCTATATGATGTTCATTTTTTAAAAAATTCTTTGTCAATTGTTATATATTTTGCTGATGTATGACAGCACCAGTAGAATGTAGGGCCTTAAAACAAGGGCATTTCATTTTACAAGAAGATTGGGGAGCATTAAAGGAGGTTTTCTATTTCCTGAAGACAATCAGGTCCCCTTTCTTGCTCTTATATATCTGTGGACCCAGCTCAAGGTCTATCTGTACTGTCTGCACTAGATCTGCATATTGATAAACAAGCTCTTGTTCATGCAAGTATATGTTCTAGTCTTAATGATAGGTACACTTCACTCACTTGTTGTTTCCAAACTGAATATTAGTTCATCCTTAATCTCCATTCTGGTATGGTTAAGAGGGATTTCTGGGATTTGTGCCTTGGAATTGAAAAGAAAATCGACTAATATAGTGCTGTATATTAATGCTCAGTTTAATAAAATGGGAACCTCTTCCCCAGCATTGAAGTTAACAATCTTAGGATCATCCTGAAAGAGAAATAGGAAATGACCAAGTGAGTCAAATCACCACTACCACTCTTATCACTATCTTTCTTCAAACTCTAATAGGAAAAATATTGTTTGTTATATGAGATGTGTATCTGTGAGGGAGAGGGAGGATACCTGGGATAATTATGATGATGATGATGTAAAAAAAAAAAGCCATCAATAAAAATGTATTTAATTTTTTTAAACAAAACCAAAGACCTCAAATGGAGAGTCCATGACCCACAGTCCTAGTAAAATGTGCACTATTTTAAAATGTAAAATGTCTGTAAATATATAAAATACTATTCTAGTTGAACATTTCTACATTTTATGTATCCCCAACTCTTAACACATTTCCTGTCATGTATGAAAAGCTTAATTAATGCTTGTTGACTGAGTCTAAGAGGTACAAGAATTAGAGTCCACCCTGGATTCTACCACCAAATGAAGCAAACTTTGTGGATAATTGTCAACATTTACCTTTAATCCAAGGCTTCTTAAACTTTTTCCACTCATGCCCGCTTTTTGCCCAAGAAATTTTTATGCAACCCCTTCTATATATGTAAAATAGGTAATATAAATCAAACATTTACTGATATTAAATCATAAAATTATTTTAAAATAATTCTTTGATATACATAAAATTTTGCAATTAATTAAAGACAAAAGCAAATTTGCATACTAATGAAATGAATTTGTTTATTTTTACATACAGAATTAAATTCTGGTGTAATATTTGATGCTGCAGAACACAGAGCATCTTCAACATTTTTCAGAGTTGATCACTATTTTGATTTTAAAATAGGCAGTGCTGGGAATAGTGCTTTGCATAAATACATAGTAACAAAATAGCAGAAGTATGTTTAGGGACATTTTAGAAATTGTTGAAAATTCTATCCTAATCTCAAGCCAAAATTTATTTAATGATTTTATATCTACATAAAAACACTCCAATTCATAACATTCAATAATCTCAAATCCGCACCAAGGTGTTTCTGGCAGCATCCTGTGGAATTAAATAGTATGATAACATGCACAGTGCAAAGTATGCAAGTTGTGTGTTCAGAGCCAAGACTGCAATGAAGTTGCTCTATGTGACACAGACAGTCATTGACAGGTAGGTAAATTCAAAAGCCCCTGGAAGAGCAAGATCTTCCAGACCACCGGCCCTGCTTCCTGTTAATACCTAAGCCTTGGTAGCTGTCTGAAAGGTCCAGACCGCTCTTGTAGATATGTGATCTGTCAACTGCCTTTATAGGTGATGCTGTCCCTACCTCCTCATCTACACCTACCAAAGGCACAGAAATGAAAATTCTTGTCACTAAAATCCTTGCTACTGTCAAAAGGTTCATCATCAAAATAGTTATGATTTTATCAATGACATTGATAATATCATTACGATATAATGTGACATTAAATAAGATGCATTGCCACAGGGCCTTTCCATCATACTTAGAGTTGAAATCACCCATATGAATTATATTCCCTTGTGAATATTAGCTGCTTGATAGCAGGGGCTGTCTTGTTGTTGCTGTTCTTGTTATTGTCTGTTTGTTTC
>CM053580.1:340751986-340775999 GCA_028627135.1 Pseudochirops cupreus
CACACACACACACACACACACACACACACACACACACACACACACACACACATGCTCCAAAAAACTACCAAACAAAAACCAAGCAAACCAGGAAGGACAATGTCTGGACTAGAGCCAAATTTCAATAGGATGAGAATTAAGTGATGTAGAAGTAACTTAAAAAAGAAAGAGAGAGAAAAAGAAAAAAAAAAGAACAAAGCTTTTAATTTCTTTACAACTGTTAAGAAATTTGTAATTTTTTAAAAAAAATCTAAAGCCTATTCCAGAATCTTGTGAAAAACTCTCTAGGAAGATAATTGGTTAATAGATGATAGATTAACACCACATACACTTTAATTAGGTGATTGCATTTAAAGGCAATCTACTTTATTTATTCTTTGAATGGATTAGAAGAGGGTTTCCCCATCACCCTTCCTTCCCTCTTTCAATCTACAAAGGCACTTTCACTATAATTTAGATTCTTAATATAGATCTCTGGAGGGATCCTATTGAGTCCACAGTGGGAGTAATCATGAAGAAATGTGATAGTGACTTGATTGTTAAGTTTTGGAAAGTTAACCCGGTCTATGTTTGAAAGTGGTTTTGTTTTGTTTTGTTTTGTTTTCCTTGCTAAATGTAATCCATAAATGTTACCTGAAGTTGTCTGAGGCTTAGAGTTATGTTGGACATTTCTCTCTCTCTCTCTCTCTTTAGGGCTTGAATAAAGAATAATGTTAAAATTAAATAAAATAGTTTAAGGCCAATTAATCCAATTGGCAAAGTACAGTTCTAGTATTAATATTTTTTTCAATAGTGTGAAATAAGAAAGTAGTGACAAAAAACAAAATATACAGCTATTTAAGGCTTGCTAAAACACTTTGCATATGTTAACTCATTTCCTCCTCACAACAACCTCCATGTAAGTGCTATAATTATTTGCATTTTAGATATGAGGAAGGGTATCTAGGCAGTGAAGTGGATAGAGAACTCAACCTGGAATCAGGAAGATTCATCTTCCTAAGTTCAAATTTGGCCTCATACACTTACTAGTTGTGTAACCCTGAGCAGATTACTTAACTCTGTCTGTTTCCTTATCAGTAAAAATAATCTGGGGAAGGAAATGGCAAACCACTCCAGTAGTTTTGCCAAAAAAAATGGTGTCACAAAGGGTTGGACATTACTAAAAATGACTAAACAACAACAATGAAAACTGATGTATCAAGAGCAAGTGACTTACTCAGCTACACACAGCTACTAAGTATCTGAGACAGAGTTTTAACTTAGGTCCTCCTGACTTCCATCCAGCTGCCTAGGTATTTGAAAAATATATGTACCTTGTTTTCCAGTAGTTTAGATGTAGACAAGAGAAGAGATATGACACCATTAATTAAAGGAAAGGAAATAAAATAGAGAGACACCAAAGAAGAGAGTCAAGTGGAAGCTTTTGTTTTGCTCTGATGATAAGAACAGGAGATATTTTATTATGCTTGAAGGTATCAGGGAAGGTTACAGAAAAATAATAGTTGAAAATTTGGAGGAAGAAAAGAATGTTTGAAAGGTGACAAAAGGAGGGGATGAAATGCACAAACAGAGAGGTTGGCATTGGCAAGGAGAAGGGTACCTTGTCTTCTAAGTCTGGAAAAAAAAAGAGGAGAGGAGAGGGAATGATGCTGAGGGGTTTTGAATTGTGGAACTGTGTGAACTGTGGAAACTCCTCAAAATTTGTCTCATTTTCCCCACCATGGAAATATGAGATGAAGTTCTCTGTTGAGAGGGAAGATCACTGTGAGGGCAAACTTGACTAAAAAGCACCTGAATACTTTTTTCAGTAATTTATACTTTAATATGAATGAATTTCCTCTGTCTGTCTGTCTGTCTGTCTGTCTGTCTCTCTCTCTCTCTCTCACACACACACACACACACACACACACACACACACACACACAAACTCCAAAAAACTGCCAAACAAAAACCAAGCAAACCAGGAAGGACAATGTCTGGACTAGAGCCAAATTTCAATAGGATGAAAATTAAGTAATGTAGAAGTAACTTAAAAAAGAAAGAAAGAGAGAGAAAAAGGAAAAAGAAAAGAACAAAGCTTTTAATTTCTTTACACTAAACTCCATTACAGTGACTATATGCTTATATATACACATTTAAATCTGGACCACCAGTGTTACTCTTTGAAATACCTCTTTCTTTCTGTAATATTATTTATAAGGATGGTCTGAGGATGCAGTTTACAAATATAATCTGAGATCCAACTAATAGTATTTCTTTCTTTTTCTTTCAAAAGCTTGTCAAACTGAAAACAAGCGAAAGGACTGGGCAACAAATGAAGTTACATATTGTCAGTAAAATCATGTCATCCCTTAAGATTTTCTTCACTTTACACCAAGGAAATTAGGGATCCTATTAAACTGTTGAGCCCAAGTATTCAGTAGCAGTGAAGTTTTCAATGACATGAAAAATATTCTTTCTCACTTGGCTACATATGGTAGAAAAACATATTAAATTATTGTATGAATATTTGCATTGTGTGGGCTGACACAAGTACATACGGAAAAGAAGCTGAAACCTTTCACGTTGGCAGTAGTACTTAGGTTTCTAGAAACTGTGTTGTTTTTTTTTTTTCATTCTGTTGCTATGCAGCAACCAATACTATGTTACAGTTTGGTCTTATTCCAATATACTATTAAGCCAAAACTATATTTTCTTATGAATTTCATTTATATAAACAGGAAAAAGTTACTCCTGAAAATATATAAATTTGAAAAAAAAACTGTGAAGTAAATTTCAATTGTGTTTCACACTTTATTTCTTTAGAAATCTCCTCTCCCATTTCTCCAATGATTAATCAGTGTCACTGAATGCCTTTCCAACTTAACATTGCCAGTTTTAATCTTTATAATACCAAGTGGACATTTGGACCCAACATGGTCACATATACTCAGAGTGCCATAGTTCATTACATTCATTATGGGTGGTCAGTAGAAAGATATCTCATTGGGGCACATTTCTTACTTATGTCCCTAGCCAATTACCCCACTAAGTTCTAGACTTATTGCCTACTCAAATGGTACACTGAGATAGATATTAATCAATTCATCAATCAACAGACATTTATTGAGTATCTCCTATGTGCCAGGAATTCAGCTAGAGTCATCAACTCTAATTTCTTTCCATAAGATGGAGGATCATTAGGATTTAACATATGTCTTGCTATTATCCTTTACAGCTCTGAAGAATCTGAATACTTTCATCTGACCTACCCTGACCTTAACCTAACAATCTTGTTGTCTGATACTCTGCTGAATCCCTGATATTCTCAGCCTTTGTACCAGCCTTGCAGCTGAAATTTCATTTATATATTGGTTCCATCAATTAAAGTATGAGATCATTGGGAGGTAAAATTGTATTATTGTTCTTTTTTATATCTCTAGCTCTTAGCACAGTATTTAGCATATAGCAACTATTTAATAAAAGTTTTTTTCATTCATTCAATTAAGGGTCAAGAAATATTTCAGCAAATGAAAAGCAAGTTAGAAAACAAAAATAAGAGAGAGAACTGTGGAGCTAAATAGTATATCTCAGTATTTTTTTTCCTATGGCAGCCTGATGAATAAGTATAAGTTTACATCTCTTAAAGTATTCAAAGAGTACATACATACATACATATATATGCACACAGATTTTCTTTTGTCATGTGATATTTAACATCATTTGTAAAAGTTGAATTAACATAGAAGCATATTACAAAATTTAGATCTAGTTTTAT
Organism: Pseudochirops cupreus; assembly: GCA_028627135.1. Classification (NCBI taxonomy): domain Eukaryota; kingdom Metazoa; phylum Chordata; class Mammalia; order Diprotodontia; family Pseudocheiridae; genus Pseudochirops; species Pseudochirops cupreus. The sequence goes on from CM053580.1 coordinate 340,755,744, forward strand.
ACGGTCAAAAACAAAAACAAAAACAAAAACCCTTCAAATATCATGGATGAAATTTGGGGATTATTAAGAAGAAATAAAAAAAGTTTGCCTGAGTTTGGATTATCCAATTGATCTTTTGTTACTATGTTGTAAATGTGTTTGTGATATGATCATTGCATGATTTGCTATGCAAAATGAAGGAAAGGGAAATTATTTACTCAACATAATCTTATACTTTGCATTTTGAGTAAAGGAGGGATAGGGAGTGGCAAAAATTATTAGGAAATGTGAGGGGGTGGGGAGGGAATGAAATGAAGATATCTGATTGGTTGAAAAGTTAAAACCAATCTACTGTGATTTTTTGCATTATATCCCCTTCTAGCTTAGATGCATATAGTAATATAAACATCTCAGGCCTTCTATACTGGTGTAGATTCAAAGCTCCTTGAGATCAAAGTCAAGATGAAAGTTAAAGTCAATTTATTGCTTGGGTTTGCTGAATACTTCAGGAAATTCAGAGGACTTCTGCTATGTCTATCAAAACCAATATACTATTATCCCAATTTTATAGATTAAGGAAATAAGGCTCAAAAATAATGAAGTGACAATAAAAGTGACAAACTAAATAAATGGCAACTCAGGACCTCAAATCCAGATTTTATGACTTTATTTTACCTGTGTATGCATTCTATGCTTTAAAAGAATAAAACGGCAGGTATTTGTTAAGACTGGCTCATGTGAGAAAGGAATCAGAGTTACTGTCTCAATCTATGATAGAGAAAAAGCATTCAAATTTCATGAAGCTACAGTCAAGATCACTCAAGATTTAGCAAGTAACACAATAAAGGGATAGTGGATTTAGAATTTGATATTTCAGAAGGCAAAAGTGCTGAGATTACAACCAATAACAACCTATCTGGCAAAGCAGTATAGTCCTTCAAGAGAAAAACAGATATTTAATGAAAGAGGTTTTCAAGTATCCTGATAAAAAAATCAGAAGTGAATAGAAAATTTAACTTTCCAATATGAAACCTCCCAAAATCATAAAAAGATAAACATGAAACAGAAATCATAAGTAACTCAATAATATTTCTAGATGGGAAGATGAGATACATGTATTCTAAGAACTTTGCAATTAGTGGGGCAGTAAGGAGGCTTTTACATAGAAAGAGGGGATGAGAATGAGTCAATTATATTTGGATGGTGTAAAAAAATAGGTGAGAAAGAAGGATGCCTTGGGAGAAGGGGTAAGGAAGAAGAATGAGGAATTATCTCACATAAAATAGGCTTGGAATGAAAAGCATTTAGAGTGGAGACGAAAATGGTGAGGAAGATGATGGGCAATGCATGCACTTCACTCACATCTAAACTGGTTCTAAGAAAAAAGCTATATATAGTATATATAATATTTATAAGCATAATATTGTATGTAATGGTGCAATATAGAGAACACTCAATTGTTAATAGAAACCTGTCTTACCCAACAAGTAAGCAGGAATAGAAGGAGATAATAGAAAGTGGCCAGGCTGGAGTAATAAAAGGGAGAATAATTTAAAAAAAAAAGTCAGTGGTCAGAAAGAGAACAGATTGGAGAGAAGCGATAGGATAAAAAGGAAGAGAGAAGAGAAAGATAGTCCACATCAAGGGATATGGAAGCATATATGAAATATTAATTAGAAACTATATGATATAATCCTAAAGAATGAATGTGTTGAAGAACAACTCATAGAAATAGTCAATAATTTCATTAAAGAGGATGACAACATTCCAAAATTTTCTGGATCCAGCCAGTACTTAGGGAAAAAATGTATAGCTTGAAATACATACATCAATAAAAGAGAGGAAAAAAAGAAATCAATGTAGTTGGCATAGACCTAGAAAAGAACAATGACAATGACAAAAACTTTCAAAACAAAGTTAAAATCTGCTATTAAATACCACGTGGAAATCCTGGAAATTAGAGGAGAGATTAATAAAATCAAAAGTAAAACAAACAAAACATTGAACTAATATATAAGAGAGGAGGTGGATTTATGAACAAACACATAATGTAAATAAACCATTGGTTAATTTGATTTAAAAAAAAAAGAAGAAAATCAAAATAGCAGTAAGAAGAATGAAAAGATGAATGTGCCACCAATGAAGATTCAATTTAAGCACATATTAGCAGTTATTTGGCCAAATTATAGTCTAGTAAAATCAAAGTGAAGTGATGAATATTTACAAAAATATAAACTGTCCAGATTAAGAAAAGAGGAAACAGAATGACCAAATAACCCTGTCTTAGAAAAATAATGAAAACAAGTCACCAATGAATTTCCTATTAAAAATCCCTGGGCTCAGATGTATTTACACGTGAAGTATCCTATAAAATTTATTTTAATGACACAAATATGATTGTGACACTTAAAACAGGGAAAACAAGAACTGAGAAAGAAATAATAGAAAAACTTATGAATGAAGATCAAGATTTTTTTTTCAAATAAAATTTCAAATAAAATACCAGGAAGGAGATGATAACAATATAGCAAAACATCATGCATTATATTTATACCAGGAATGCAAGACTGGTTCAGTATTAGGAAAATTACCAGCTTAATTGACCAAATCAATAGCAACAATTATGAAAGTCATGTGATTTTATAAATAAATAAATAAAAACTTTTGACAATATGTAACACCCATTCTTATGAAAAACACTAGAAAGCATAGAAATCCATGGAATTCTTTAAAAAGTTATAAGTACCATCTATCGGAAACCAAGAGCAAGCATTAGACAAAACAGAGATAAACTTGAAGTCTTCACAATAAGATCAGGGGTGAAACAAGGACATCAATTATAAGCATGATTTTTCAATATTGTAATAGAAATGCTAGGCATAGAAATAAGAAAAGAAAAATAAATTTAATTAATAAAAATGGGCAATGAGGAAACAAAGCTATTACATCTGCAGATGATATGATGATATACTTTGGGAGTCCCAAAGAATCAACTAAAAAACTTTTTTTAAGTGTGCCTCCCACTCCAAAAACCTTTAATACCTGTAAAATACGACTCTAAACAAATTTTAGAGCTACAGAACCCACAAAGTGAGAGAAACAGATATCCTGCTAAAGGCAGCCTGGCAGGCTGATGGGAAGGGTCTATCAGAGAGGACTGGGAGCCAAACATAGTCCCATGTAAAACACCTGTGACCAGAACCAGGGTGGCTCCAACCTGTGGCACAGACAAGCTAGAGCAGACTTTAGGAGAGTGAATCAACAGAAGCTATGGTGGTTTCCAGACTTCTTAACCCATAAATACCAAAAAGAAAGTAAAAGGTCAATAGGGAACTGTGTGGGAAATGGGTGATGGAAGAGAGTGGTCTGGTCCCTGCCCCTGGAGCAAGAGGTGGAGGAGGAGTGGTGGCTGCAGCTGCTGCTATGTGAATGCTTATAAAGGTACTGGCCTTCAGATCAAAGGGAGACAAAGAGACCATTCAGAAGGAAATCACTCTGGCTTTGACCTGCTTAGATTCGGGTTGCAGTCTTGGGTGATGGTCCTGGGTGTGTGGCCAGTGTGCCAGAGCTTGGGGTGTCTGTAGAGAGGGTGTCCTCATCATAGCTCTGACAACATATGTGAAAACACTAGTGATTTGGGACATAGCTCTCTGAAATCTGGAAGCAGAATTTTACCATGGCAATGAGCTCAAAAGTCAAGTAATTGGCTGTCAAGAATAGCAAGTAGAAGAAGTGAAATCAGACCATAGCATACTTTTTAGGGACCAAAATGATCAAAACATGGAAGCAAAAGAAGTCAATGAAGTCAAAACTCCTGCATGAAAAGCTTCCAAGAAAAATATGAGCTGATTACATGCCATGGTGGAGCTCAAGAAGGATTTTGAAAATGAAGTAAGAGAACTGGAGGAAAAATTGGATATAGAAATGAAAATGATTCAAGAAAATGATGAAAAGTAAGTCAACATTCTGCTAAAGGAAGAAAATAACAACTTAAAAAATAGACTAACTCAAATGGGCAAATTGGGCAAAAGAGGCCCAAAAAGCCAATGAAGAGAAGAATGCCTTAAAAAGTAGAATTGTGGGGGTAGATAGGTGGTATAGCAAATAGAATACTGGCCCTGGAGTCTGGAAGACTCAAGTCAGTCGGACCTCAGTCACTTAACACTTAACTAGCTGTGTGACCTTGTAAGCCTCCCTAATAACCCCCCCCCCCAAAAAAAAAGTCAAATTGCCCAGATGGAAAAGGAATTTCAAAAGCTTACTGAAGAAAATTTCTTCAAAATTAGATTGTAGCAAATAGAAGCTAATGACTTTATGAGAAATCAAGACACTATAAATCAGATCCCAACAAATGAAAAAAATAGAAGGGAATGTGAAAGATCTCATTGGGAAAACCACTGACCTGGAGAACAGATCCAGGAGAGATCAATAAAAAAATTATTGGACAGCTGAAAGTCATGATGAAAAGAAGAGCCTGGACATTATCCTTCAAGAAACTCTCAAGGAAAATTGCTCTGATATTCTAGAACCAGAGGGCAAAATATAAACTGAAAGAAGGCACCAATCTTCTCTTGAAAAACATCCCAAAAAGAGAACTCCTAGGAATATCATAGGCATATTCCAGAATTCCCAGGTCAAGGAGAAAATATTACAAGCTCCCAGGAAGAAAAAAATTTGAGTATTGTGGAAACAAAATCAGGATAACACAAGATCTAGCAGCTTCTACACTAAGGGACTGATGGGCTTGGAATATGATATTACAGAGGTCAAAGGAGTTAGGATTAAAACCAAGAATCACTTACCCAGCAAAACTGAATAGAACACTTCAGGGAAAAATATGGTAATTCCATGAAACAGTGGATTTTCAAGTATTCTTGATGAAAAAAAAAATTGAACAGAAAAGTTGAATTTCAAATACAAGAACCAAGAGATGCACAAGCAGGTAACCAGGAAAAGAAATCATAAGGAACTTATTAAAGTTGAACTATTTACATTCCTCCATGAAAAAACTATAATTATAACTAAGACTTTTGTCAGTATAAAGATAGTTGAAGGGAATATATATATATATATATATATATATATATATATATATATATACATATGTAGGTATAGGAGGGTATATGTGTGTATAAACACATGCGAGTATGCATATGTGTGCATATGTATATGTAGACAGAGGGAACAGGATCAGTTGAATAAAAAGAGATGATATCTAAAAAATAAAATTAAGAGGTGAGAGAAGAATATAATGAGAGAAGAAAAAAAAGAGAGACAGAATAGGGCAAATAATCTCATATAAAGGAGGCAAGAGAAAACTGTTAAAATGGAGGGGAAGAGCAGGAAGGTGAAGGAATGGGTCAGCCTTACTTTCATTGAATTTGGCTAAAGAAGGGAATAACATATACATTCATTTGAATATCTTACCCTATAGGAAAGTAGGGGGAAAGGCATAAGAGGGGGGATGATAGAAAGGAGGACAGACTGCTGGAGAGGGTAGTTAGAAGCACATATGTTTTAAAAGTGACAGGGTCAAAGAAGAAAATAGAATAAGTGGAGAGAGGAATAGGATGGAGGGAAATATAGCTAGTCTTTTACAATGTAACTACTATGGAAACATTTTATGTAACTACACATCTACAACTTATATTGAATTGCTTATGTGAGAGTGGGTGAGGAGGGAAGAAGGAAAAAAAATCTTGACATCAAAGTTTTAAAAACAGATGTTAAACAAAAAATGTTTTTTAACATGCAACTGGGAAATAAGATATATAGGCATTGGGGTATAGAAATCCATTCTGCCAAACTAGAAAGTTAGAGGGGACATGGGGGTATTGTATCTAATAAATATAAGATATGAGACAGCAGATTGGGGGAAAGGGTATTCAGTAGGCTTGCTATCTTGGGGTGGGGTATAGAGGAGAGTCAGGGAGAAAATTTGTAATTCAAAATCTTGTGGAAATGAATATTGAAAACTAAAAATATATTTTAAAAAAAGAAAAAAATTCAAATTCAAACAATTTTCTACTTCAGCAAAGTTGCATGATATAATATAAAACACTTGGCAGTCTACTTGCCAAGATAAACCCAATGATTATATGAACCCAATTACAAAACACTTCTCAAATAAAGACTGATCTAAACAACTACAGAAATATTATTCATGGATAGACTGAGCCAATATAGTATAAAAAATGAAAATTCCACCTAAGTTAATTTACCCTGGGGACAAAAAGTGCTGGAAAAACTGGAAATCAGTATTGCAGAAACTAGGAATAGACCACTATCTCACACCACATTCCAAGAAAGGGCAAAATAGAGAAATGATCTAGCCATAAAAGATGAAGGCATAAGTAAATTAGGAGAGCATGGGAAGGTGTAGCTGTCAGATTTATGGAAAAGGCAAGAGTTCATGACCAAAGAAAATATAAAGAACACCACAGAATGTAAAATAAAATATTTTTATGTCATAAAATTAAAAATGTTTGTACAAATAAAATGAATACATCTGCATCAGAAGGTAAATAGAAAACTGTGGGAAAATTTACAGCTGTTTTCTCTTATAAAGGTCTCATGTCTCAAATATAAAGAGGACTGAGTCAAATCTGTAAGAGTCATTCCCCAGTTGATTAATGGTCAAAGGATAAGAACAGAGGTTTTAGAAGAAGAAATCAAAGCTATCATAGTTACCAAAAAATGCTCTAAATCACTACTGATTAGAGAAATGGAAATTATAAAACTCTTGAGGTACCACCTCACATCTATCAGATAGGTTAACATGACAGAAAAAAGGGAAATGATAAATGCTGGAGGACATGTGGAAAAATAGGTGAACTAAATGTACTGGGATTGTAAAATGGTCCAGACATATGGAAAAATAATTTGGAACTATGCCCAAAGGCCTACAAAACTGTGTACATCCTTTGACCTGGAAATACTACTGTGAAGTCTGTATCCCAAAGAGATTGAAAAAAAAAAAAAACAAGAGGTAAGCATATTGGTACAAAAATATTGATAGCAGTTCTTTTTGTTGTGGCAAAGAATTGGAAAGGGACAGGATGCTCATCATTTGGAAAATGAATGAACAAGCTGAAGTATATGATTGCGATGGAATGTTGTTGTGCTATATGAAATGATAAGCAGGAAGATTTCAGAAAAAAAAATATGAGAAGACTTACATGAACTCATGGAAAGAAAAGTGAAGAGAACCCCACATATGTTGTAGATAGTAACAGCAATATTGTAAGGATGATCGAGTGTGAAAGACTTAGCTACTCTGATCAAAATAATAATTCAAGATAATTCCAAAGGACCCATGAAGAAAAAATGGAATACATTAATATATCGAGAGAAGTGATGAATTCTGAATGCAGAATGTTTTTTTAATTTCTTAATTTTTATTGCTTAATTTGTGTTTTCTTTTGCTGCATCATTAACATGGAACTGCCTTTTCCATACCTTCATATATATAATTAATATCACATATCTTTCCATCTCAAAGAACATGGAAGGAGCAGAGGAGGAAAATAATTTGGAACTCAAAAATTTTTTAGAAATGCTCATTTTTTTTTTACATTTTATTGGGGAATATTTTACAAAATAAATACACAATTTTTATAAAAAATAAAGAAAAACATTTTCAAATTATTATTTATAAGTTTTTAAAAATTGATTATTTTTTTAGTTTTCAACATTCATTTCCACAAGATTTTGAGTCACAAATTTTCTCCTCATCTATGCCCTACCCCATACCCCAAGATAGCAAGCCTACTTAATATCCCTTCAACCAATCTGGTCTCTCTTCTTTCCTCCCCCAAAGCCCCTCTAAATTTCTCGTAGGGCAAGATGGATTTCTATACCAAATTGTCAGATTCTTTTTCTTCTTCCCTTCTCACCCACCCCAATTGGGAAGATGAGAAATTCAATATAGGTCGTACATGAGTAGTTGTGCAAAACATTTTCATAATAGTTATATTGTGAAAGACTAAATATGTTTCCCTCCATCCTATTAAACCCCCTATTTATTCTATTTTCTCCTTTGTCCATGTCCCTTGTCAAAAGTGTTTGCTTCTAAATACCCTGTCCCCCATTCTGTCCTCCATTCTATCATACCCCCTCTCATCCCCTTCCCCCCTACATTCCTGTAGGATAAGATACTGAATTAAGTGTGCATGTTATTCCCTCCTTAAGGCAAATCAGATGAGAGTAAGGTTGACTCATTCTCTTTCACCTTCCTGCTCTTTCACTCTACTGTAACCTTTTCTTTTGCCTCTTTTGTGAGGTAATTTACACTATTCTATCTCTCTCTTTCTCCTTCTCCTAATTATATTCCTCATTCACCCCTTAATTTTAATTTTTAGATGTTATTCCTTCATATTCAACTCATCCTGTACCTTCTGTGCCCATATATATGTACACACACACACACACACACACACACACACACACACACACACATACACACACACACATCCCTTCAACTATCCTAATACTGAGACTTTTCCATGTAGGAATGTAAATAGTTTAACTTTAACAAGTTCCTTATGATATCTTTTTTCCTTTTTACCTTCTCATGCTTCTCTTGTTTCTTGCATTTGAAAGTCAAATTTTCTGTTCAGCTCTGGTCTTTTCATCAAGAATACTAGAAAGTCCTCTATTTCATTGCGTATTTTCCCCTGAGGTATTATACTCAGTTTTGCTGGGTAGGTGATTATTGGGTTTAATCCTAGCTCCTATGACCTCCAGAATATCATATTTCAAGCCCTTTGATTCCTTAATGTAGAAGCTGCTAGATCTTGTGTTATTCTGATTGTGTTTCCATAAAACTCAAATAGTTTCTTCCTGACTGATTGTAATATTATTTACTTGACTTGGGAACTCTAAAATTTGGCTAGGATATTCCTAGGAGTTTTCTTTTTGAGATCTTTTTCAAGAGTAGATCACTGAATTCTTTCGATTTCTATTTTGTCCTTTCACTTTCTAATCTGGTTCTAGAATATCAGGGCAATTTTCCTTAAGAGTTTCTTGAAAGATGATTTCTAGGCTCCTTTTTTGATCGTGACTTTCAGGTAGTTCAATAATTTTTAAATTACCTTCCCTGCATCTGTTTTCCAGGTCAGTGGTTTTTCCAGTGAGATATTTAACATTGCCTACTTTTTTTTTCTCTTTTTGGATCTATTTTATTTATCTTGATTGCTCATAAAGTCATTAGCTTCTGTTTTCTCCAGTCTAAGTTTGAAGGAATTATTTTCTTCAGTGAGTTTTTGAATTTCTTTTCCATCTGGCCAAATTGACTTTTTAAGGCATTCTTCTTCTCATTGGCTTTTTGGTTATATGAGTTAGTCTATTTTTGCCACATGAGTTAGTATATTTTTAAGGTGTTATTTTCCTCAGTGTTTTTTTGGGTCTTCTTTAGCAGACTGTTGACTCACTTTACATGATTTTATTGTGTCATTCTCATTTCTCTTCTCAATTATTCCTCCACTTCTCTTACTTGGAATTTCAAAGCACTTCTTGAACTCCTCCATGTCCTGCATACATTTCATATTTTTCTTGGTTGCTTTTGATGCACGAGTTTTGACTTTGTTGTCTTCTTCTGAAATTATGTTTTGATACTCTTTGTCTCCCCCCCCCCAAAAAAAAAGTTTCTGTGGTATGATTGGGCTTCCTCTGTTTGCTCATTTTGTCAGCTCATTACTTGACTTTTGAACTCTTTGCCATGGTAGAACTCTGCTTTCTGAGTGGAATATGCTGTGTCCCACATTTCTGGAGATTTCTGCAACTGTTGTCATAACTATGAGAAGGGTGCCCTCTCTACAGCTGCTACAAGCTCTGGCACACTAATGCTCCTCACCCAGTACCACCACCCAAAACTGAGACCCATGTTCAAGCAGGTCAAAGCAAGAGCAATTACCCTCTGAATGGTTGATTGGTCCCCCTATGATCTGTCAGCCAGGAGCTCTGGAGGCAGCCATGCAGCAGTAGCTGCAGCCCCTAGAGCAAGGGCCAAAATGCACTCTTCTCTCACCTAGTTCCAACAGAGTTCCCCACTAAACTTTTACTTTCTCTTTGGCGTTTATTGGTTGAGAAGTCTGAAAACTTCCACAACTGCCAGTGATTCACTCTCCTGAAATCTTCTCTGGCAGTCCTGGACTGGGAGTCTGTGCTGCCATGGTTCACAAAGACTGTGTTTGGAGTGATAGTCTGGAGTGATAGACCCTTCATGTCGATCTGCCAACCTGCCTTCAGTGGGAGATTTGTTTCTCTCTGTTACTTTGTAGGTTCTGTAGCTCTAAAGTTTGTTTATAGTAATTTATTTTTTTCTTGGCAGGTATTGGAGGTGGTTGGAGCAGGTACTCAACACAGCTCCTGCTTTTTACTTTGTCATATTGGCTCCACCCCAGAAAAAGTTTTGGAAAGAGGGTTTTAAGCTGTTGATTTATTAAAATCAATTATGCAAAACTGATTGAAAACCAGCAATCTGAAAGAGTCTAAACACCGGGTTAATAAATGGAAGCAAACAATAACAACAACCACAGCAAAACTAGAATTAAAAGGATAGTTCTTAGCTTCAGGTTGGAGTAGAATTGTTCTTTATATTAGCAAAATAACACATTTCTAATATAAATTTTCGGGGGTATTTATTTTTTGAAAATTAAATATATGATTCTCCCCCATTTCTGACCGCTTGTTTCTCTAAAGTTTTAATGGCACCAAACATTATTTCTTGTTTTTCATACAATAGAAATAGCAATATAAATTTTATGTGAAAGATAATTCAGTGGTGAAAATATTTAGTATCCCAAGAAAACACTTAAGTCATGAAATATAATGTCATACTAAGCAATATTTAAATTTTAAACTGACAGATGATTTTTTTATTTGATTATATTATTGCCATATTTGAATTAGATGGGAATTTGTATTTAGAAGCTACTGAATGGGAAAATAAAAAGTTTTTTTTTTCATCTCTAGAGAAGTGAATCTTGCTTATAAGTTCATTTTACTTAAAGATGCTTAAATAAAATAATAACATTTACAAAACATTTTAAATATTTTATTTTATTTGAGCCTCATTATAACCTTGCAAAATAAGTATAATTATTACTCTTATTTTGCAGGTAAGGAAACTGAGGCAGAATGATGAAGTGACTTTCCAAGAGTCACACAGAAAGTATCTAAGCAGGATTTGAATGCAGTTTTTTTTCTGACTCTAAATCTAGCACTTTATTCATTACATCACCTAGATGCCTTAAAATAAAGTAGATTCTACAACTAATTGCTCTGCAGTAATTTACAAGTCTTTGCATAACTTCATACCCAAATACACTTGCATTCATCTTTATTGTCCTTGCTCCCTACAAACATTTAACTAAGTTAAAGCAGTTGCTTCAAAAGAGTAAATGAAACCACCTTAGTGAGCAAACACTTCATTTAGCCTGCTAATACATTTTTAGTGAAACTATTAATTAGTCTAACCATTTGGAAAAACAATTTGGAAATAAAGGTGAAGTCACTATAACTGTTTCCTCTAAACTCAGAGATTCCACAAGGGAGCATATGCCACAGACTTTAAGGTATAGAATAAAACCAAAATAAAATTAAAATTAAAAAAATCTCTCAATGAGTCCCAACATATTTATAGATCACTTTGAATATTATTTTATTTTCTTCTTAAACATTTTATAAGAAATTCATATGAGGGAAGGAGATATTATTTTTAAAATGTATGCATGAAATAATCTCAAACATCCAGAAAAAAAATTTGAACACAAGTTACTCTCAGATTTGAGTTCCATCCAATGATAGAAATCAAATCCTATCCGTTCCTGCTTAACTTTCTTGTCCATATCCTCTCCTATGCTGTCCCTAGAAGTTCATCCAACTTTATGGAGGCTTCCTCACTCTTTCCTGACACTGTGAGTTTACCAGAGTATCAATCAGGCTGTCTGTCATGCCCTTTTCTTGTCAAATGAGCAGTCCAACTCATTTTATTATAAAGTTCCTTGATATCTATCTATATTTTAAGTATCTTAATACCTTAAAATTAAAAAGTTAATTTATCAAATATTACTGATCATCTATATGCAAGGCATAATGGTATATGATATAAGAGTAACACAGGAGTATATGGCATTATTTCAACTCCCTTTCCCCTCCAACTGTACCAGAATTACAATCTACTTAAGTGGGTAGCAATACACCAATAAATCTGATGCAAGAAATAAAATTATATATGGACCATGAGTCCTATTGATAGATAATAAAATCTATAAAATTTCAAAAGAGAGAGAGATCCTTTTCAGCAGGGATGATCAGAGAAGGGCTCTTGGTAGAAGAAGGATTTAACTCAGCATTGAAGGGTAGAAAGTTTTTAGGTAATCAGGGGAAAGTAGCATGTAAAAATCAGGGGAAAATCATGGAAAAAGTCTATTGTCCAAAACTTTTCTGGGGGAGGCTGGCAACTTGAATAACATGAATTTAATCTAATAATTAATATTAAAATACTGATAAAAGTTAAGATGGCCTTTGATATTGCAATATAAAAGGACAGAGCCAAGATAACAAGAGTAACAGGAAGAAATATAGTTGAACTCCCTCTCCACTCATCCTAGCTCCTAAAAACAGATTTAAGAAATATACTATGGTGAAGCCAGATGGCAGAGTAGAAGCAGGAACTTCATTGAGCTCTCATTCCAATTATCTCCAATACCTGAAAAAAATGACTCTAAACACATTTTAGAGCTACAGAACCTAAAAAGAGACAGAGAGAGAAACAAATGTCCCACAGAAGGCAGCCAGGCAGGTCAACAGAAAGGGTCATTCGCACTGTGCTGGGAGCCATGCACAGTCCCACATTAGCCATGCTGGCCCAGACCTGAGACTTAGACTGGCCAGAGCAGACTTCAGGAGAATGAATCATGGGCAGCTGTGGGAGTTTCCACGCTTCTCAACCCAAAAACACCAAAGAGAAAGTAAAAGGTAGGGAATCCTTTTGGCACTACGTGAGAGAAGAACATGGTCTGGCCCCTGTCCCTCAGGTGACAGAGGTGCCAGTGGGGTAGCAACTGTAGCTGCTGCCACATGGATGCCTCTGGATCTCCTGGCCTGCAAATAATAGGGGGACCATAGGACCACTGAAAGGATAATCACTTTTGCTTGGACCTACTTGCATCTGGGGTGCAGTCTTGGGTGTCTGTCCTAGGCTGAGGAATGCTAGCTTGCCAGGGATTGTTGTGGCTGTAGAGAAGGTGCTCTCCTAATAGCTCTGACTGCAGCTGCAAAAAACAGAGAATTTGGGACACAGTTCTCACCACTCTGGAAACAGAATTTTCCCATGGCAAAGAGCTCAAAAGTCAAGTAACTGGCTGGCAAGATGAGCAAACAGAGGAAGCACAATCAGACCATAGAATGTTTTTTGGGGAAAAAGAGGATCAAAACATTGAACCAGAAGAAGAAAACAAAATCAAAACTCCTGCATTAAAAGCCTCCAAGAAAAATAGGAACTAGTTGCAGGCCATGAAGGAGCTCAAGAAGGATTTTGAAAATAAAGTAAGAGAAATGGAGGAAAAATTGGGAAGAGAAATGAGAATGATGCAATAAAATCATGAAAAGCAAGTCAACAGCCTGCTAAAGGAGACCCCCAAAATACTGAAGAAAATAACACCTTAAAAAATAGACTAACTCAAATGGCAAAGAGGCCCAAAAAGCCAATAAGGAGAAGAATGCCTTACAAATCAGAATTGGACAGATGGAAAAGAATTTCAAAAATTCACTGAGGAGAATAATTCCTTTAAAATTAGATTGGAGAAAGTGGAAGCTAGTTACCCTATGAAAAATCAAGATGCTATAAAACAGATAAAAAGAAATGAAAAAAAATAGAAGATAATGTAAAATATCTCATTGGAAAAATTACTGACCTGGAAAATAGATCCAAGAAGGATAATTTAAAAATTATTCAACTAACTGAAAGTCATGATAAGAAAAAAAAAAAGAACTTAGAAATCATCTTTCAAGAAATTCTGAAGAAAATTGCCCTGATATTCTAGAACCAGAGGACAAGATAGAAATTGAAAGAATTCACCAATCACCTCTTGAAAAAGATGCCAAAAAGAAAAATCCAGGGAATATTATAGCCAAACAGTTGCCAGGTCAAAGAGAAAATATTACAGTCAGGAAGAAACAATGTGAGTATTATAGAAACACAGTTAGGAAAACACAAGATCTAGCAGCCTCTACATTAAGGGATTGAAGGTCTTGGAATGTGATATTCTGGACATCAAAGGAGCTAAGATTAAAACCAAGAATCACCTACTCAGTTTTGCTGAGTAATACTTCAGGGAAAAATGTAGAAATTCAATGAAATAGAGGACTTTGAAGCATTATTGATAAAAACAAACAGAACTGAAGAGAAAATTTGACTTTCAAATCCAAGAAGCCAGAGAAGCATGAGAAAGTAAACAGCAAAAAGAAATCATAAAGAATTTATTAAAGTTGAGCTATTTACATTCCTACATGGAAAAATGATAATTGTAACTCATGAGACTTTTCCCAGTATAAGGATAGTTGAAGGGAATATATTTGTACATATACATACATATGTATGTATAGGAAGGTGTATGTGTGTGTATAAATATATATGTTAGTGTATTTAAGTCTGCACATACGTAAGTAGACAGAGGACACCAGATGAGTTGTATATGAAGGGATGATGCCTAAACAATAAAATTAAGAGGTGCGAGAGGAATATATTCGGAGAAGGAGAAAGGAAGAAATAGAATAGGGTAAATTATTTCCCATAAAAAAGGCAAGAGAAAACTGTTACAATGGAGGAGAAGAGGAGGGAGGTCAGAGGGAATGACTGAACCTTAGTCTCATCAGATTTGGCTTAAGGATGGAATAACATACACACTCAACTGGGTATCTTACCCTACATGAAAGTAGGGGGGAAGGGTATAAGTTGTGGTATGATAGAAAGGAGGGCAGATTTGGGGAGAAGGTAGTTAGAAGCAAACATTTTTGTGTCACTTTGTCTTCTGTACAGGAGAGATGAAGTCTGACCCTTATTATTGCCTAGAGATTATATACCTATAAATTAAATAAATGATTTCTTCATTAGCATGAAGGAAAGGGTTGATAAGAAGACATTGCTTATATGCCTTCCTTCGTGAAGAGGATAAAAGAAATTTCCTCTGGCTATAATTGCTAGTTCATGTGGACTTATTCGCAGCTTATCTAATGAGAGCACAGCTCTAATAAAGCCATAGTAATAGGGTTCGCTTCTATGGGGGCTTGTCTCTTTCTGAATAAACTGAATGAGAGAAGATTTAGATCACTCAAATCTACTTTTATTGCTGTAAAATACATTGAAACTACTTGCTCTATTAAATAATAATATATTACATTTAAGAGACAGCCTGATATAAATACCAGAGAGCTAGAGTCGGGGTCAGGAAAAGCTGGCTTCAGATTAGGCCTTTAACACATACTGGCTATGGGACCCTAAACAAGTCATTTAATTTTTCAGGTTTCCAAACATATCTATAATATCTATGATGCACACACACGCATACACATATAAATTATGTAGGTTACATATCTAGATTATATATCCATATTTTATCTATATCTATATATCTATAACAGTATAAATTTCTAAATTTTTGCCAATCTTCATTGATGGAAAGAATAAGCTCATTAAGAATTCACTATACCAATTTATAAAACAGATTTGAATAAAATATATATTTATAAATCATTTGCATTTATATAGTTTGATCACTTATAAGATGCTTTCCAAAGTATACCATTTTACATCCAAGCAATATTATGAGGTAGCCAAGACATTTATTATCACCTGATTTTTTAATCAGCTAATTAATTTTTTATTTTCTAAATTCATTTCCCCAAGATTTTGAGTTCCAAATTTTCTCCCCATCTCTCCCCTCCCCCCCACCCCAAGATGGGGTGCATACAGATTATTTCTTCCCCCAGTCTACCATCTCTTCTATCACACCCCCTCCCTTATCCCCTTCCAATTTATTTTCTTCTACAACAAGAAAGTTTTCTACATCCCACTGCCTGTATATCATGTTTCCCAGTTGCATGTAAAAACAATTTTTAACATTTGTTTTTAAAACTTTGAATTCCAAATTCATAACTTTCTTCCCTTCCCATCCACCCTCATTAAGAAGCAAGCAATTAAATATAGGTTATAGTCATGCTTTGAAAAACTAACTATATTTCCTACCATCCTATCCTGCTCCTCATTAATTCTATTTTCTCCTTTTACCCTGTACCTTTCCAAAAATGTTTGCCTCTGACTATCCTTCCTCCATTTTGCTCTGCCTCCTATCATACCCTACTGGTTATCCTCTTCTCCCTTACTTTTCTGTAGGGTAAGACACCCAGCTGAGTGTGTATGTTATTCCCTCCTTAAGGGGCAGGGATGAGAGTAAGTTTCTGATGAGAGTAAGGTTCAGTCATTCTCTCTGACCTCCCTCCTCTTCCCCTCCATTGCAACAGTTTTCTCTTGCCTTTTTCATGTGAGATAATTTATCATATTCTATCTCTTCCTTTCTTCTTCTCCCAATATATTCCTCTCACCCCTTAATTTTATTGTTTAGACATCATCCCTTCATATTCAACTCATCTTGTGCCCTCTGTCTATGTATGCATGTACAGATTTATACACACACTCACACATATATTTATACACACATACACCTTTCTATACATATATATGTATGTATGTATACATATATATTCCCTCCAACTGTCTTCATACTGAGAAAAGTCTTATGAATTACAATGATCATTTTTCCATGTGGTAATGTAAATAGCTCAACTTTAATAAGTTCCTTATGATTTCTTTTTCCTGTTTACTTTCTCATACTTCTCTTGCTTCTTGTATTTGAAAGTCAAATTTTCTCTTCAGCTGAGTTTTTATCGAGAGTGCTTCAAAGTCCTCTATTTCATTGAATTTCCATATTTTTCCCTGAAGTATTACTCAGCAAAACTGAGTAGGTGATTCTTGATTTTAATCCTAGCTCCTTTGACATCCAGAATATCATATTCCAAGCCCTTCAATCCCTAAATGTAGAAACTCCTAGATCTTCTGTTATCCTAATTGTGTTTCTACAGTACTCAAATTGCTTCTTCCTGACTGCTTGTAATATTTTCTCCTTGACCTGGCAACTATTTGGCTATAATATTCCCTGGATTTTTCTTTTTGGGATCTTTTTCAACAGGTGATAAGTGTATTCTTTCCATTTCTATTTTGCCCTCTGGTTCTAGAATATCAGGGCAATTTTCCTTGAAAATTTCTTGAAAGATGATCATGACTTTCAGGTAAGTCCAATAATTTTAAAATGATCTCTCCTGGATCTATTTTCCATGTCAGTGGTTTTTCCAATGAGATATTTCACATTGTCTTCTATTTTTTAATTCTTTTGGTTCTGTTTTATAATTTCTTGATTTCTCATAAAGTCAATAGCTTCCATTTGTTCCATTCTAATTTTGAAGAAATTATTTCCTTCAGTAAGCTTTTGGATCTTCTTTCAAATTTGACCAGTTCTACTTTTTAAGGCCTTCTTCTCTTCTTTGGCTTTTTGGACTTCTTTTGCTATTTGTGTTAGTCTATTTTTTTAAGGTGTTATTTTCTTCCGTATTTTTTGAGTCTCCTTTAGCAGGCTATTGATTAACTTTTCATGATTTTCTTGCATCATTCTCATTTCTCTTCCTAATTTTTCCTCCACTTCTCTTACTTGATTTTCAAATATATTTTGAGCTCTTCCATAGTCTGTGACCAATTAATATTCTTCTTGGAGGCTTTTGATGCAGGAGCTTTGACTCTGTTTTCTTCTGATTGTATGTTTCAATCTTCTTTGTCACCAAAGGCAGTTTATATGGTTTGATTTTTTTTAATGCTGTTTGCTCATCTTCCCAGTCAAATACTTGACTTTCTATCTCTTTGCCAAGGAAGGACTGTGATTCCAGTAGAGGTGAGGGTGAGGGTGAGTATGGCTGTACTGTCACAGGCTTCCGGGGTTTTGTATCAGATACTCAATCACCCATTGGCTGTAGGTCCAGAGCTCCTGAGTCAGGAACTACTGCTGCTTCTGCTGCTACTACCACTTCAGCCACCTCCACCACCAAAGAGCTGGGCCCGGACACCAGCCAGACAACCTCCTTTTTCACCCAGGTCCCACAGAGTTGTTCCACTGGCCTTCTATGCTTTCTTTTGTGTTTATGGACTGAAAAACCAGAAACTGCCACAGGTGCAGTGATTCATTCCCCTGAGACCTGGTCTAGCCTTGTCTGTGCTAGTGTGACCCTTGACAGACTGTGCTGTGCTCCTAGACCAGTGTGATAGGCCCTTCCTGTCATCCTTTCAGGTTGTCTTGGCTTGCAGATTTGCTTCATGTGGGTTTTGTAGCTCTAGAATTTGCTTAGAGTCATCTTTACAGGTAAATGGAAGGGTTTGGGGGCAGCTCAAGCCAGTCTCTGCTCTTACTCTTCCATCTTGACTTGGACCCCCATCTTAATTTTATACTCCCAGAAACTGAGATATAAAGAATTTAGATGATTTGTTTAAGGTGATACAGTTAGTAAGTGAGAGGGTCAGAACTCACACTGAAATTTTCGTTCCAAGCAAAACATACACACACACACACACACACACACACACACACATGCACACACACACATACACATTGATAGATAGATTGAAAATCACTGATTATTAATCAATTAGTCAATAAATATTTATTAAGTATTTATTATAGATCAGATACTGGGCAATATGTTATGGCTACAAAGACAAATTCAAAGTTACTGACCTCAAGGAGGTTATATTCTAAGTAAAAAGAGAAATTAAAATAATTTAAAGTATCTGACACCCATCAAATTGGCAGATGATAAATGTTGAAAACAATCAATGTTTTAGAGCCTGTGGGAAGGCATGAAAATTAATATTGTTTTGGTGGAGTTGCAAAATAGCCCCACTATTCTGGAAAATATATTTAAAATACTATACAGAAAGATGACAATTCATCCCCATCTCCCTGCCTTTGCATAGATTCTTCCCCTTGCCTAGAATATACTGCTTCCTCCCATTTAAATCTTTGAATTTTTGAATGTGAGAATTATTTTTAGGAGGATAACAGTTTAACTCTTGTGACATCAGATCTCCAAGAAAGAAAGTGTAGAGACCAAAGAGACAAGGCCCAGGCTAGATGCCTGGGGTTTACTTATAGTTCAGGGATTTTATAATGAGTGGAAACAGACACAGAAGAGTAGTCAAATAAGTTGCACAAAAAGTGAGTTATGTCCTGCAAATATAGAGAGTAAAGAGTACCCCAGAAGAGAAGGTGGCACATAATGTCAAATGCTGCAGAGAAATAAATAAGAGGGGAAGTGAGAAATTACCATTAGATTCGAAAATTAAGAGCATATTGCTGACAGCAGTTGAATGACAATGTCCAAAGTTAGACTTCAAAGCTCTGATGAATGGGGAAAGGAAGGAAAGATCAATGAAATACATAAGATCCTAGTTTGAGAGGGCCAGGAGAAATTAAAATCATTGGCCTACCTGAAAGCCATGATCAAAACAAACAAACAAAAAAAGAATTTAGACATCACTTTGCATGAAATTATCAAGGAAAACTGCCTTGATTTTCTAGAATCAGAGGGTAAAACAGAAATTGAAAGAATCCACTGATTGCCTCTTGAAAAAAGTACCCAAAGGAAAACTCCTAGAAGTATTGTAGTCAAATTCTAGCATTACCAGGTCAAGGAGAATATATTACAAGCAGCCAGAAAGAAAAAAAAATCAAGTATTGAGGAAATACAATCAGGCTAACGTAAGACCTAGCAGCCTCTACATTAAGGGATCAGAGGACTTGGAATATGATATTTCAGAGATCAAAAGAGCTAAGATTAAAACCAAGAATCATCTACCCAGCAAAACTGAGTGTGGTACTTCAGAGGAGGAAATGGACATTCAATGAGACAGAGAACTTTCAAGGATTCTTGATGGATATACCACAGCTGAATAGAAAATTTTACTTTCAAATACAGGATTCAAGAGAAGCATGAAAAGGTAAACAGGAAAGAGAAACCATAAGGGACTTATAAAAGCTTAACTGTTAATATTCCTACATGGAAACATCATAGTTGTAACTCATGAGTCCTTTCTCAGGTTTAAGGTAGTTGGAGGAACTATTTATTTATCTATATCCATCTATCTATATATTTATAGATAGAGATAGATAAATA
>CM053580.1:340776499-340806893 GCA_028627135.1 Pseudochirops cupreus
GGGCAGGATAGGAAGAAGGGACATTTAATCAGATTCCCATGGTGTGCTCACTATGGAGAGGTTCTGCGTAATTTCACATGTTCATCCTGTATTTGATTGCTTGTCCTTCCAGTGGGGATGGGTGGTGAGGGAGGAGGAGAAAGAATCTGAAATCTGGAGTTCCATATTCAAATGTTATGAATGTGTATCTATCTATCTATCTTTGTACATATATATATATATGTATATATATATATACATATGCAATTATCATTATTATTATTGACTACATCCAACTGGAACTTGAGATACACAGGCACTGCAGTTGGGAGATCCATCCTGCCCTACCAAAAAGTGACATAGTAGAGAATAGACTGGGGGAGGGGTTAAACACTGGGGTGGCTGTTTTGGGGTGGTGGGCGGGGGAAAGATGGGGAGAAAGTATGTAACTCAAAAAAAATTTAATAAAATAAATTTTAAAAAAATTTGAAAAAGAACTATTAAAAAAAAAGAAAATAAAAAAAAAAGAAAAAGGAAATTCATATGCATTCCAATATGGTAACATCAATAGTATTCCTACTCCATCAATTCATTGTTGAGATGTTATTTGTTTTTGTTTCACTAGCAAGATGAAACAATACATTTTAATGATTTTGCTTTGGAACTGTGATTCAGTGCCTGAGTTTAGCTTTGGAAAAATACCACTTACACTGCAATAAATTATATTAAAATAAACGTGGTATGTGTTAATATAAACATATTTTTAAGTAATCTGTTCCTTTTAACCATCCTCCCTCATTAAAAATTTGAAAGAAAACCCTTAAAAATAAAGCTCTCATTACATACCTTCATAGTCCAAAAACCAAATTCCCCTCACTAGCTATGTCCACAAGTATGTCTCTTTTAGCATTTTAAGTTCATCATCTCTCCAGTTAGTAGGTGAGTGACATGATTTTTCTTCCTTCTTTTACAGTTCTGGCTTGTCATTGTGTTGGTCACAGTTCTGAAGTCTTTTTAGAATATGATTATCATGATATAAATTATTTTCTCAACTTTCCTCACTTTGCTATGACTCAGTTTAGAAAGATCTTCCTCGTTCCTCTGAAAAGGTATTTTTCATCATTTCTTACATCACAGTAATATTCCATTACATTTATATAACACAATTAGTTTAGCTGTTCACCAATAGTAAGATAATCCTTTAACTTCCAATTTTTCAATTTTTAGTTTCCATTTTCCATGAAAAGAGCTATTATAAGTATTTTTTATGTTTATAAGCCCTTATGATCTTTATTTGATTTTTTTGGCGGTGTAGACCTAGGAGAGGTGTAATTAGATCAAAACATAGACACATTTTTTATTTGTAATTTTTAAAAACTTATTTGAAACAAGTACAAAATGAGAGAAAAAACATTACCATTTACACAGCAGAACTTGAGAGGATTCAGTATAAAGCAATAAATTCCTATTTCAGGAAAGCCCATAAAATAAATATTTTGCATTGTCTTCAAAGCTGACCAGCCTGTCTTTGCTTCTTTGTAGTTTTTCTGTTGTTCCCTTCTATACAGTTTTTGCTTCATTATTTCCCTTCCCTCTCCTCAGTCCACCCTACAGAAGGCTACAATCAAGCATGCATATCTATGTATATATGTGTGCACATATATATATAGATATCTATAAACATACACATATTACACATATACACTCATACACATATACATAAAACTGTACTATGCTTGTTTCTACTTGTCATCTGCTTCTCTGAAGTTAGAGAGTATTTTCCTTCTTAAGTCCAAGTCTTTCCATGCTTTTCAAAATCAACCACCTCATCAAAATGTGTACACATTTTAATGTTTTCTGGGCAGAGTTCCAAATTGCTTTGCAAAATTTCTGAACTAATTTACAGTTCCACCTACATTGAATTAATCTTCCTGTTTTCCTCCAGTCCCTTCAACATTTGTCATATTGCTTTTTTGGTAGGTGGGGTTGGTGGTATGGGGATCGTCTGTGGCAAATCATATTTGCTAAGCTGACAAGGTTGAAGTGGAACTTCTACAAAGTAGATACCACACTGATTAATTTGTATTTCTCTTATTATGAGTTATTTGGAATATTTTTAAAAATTTGGTTATTGATATCTTAGATTTCTTCCTTTGTTAATCACTTTTTCATATCCTTTAATCAGTTATCTCTTGGGAAATGGTTCTTGCATTCCTTGAATATCTTGTATAAAGAACCTCTATAAAAAAAAAACTACTGCAAAGAATTCTTCCCTCAGTTACCTGTACCCTACTAATTTAAATTATGTTGGTTTTGTTTTGCAAGTTTTTCTTTTACTTTATAAAATGAATATTGTTCTCTTTTTATCTTTTGTTATTCCCTTGCTCAGCTGTGAAGTTCTCCCATTCATAAATATGAAAATTAATTTCTTCTGTGCTCCTTTTGGTGACTTGTGATGTCACCTTTTATATCTAAATCATGTATCCATTTGGAATTTGCAGTACATAATGTTGTCCTATCCAGAGTTCCTTAGTCTTTTTCTACTTGTGGCCCCTTCAGTGCTTTTTAAACTCTGGATTGTGACCTCATAGTTTATATTAGAACAAAAGGTATTACAGCTATCCCTTCCACATTGTGGGGCTTAGGGATATGGTGGCTTGGCAATCTGAAAAAGACATGTAAATGTTTTTGGCTTTCCCTTTGTACTAGAAAAGAAATCTGATTTTTTTTTCCTTTTAAGGTGTGCTTATAGTACTTTATTGTAAAATTTGGATTAAATATTTGTCCATAGGCTCTGTGTCATCTGCTAACCTTCACCTGTCCTCTGTGGTTTCCACAAAATTCCCCAAAAATGCTCACTTGGAGGAACCTTCCTAACATTCAGACAAAACTTTGTTTCTGTACCCTAATTTAAATGCTTCATTAACTCTACCTAATCTAGCATCTCTTTAGTAAAGTTTATGGCATTTTTAAAAAATGGATTATATATAGTTATAAGTAGCTTACAAAGTTTATTAAGGTGGCGCTGGCTGGATAGAAATGTGAAAGAAAAGTAAGGGAGGAGATAGATTTTATTTTATTTTTTGTAACTTGTATCATTCATTAAAGGGATGGTTTAAATTGGTTTCACAAGCCTGAGTCTTCTGTTCCAATAGGTTCACAGGTGCCCAACATCTCTCCTCAGTCTCTTTTTTTCTGTGAAGCAGCTCTGTTCTCTTTAGCTTTTTTCATTAGTATCTTCTTTCCATTTCTTTAAACCTTTAACCCTGTGCTGCCTATTCTCTTCAGGAAAGACAGAATTTAAGTCTTGGGCAAGGCTATGGACATACCTTCCTGTTCAAAAATGGTGATAATCCTAAATTATTTTGAGAGTCAAGAGGAAAGAGTTCTCCCTATAAACTACAAATTCTGGTGTAACTATGAGTATTCTATTATCTTGGTGATTTGGAGCATTATATTCATTTTGCTGCTAATAGTTTACATTTCTTCATTTAAGAATGACAAGGGTAATCCTTCATTTATTTGGTCTTTCCAATGTCACTAGTCAGACTCTACTCATTTGTGTCAAAAGGGAGCAGCATTCCTGGGATTGAAGCAATCAGAATAATACTATCCAAATAGGCAAGAGTTATTATGTCTGTGGAATCTTTCTTCCACTTACACTCCTTGTTGTATTAAAAAACCTTTGGTGATCATGCATCTCCTGGATTTATTCCTCATTTGAGAGGAATGAAATTGTCTTTTTTATATCTTCCAAAGAATCTTATATGATTTTGTCATGCACAAAGGCACTTTATTATAAGGGAACCTTTATGTAGCATTTTTGCTCTGCTGAATCCAATGCATTCTCATAGTCAACAAGCATTAAGCATAGCAGAATTTCACATTCTTTATGCTTTTGTTCAGTCAAATGTGTACCAAGAAATATGTGGTTTGTTATAGAGTATCACTTGTGAAAACCTTCCCATTCTCCTCTCATACAGTTATCATATAAACTTTAAAGGCAGAAAATATGACTAACTAAATGAGAGGTTTTTTTTTTAATATGCATAGCCTAATATTAAACCATATACTAGATGATACCTAGAGGGAAAATCAATGAACCATTCTTGTTATATCTTTTTTTAAATTATCATTAATTCTTTTTTTAAAATAAATTAATTTATTTTCTTGTTTACATCATTACTTTCCATGAGATTTTGAGTTACAAATTTTCTCCCCATCTTTCCCCTACCCAGCACCTCAAAACATCCATCCCACTGTATAACCCCTCACCCAATCTTCTCTCTCCTATGTCCTTCCCCTCACCCCTCTGACTTTCTGGTAGGGCAGGATGGATCTCTCTACCACAGTGCCTGTATATCTTAATTTCCAGTTGGATGTGGTTAATAATAATAATTTTATATGTAGATATATATTTTTAACATTTGATTATAGAGCTTTAAATTCTAGATTCTTTCCTTTCCTCCTTTATCACCCACCCCCATTGGAGGGACAAGCAATTAAATACAGGCTATACATGTGTAATTACACAGAACATGTCCATAATGGGCATATTGTGAGAGACTGATTATATGTCCTTCCTTTCTATCCTGCCCCTTCTTGTTCTGTTCTCTACCCTGTCCCTATCCCTGTTCCTTTACAGAAGTGTGTACTTCCAGCAACCTTCCCCCCCAACCTGCTCTGCCCTCCATCATCCCACCTCTCATCCCCATCCCCCCTACTCTTCTGTGTGGCAAGACACCCAGTTTAGAGTTTATGTCATTCCTTCCCTAAGCCAAATTCAATGAGAGTAAGGTTGACCCTTTCCCTTTTGCCTTCCTGTTCTTCCTATCCATTGTAACAATTATCCCTTGCCTCTTCTATATGAGATGATTAACCCCATTCTGCCTCTCCCTATCTCCTCTCATTCTCATCCTCTCCTACCTCAGAATTTCACCTTTTAAAGTATTGTTGCTTCCTATTCAATTGATTCTGTGCCCTGTATATACTCACATATACACATACTCAGATACGTGTTTATCTCTAATTCTTTAGCAACATTTTAACAACATGTTTCTTTTTTGATTTAGACACAAAAAGATTCTCTTTTTCTAACCCATTTCTCTGATGAATCATCTGAGTTTGCAGATAACTCTCAGTTCTCAAATCCTTTGCCAGAAGAAATAATAAACTTTCGAAAGTTTTAACAAATTAAAGGTTTTAAGTCCATACCTGGCTACACATTGTATTTAGCTTCCAATGACCAGTCTAGCTTAATTTGTAGGAGCTCATCACCAGAAGACTGGCACCTTGGTGCTTTGCTTATTTGTTGTTGTTGTTGTTTTGTTTTTTAACCATGACAACTTCCCTGCATTATCAGCTATACTTTTAAAGGGATACAATATACTACATGAAGGTAGTAAACGCATTGATGAAATCTCAGAAGCTTAAAGTCTGAAAATAAACACATAAATAGGTTACATTGTCTTTCCTCCTTATATCTGTTAAAAAGTTTAAGGTACTGAAGTAAAACACACACACACACACACATATATATATGTATGTATATAAATATATATACATACATATATACATATTTATATAAAATATACATACATAAAATCTAAAAAATACTTCAAAATGACTCCATGTCACCAATAAAATTTACAATGGAATTCAGCTCTTTAATGATACAGGACCAATTTACCTCCATGTTAGTTAGTTTGTTGTTTTAAAGTCTAACTTTTAGCTTCAGTTAGAGGTGAATGGCTACAGGAGTTATTGAGATCATTATTCCTATACAGCAGAGTCAAAATGTGAATGTCTAAGTATATGTTGAAGTATGTCTCTCATTTCCATATTTAACAGAAATCCAACAGAGCAAATATAAGCATACACAAAACCAAGATGATGGATTAATCCACTTTGTGCTTCTCTTTCAAGTTACCATGGGGAGCAGATTAAGAAATATTCAAATGTAAAAGAAATGCTCATTTTTCAGCAAAAAAGAGGGAGATAGCATATAATCATTTTAAATAAGAGTTATGTATTTTATGGTGCTTGTCCTTAATTAAAAAGCCAGAAGCAAAGGGATCAAGATGTTTAGAGTGCCATTGAAGAGGGAAAAAAAAAAGATGATATTCCTTTAACTGATGATCCTCCTGAAAGCACTAGTGGGAAAAGGGTTAGCTAAAGCTTTATTGGCTTCACGGTCTAGTCACCAGCTAGAACAATTATTTATCAAAGCTTAAAATGAGTTTGCATTTATTTTCCAACAATACTTTTAAAATCAAAATCTTAAATGTCTTTATAAATATTTAGGTTTTTTTAAACGTGATTTCTAAAAGTTTCTGAATAGAGATATATTCCTTCGAACTTCTCTTTTTCCTCTCTATTGCTAATATGCAGGAATATTAACATTTCAAACTGTTTCACTATTTATGTGGGATTTGTACCAAGAGGGGTCAATACATAAAGAGAATTTTCATTTCACAAAGAGTTTGTGTACATATAATGTGCACAATATTTAACCAACCTCATTACCAGGACTGCATATCAAGTTCTTATACTTATTGTAAAATATGTTTAGCAGTATTTTTACCTATGTTTCCGAAGTAAAATATTTTGCCTATCAATTCTCCCCCTCACATCACTTAAACATCTATACAAATTCGTTAACATCTAGTTTTTATACAAAGTCCATTTAAAACACTTATCTCAAAATACTCACTCCCAACTTCCATAGGAACCAACACTCTACTTCCAGCTGGAGGATAGGGTAGAGATTTTCCTTCTGTTGATTGAAGAATGTGGATTTCCTACATTTTTCCTTCCTTGTTTTATAGTTTCTGTATTTCCCTCTTTAACTGGGAAACAAAGAGAAGACTATCATTGTCAACTAGAGCCACTAAAAGATAATAGCATTTACACAGAGCTTTGAAGATTTTATCTCACTTAATCCTCTCAGCATCCCTGTAATATCTTGTTATTCACCCTTGATTTTTGAAGGGGACCAATGACATAACTGGTGGTGTCCTCTGAACTGGATTTGAGTGAAGCAGAGTTCTACAAAGTTTTCAGCCTTACTTTCCTCCTGTGTCATCAAAATCCAATGACAGGACAGAAATCAAAGTGTCTTTGATGCCTGACCCAACTCTAAGCCCTACACAGTGCCTGCTTCAGCCACTTTCATTGTCACTGGAACTAATGTTCTCATCCCCTCCCCCCCTTGCCATTTTAAAGACAGGGCACTATTAGTCTGTCTTGATAAGATGATTGAAAGAATATTCAGCTTCTAGTAAATGTGGGTTCATATTCCAGCTCTGTTATGTCTTAGCTGTGTGATTATGAACAAACAATTCAATTCCTTAGTCTTTAGTTTATTCATCTAAAAACTTTTAATAATATCCATACATGATTGTTGTGAGTAGAGTATCATAAATAAAAAAACACAATATAAATGTGAACTATTATTATTATAATTATTGTTCTGTAATAGTCACAAACTAATAATAATAATAAAAGCTAATATTTACATAGTGCTTACTGCATGCCAGGTACTTTGACAAACACTTTGCAATTATTATCTCATTTTGATCATCAGGAAAACCCTGGGAGTTAGGTGTTATCATACCCAGTTTTATACAGGAAGAAACAGATGCAAACAGAGGTAAAGTGATTTGCCCAAGGTCACACTGTAAATATCTGAGGTTGGGTTTGAACTGAAGTCTTCCTGAATCCAGTGCTTTGATGTGTTGAAGTGAGTGACTCCATATTCTTTACCACTACACCAGCAAAGCACTTTTTCCAGGTCCTACTGTTTAATCATTCAATAAGTATTTATTAAGCATCTAGCATTAGAGTTAAGTGTCTGAGTTCAAGGAAGATTAGTTTTTGTGACTTTAGACCTGGCCCTCTATCCACTGTACCACCTAGTTGCCTAAGAAAACATGTGCACACATGTAATTACTTTATATGAATATGTATATATGTGTATTATCTATATTTACACATGGGTATATATGTATATATATGTCTGTAATATGACATCTGAGTATGATATATCCCCATTTATATGTATATATCCCCACATATATCTATACATATCTGTGCAAATGTTTGCATACTCAGATGTCATTGTGGACTTCATAGGTGTGTGGTGATATTCAAGTCCTTTTGGATCTTTTAACAAAATATAGTCCTTCTTAGAGTGTCAATGGTGCTTCTCTCTCCAGTCAGATGCCATTATCTTTTAGATGATAGTCAGGAATGGCATGTATTGGGTCTTTAGAGGATTTGAAATATTTCTTTTCTTTTTGCTAAAGGGAAGCCTTCTCTGGGTGGTTTCTAATCAGACATTAATTCTTGCTGGCATACTATTTTATAGAACTTTCTGCTATAACTACTTGTGATTGAATGAAAAATTTGGAACCAAGTTATATCCCAATTCTTTCTAATACTTAACATCTTTAAATCCTATAGTCACTATATATACATATACATATACATATATGTATGTATATAAACATACATACATACATACAAACACATTTTCTTTATTTGGATTGTTTATTCTTTGTTCTTATAGATTTTTTTATCATTAGGATTTTAAGGGGCTTTAGACATTATTTAAATCAATACTTTCATTTTGTAGATGAAGTCACCAAAACCAAGTGGTACTGATTAACCCAATGTCTTATAATCAGTTACTAACAGAGTCAGGAGAGTATACAGGGATCCTGATAGCAGAGCCAATTATACTTTCCATTATACTTCCTGATTCATCCATCTATTCATTCATTTAGTAAATGTTCATTAGATACATGCAATATACAAGGAACTAGATAATTGAATTAGAAAGGTGAATCTCTCTAATGATTGTACAGTCTTCTGTGGGAAATAAGCGAAGGCAGAAATAGGAACAATACAAATTAAAATGTTATAAGTTCATAGAAAAGGGACACAGCTTTAAAACATACTTTGGGTAATTCCAGAAGAGAAAAATCTCTTTTTGCTTGCATGTATATGCAAATTAGAAAGATCAGTAGGATTTTAATAGGTGGGAACACATTCATGCAGTTGTGTGAATGAAACTGCAGAAGTGAGATAAATTGTGATAAAAGTGGGAAATGGAAAGTAATCCAGTTTGACTTGAATGTATTGTTCATATATAGAATATGAAAGATAAAGTTGGAAAAGCAGATTGGAGCTAGGTTGTAGGAGGTCTGGAATGTCAGGATAATCAGTATGAATTTTGTACAATAGGCCTGTGGGAGCCAGTTGAAGGATTTAGAACAGGGAAGGAATGTGAATAAAACTACGTATTAGAAAGATTACTCTGGTAACATTGTGCAAGATGATCTAAAACTAGGAGAGACCAAAGATATGAAAACTGGTTAGAAAGTTAGTACAGTAGATCATGTTAGTCAATAAATGAGAAGGGCTACTCTGTACCCTCTGTATTCATTCTTTGAAGTAAAATGGGTCTAGGCTTCATTGCTGCATCTTCAGACATGAATCTAGGTAGATAAGTTTGTAGCAGGTTCTTATTAGAGACCAGAGTTACTAATTCAGGCAAATTCATTTGATGCCTTCAATACCAGGTTCCCCTGCTAGTCTGTGTTTTAGAGATACTGATTAGCAGAACCCCCTACAGCCTTTCATAGAGTTCCTGTTCTGTCGACAACTAGAAGATATAATCCTATCTCTCTTGAAACAGCATCTAAGCTTCTAGCCTAGCAGTAATCACTCATTATTACCGGAAGGATAGTTGAGATAAAATACTAGCCATTACAAATGTGGTCACAATAACAACAACAATAACACTAACAATAATAATATTTACATAGGTTTTTTTTTTTAAGGATTGTAAAATGCTTACAAGTTATCTCATTTTATCCTCACAACACCCTGGGAGGTAAGTGCTATTATTACTCCTATTTTAAAGATAAGGAAACAGAGGTCAAATGACTTGCCAAGAGTTAGGCAGCTAGTAAGTGTCTGGGGCAGGTTTTGAACATGTCTTCTAAGTCAAGCATTCTATGTATCACTCTGTCTATCTGCCTGTTAAATTACAAAGGGGGGGCAATATAATAAAAAATTATAATTTTACTTAAACTAATTTATATATATTCAGTGCCATCCCAATTAAATTACCAAAAAATATTTTACAGAACTAGAAAAAAAGAAATAACACAATTCATTTGGAAGAACAAAAAGTCAAGAATATTAAAGGAATGATGGGGGGGAGGGGGTAAGAAAGGTAATTTAGCAGAACCAGACATTAAATTGTATTATAAAACAATGATTAAGAAAACTATATGATACCAACTAAGAAATATAAAGAAAAATCAATAGAATAGAGTAGACATACAATTTATAGCAGCAAATAAACATAATAACTTTGTATTTGACAAGTGAAAAGACTTAATATTTTGGGATAGGAATTAATTGTGAGGTAAAAGTTTTTTGGAAAACCAGAAATCAGTATGACAGAAAAGGGCATAGACCTATATCCTATACAATTTACCAAGATAAACTCGAAATGGATAAATGACTGAGATATAAAGGGAGATATTACAAGATAATTAAAAGAATATGGAACATATTACTTATCAGACTTATGGACAGGTGAATAACTTATAAATAAACAAGAGCAAAATCAGGTGCAATATAGATCATTTCTATTCCCTTAAATTAAAAAGTTTTTTTTAAATAAAATACATATAGCCAAGATCAGAAGAAAAGCAGAAAATTCTGGGTAAATTGTAGACAGCTGACAAAGTAAATGTATCATATCAAAAACATATAAAGAACTTGGCAAAATCTACAAGAATAAGACTCATTCCCCAAATGATAAATGGTTAAAGGATATGAATAGGCACTTTTCCAATGAAGAAATCAAAACAACTTATTGTCATATAAAAATGCTCTAAATCATTATTGATTAGATAATCAATTAGATAAGGAAATAAATCAACCTTGAGATATCATTTTATACCTACTAGATTGACTAAATGATTGAAAGGGAAAGCAACAAATGATAGAGAGGATGTGGAAATATCAGGACTCTAATTCATTGTTGGTGGAATTATAAACTAAACTGATCCAACCATTTTGGAGAGTAATCTGGAATTATACCCACAGAGTTACTAAATTACCTACCATTTGAACCAGCAATACCACTACTAGGTCTATTCCAAATATGATTAGGGGAAAAGGAAAATAATTTGTATGTTCTAAAATGGTTTTAGCTGTTCTCTTTGTTGTGTCAGAGAACTGGAAATTGCAGGAATGACAATTAATTGAGGAATGGCTGAACAAGTTGTTGCATATAATTGTGATGGAATAACACTGTGCTCTTAGAAATTATAAGCTCAGTGATTACAAAAAAATGTGGCAAGACTTGCATGAAATAATGAAGAGGGAAAAGAGGAGAACCAAGATAACATTGTATAGAGTAACAGCAGTATTGTTTTAAGAATGACTTTGAGCAAATAACTTATTTTGACTGTATTAACTATACAGTATTAACTATAAAGGACATATGAAGAAAGATGCTATCTCATCCAGAGAAAGAAATTATAAAAGGAAATATGTATAGAATAATTACATATGTACATGTATATGTGTATATATTTGTAAATATCCCTATTTGTATGCATATATGTACATATGCATACATATGCATATGTGTGTGTGTGTGCGTGTGTGTGTGTGTGTGTATGTGCACACACACGCATCCCTCTGGTTGTGTCTAATGTTAATCATTTAATGGTAATCATCTCTAGGCAAGAGCGGACAAAGTAGAGGAAAAAAAAGGAGAAAAACAATAAAAAAGAAATTACATGATAATTCTGTTGTATATTTGAAAAGAACAGCAAGCTGTAGTTACATGTGAAATCATCTTCTTTTAAATTTTACTATGCTATGGAAATGTTTGTTTCATTCTATAAGTATATATTAATGTAATTTTTAAAACTAAGATGAAATTTTTTAAATGATCCTGAATGGCTTTTTTTACTGTACAACAACTCCATACTAGTCTTTATTAGTTTGGAGGGGGGCGGGGTAGAAGGAGTATAAATAATGAGGCCAGTCGTATAAGAATGCCAATGGTACGTGTGTGTGTGTGTATGTGTTTGTGTGTGTGTGTGTGCACAGACATGCAAGAAGGTATGAACTTTGAAGGTTCCATCTGCATGGAACAGGATAAGATAAGAAAAAGCGTTTTAAGTTAGGCATTCATTTTACACTCAGATTGTCATACTATTCATCTTTTGTAATGGGCAAAGTACACTATAGCCTTTTGAGGTTTCCTTTCCATTTCCCTCTGTGTTTGTTTTGTGTGGTCTTAGTTGCTGAGTTTATGTAATATATTTGTTTTCCCAGAGTGTCTGCATGTGGTCCACAATTGGGCCTTTTACTGCTTTTACTGGAGCTATGGCAGAGAAAGACAAACAAGTACATCTGAGAAGTGATGAAATATTCTGAAGATTTTGCCTAAGGGCTGCATATCTGATCATCCATGACAGAGCTCAGTTTCCTGTCATCTGGAAAGATTGTCCACTGGATGACATTTCAGAGGATAAAGCAGTTTCTGAAGCATATTACTATGGGTGTGGGCTAACTAAAGAGTTAGCACAAAAGAAGCAGAAAGGAGTTAATTTTAAAATATAATGAAGTCAAATTTTCAAGATTGGTACAGAATTTGGCAGTGATAAGAAGGGAGATATAGCAGTTAAAAATGACATTGAGGTTTCCAGACTGGCTATCTGGGAGCCAGTTTAACATAAAGTAATTTGCAGGAGAGCTAGGTTTTAGAAAAAAAACAACAAAAACAATGACAACAATAATGATTTCAGTTTAATTCTTTGCCTGATTCAGCCATGGTGGTATATGAGATTGTCAATGGAGAAAAGAGGAAAGGATGAAGAATAGAGCTTTGGGGACTGTCCAGTTAGAGGGTGGGAGGAAGAAAAGGAGTAAGGTAAGGAGATAGAAAAAGGACTGCATGAGAATGCCTTTTTCATCAAAGCTATAGGAATATTATTTTTAAAAAAGGAAATGGTATATGTACTGTGTCAAAAGCAGTCCCATAGTTCAGTGTAATAAGAATTCTCACTTGAAACAGAGGATATAGATTCACATCATCCTTTTGCTGCTATCTCTGCAACCTTGGACAAATCACTCTCTGGACCACTGATTCTTCCTAAGTAAAATGAATAGACTGAATTTTGTGATTTCTGTAATCCCTTCCAGTTTCAAATTGATTAGTTTATTATTCTAAGAAGAAGACTTTTTAAAAGATCATTCATTGGTTTTGGAGCAATGATAATTGAGGAAGTTTTGTTGACATTACAAGAGAAACCAGTTTATTTTATTTTATTTTAAATTTATGGAATAAAACAAGTATTTCCATAACATAGTATAATAAAAAGATGTTATCTTATGGAACTGTAAATCTACTATGTACAACCTGCTATTCCTTTCAAATATACAACAAAATTATCATGTAAATTTCTCTTTTTTCTCTCCCTCCATGGCTAACATTAGACAAAAATAGGTATAATTGTATACACATACACACAGATATATATATCTATGCAAATTTATACCAAAAGGCTTCTATTTACCAATATCTTCCCTTAAAAAAAAAAAGAAACAGTTTTCAAAAAGGGGAAGAATGAGTTCATGGTGAAGATATAGAAGTTGTAAGTGTAGATGAGAGGTTTGGCAAGGAAGCACAGGAGATAAATGGGATGATTCCAAGTAGTTTGAGGAGGTAATATGGGCAGAGGAAAGGTTGCAGACAGAATAAGTATAGAATGCTGTGTATGATATCAGATAAGGGTCAATGTGTTGGCTTGTTGTGTAGAATTACTTTTCCTTTAAAAATCTTTTAAAAAAATTAAAGAGTGACAATATGGTGACATGGTAAGGTTGTGGAGTTAGCAAGGGCAAACCACTTTTAAAGCTATAATTGTAAAGCCTTTTTTAAAGAAAAAAAAAAACTACCTATAGCCAAAGATTATTTTTCTTACCACTACCTGCTCAACTTCATGCAATCTATTTTCATGCTTCCTCTGCCTTTTTGTCATTACAGTCCCAAATGTGACTGAAAAAAAGCCACCTGCTTTAATGATTAGTTATTTAGACCTTTAAGAAAGCATTTTTTTTTCTGGAAACCATTTCTATCTCACATTTAGTCTTCTGGTTGATCACCTTGCCTCAAATCTTTGGCCATTCTAATTTGTATTCTATAGAGCTTACTAAGTGATTTTTCTTATAACGTGGATCTGTCCATGTTGCCTCACTACTCAATGAACTCATAGCCCACTTTTAGCCTTTGAATAAAATATAAAGCTGTTTGGCATAAAATCTCCTCTCAACCTAGCTCTTTCCTACATTTTAAATTTTATTTTATTATAAACCTTCCATGAACTCCAAGATTGAATCATAATGTCTGACTAGCTGTTCTTGCATATAACACCCCATCTCCTTTGGGCAAGGCAGCTAAGTGGCTCAGTGAATAGAGAGCTGGACTTGAAGGCAGGAAGATCTGAGTTCAAAAGCGGTCTCATAGACTCACTAGCTGGGTGACCCTGGGCATGTCACTTCACTTCTATCTACCTAATTTACTAGAGAAAAAAATGGCAAACAACTCCAGTATCTTAGCCAAGAAAACATTGTAGAGGGTCACCAAGAGTCAGACAGGATTGAACAACAACAATTTCTTTGGGAGATATTCCTTGACCCTGGTTGCTCTCCCAGTCATTGACAATTAGACTTCTTGGGAATGGGAGTTACCTCAGTCTAAGTGAGAGCCTGAAAAGGCCTTAGCTTAAAAGAGCCAGGGTCTTGCACTGCATCCTAAATCATCCCCACTCATCCTGATGAATACCTGGTCACTGGATCCAAATGACTCTGGAGGAGAAAGTGAGACTGGTGACCTTGCACAGTCTTCTCTCACTCAAATCAAAGTCAACTGAAAGTCATGCCGTCATTTCCCTGATGCCCTGGTCCTCTTTGTAAACAAAGGACAACATAATCTTGGCTTTCTTTATATGGCTTAAGTCCCCTATTCCACAAAGCCTTTTCTGGTACCTCTATTCCCTCCTAAACCCCCAATTTATAGCACCTTCCTCTCTAAAGTCACCTTCTATCCATTTTGTTTTATCTTGTATGTTCTGATTTATATATGTTGTCTCCGTCATTAAAATCCAAGTTCCTTGAGTGCAGGGTCTTTTTTTTGTTGCCCTGTTTTAAAACAAGTATGAGGTAGTTTGGAGTAGGGAGATCCCTGTACTATGACTACAATCAAGCTGAGGGAAATTACTTCTGAACGGCTGAAAGATTTCTGAGCATGGCCATGAATACCTGTGTGAAAAACTTAATTCAGTTTGTTGAAGAGATACAAGCAGAAAGAGAAGAAGCAAGAGAGAGACAAAGACAAAGACCCAGAGAAAAGAAAGCCATGGTTAGAGAGACAGAGACTTTTGAATGGTGGGTTGGTGCCCTCAGAGTCACAAACATATATGGAAGTCAGTCTCATCACATTCTTTGAACTCCAGTGCTTCTAATTCTAAAGATGCTGAGAGTGGACTTCACCTTGGTGAAATTCTTTCTCCTACTTTGAGCTGAAATCTTATCTTGCTCTCAGCTAAAAATCTTATTTACCCTTGCTTACTCTAATCTGTAGAACATTTTCAGTCACTATTTGCTATTTTGCTTAGATAAATGTTATCACTGCTATTATCTTTTGTGTACCTAACATTCAGTGGAAACGCCTAAACTGGTGAGTATAAGCGAAAGGGTACCTTCCCTCTTAAAATCAATCAGGAAACAGACTTTATTCTTAGCCCCTAAAAATCGTACTCCTAGAGTATATTTTTGAAGGCTATCAGGTGAAAATAACTCTTTTTCTTTTAGGCAGGAGAAACTGCCTAACCTCCAATAGTCCTAGATCACACCTGCCCTTCTTACCTACCACTTTTCTTTCAGCTAAATTAAGCTGCTGCCAGTGCATTCATGATCCTTTTTCTCATTTTCTGCAAAAGTCAGCCAGACACCAGATTATATCATCCATGAAACCCATAAACTGTCACATATTTAGATAGCATATATATATATGAATACACTTAGACTGTCTATTCACATCGCTTATCAGAGTGCTTGATATATAGTATGGGCTTAATAAATGTTTATTGATTAATTTATATATTCCTTCTTGAAAAATAGTAATGAGGCAGTAGCTTGTTTTTTGCCTAGTCTAGTGTCATATACATAGTAAGACTTTAATAAATATTTGTTGAGTTGAATTGTGGTACGATACAGAAGGAAGATCAATGGATTTGGAGTCAGAGCAGCTGTGTTCATATCCTACTTTTACTAATGTGTGACTCTGGACATGTCCCTTAACCTCTAAAATCCTCAGTTTCCTTATCTGTAAAATAAAGTGTTTAGCTTAGAAAGTATAGAAACCCCCTCACAACTCTAAATATCTGATTCCTTCATAATTCCAGCCATATCTTAGAATACTGCCGACCAAGTATCTATGGTTCCCTTCATTTAGGTTACTGAATCCCTAAATAAACTATTCATTTAGACTTTCTTTATATTGTTCCCAATGTCTGGGATGTTTTCACCAGAGACCTCTTGAATTCCTAACCTTTCTTCTGAAGTCAAAGTCAACTACCATCTCCAATAAAAAAAGTTCTCTATTTTGCCTGTCAGCTTTTCCTGTTTGCCTTCACACTCCACTAGGTTTGAACATCTGAAATATAATTGTTACATTTTGTTTTGTATTATAGTTGTCTAAGTGTTGTATTATGAGGGCATGGGCTAGACTATGCCTTATCTAAATTTTATCTGTCCCCAGGCACATTGAATGCATTACCCATTGAATAAGCATTTATTAAATTGAATGTATTTCATTAAGTGCTTTCTTAAGCCTTTCCATCCCTGTGGCATTATGCTAGGCTCTGAGATATGGAATATTGATAAGAAGTAAATTAAAAAAGATTTTGGTGCATCAGTGAAGAATCACTGAATTTAGACAACTTGAAATTGTAGAGGACCCGACTATTATAATTTAGTAATATTCTACAGAAGCACTGAGCAGCTGCAGAGAACAAGTAAAAAAATAAAAGATTATCATGGTTACACAGGGTTGGGGACTAGTAGGATAAATACATTTGAATATCAAGAGAATAAAAGACATTAGTACACTATTAAAATGCTTTTCCAATAATGTTTAAAATGGATTCAGACTTGTCATGAGAGACATAAAACAAAAACGGCATGATGGTAACATGGTGATATAGTAGGAAGAGTCCTAATTTACAATCAGAAAGGACCAGGATTTTAATCCTAACTTTGCTATGTTTTTTTTTCCCTGAATATCCCCTGAAATCTGTAGGTCTCATTTCTACATCTTTAAAACAAGTTGTTTAAAACACAAACAAAAGAAAAGCAAAACACACACACACACACACACACACACACACACACATGCGCATGCACACACCTTGAACAAGACACTCTTTAAAGGCCCTTTCAGCTCTAAAATCTATTATCTATATAACATAGAAAACAGAAATAAAGGATTTCTTCTTAGGGTGGTAGTTCTCTATAGCAGGGATAAAAGACACTTTTATCTAGGGGTAGGGAATCTGAGGTCTCAAGGTCACATGTAGCCCTCCAAGATCTCAAATGTATCCCTTTGACTAAATCCAAACTTCACAGAACAAATCCCCTTAATAAAAGGGTTATTCTATAAAACTTGGACTCTGTGCCATTGAGCCTGCAGGTTCCACATTTCTCCTTTAGTCCTAAAGAAAAGAGACTTTGGGATAGAAAAAGAAGTACTCAATAGAACAGTCAATAGACTCAAGTAGGATCAAAGTTCCAAGAATGTTTTGGTTTTACCCGGACTAGACTCAATTCCCCCAAGAAAGACCTCCCAATCCATTTATGAATGGCCATTCTTCTTAC
Source organism: Pseudochirops cupreus (assembly GCA_028627135.1). Taxonomy (NCBI): domain Eukaryota; kingdom Metazoa; phylum Chordata; class Mammalia; order Diprotodontia; family Pseudocheiridae; genus Pseudochirops; species Pseudochirops cupreus. Next base: position 340,794,455 of record CM053580.1, read on the forward strand.
ATTTCTTTGGTTTAATGACATCTTGGGATTTCCACAAACATTTGCTCAAACTTACAAAAATTCTTCTAGTTGAGCCACACTTTTGCCAGAATTTATTTTGTAGCCATACTTTTTGTTTCACTTCCATTTCCTATGTATCTCTGCTGCTTACTGTCTCTATTCCTTCCTTCTACCTTAGTTTCCTCATTTCAAAAGTAAGGATGACCATTGTGAATTATGATTCACAATTTACTAATATTGTTGGAACTGGATGAACTCTGTGGATGATGATTCATTTATTATATTTTATTATATATTTATGTGATCAATTTTATTTATATAATTTTATAATATATTTATTTATGTTAATATTTACATAATATATTCATATATAATATTTAGTATATAATTTATTACTATTATTGGAACTGAGCCTTATGTGGTTAAAAAAAGTTTAACCCAAAAAGCTTATTGTAGAGGTCCTACTGACCTCAGAGATGCTCCAGGGAAGCTCGATAATTGTGAGGAATGTCAAATCCCATCCAGTACTTGTTTTGGTTCCCCTCAGGTCTTGTTTTGAGTATACCCAAAACCTGAGTTTAGGCTTCCCTATAATAGACTGTCTTACTTGCTGATATCAAATGGCCCTTCTCTTGGAGACTACCTAAAGACCTTCATAGGGTTGACCTTATGCCCTTGTCTAAACTCTATATAAAAAGACTTGAGGAGAGAACCACCCTTTCTTTCTGGTTGACTCTCTTTACCAAATGACCTAATAAATGTCTTTTTAAAACCATTTCATATTTCAGGGTTTGTTATCACAAATAACACCTCTGAGGATCCTTCTAGCTCTAAATCAATCATTCGATTAACAAGCATTTATTGAGCATCTACTATGTGGCAGACATTGTGTACCACATTTTAAATCAAACATACTATGTTTGTGATCTCTTTATATTTTTAAGGACCTTCAGCATCTTCTTCATTGCATCTATCTAAATCAATTGGCTTTTTTCTCAATATTCTTTCTCCTTTACCTCTGTGCAGCTTTACACACTGTCAATCCTTCTTCCTCCTTGATTATCTCTTCTCTAGATTTTTGGGACACCAGTCTCTCTTGGTTTTCCTCCTATCTTTCTGACCACTACCTTTCTGTCCCTTTGTAATGCCATGTGTGAGCAGCTTCCCAAAAGAATTCTACTGTGAACAGCTTTTAAGGTTCTGATTACGCAGTATAGTGAATACTCCATTTATTCTATTACAAATCAAGGCAAACATTCACAACAAATCACAATATAATATTTACAACATTACATTTTATCACAGAAAATCACAATATGGTGTTCACAACAGCTTAACATTAGAATGGCCACATAATTTTCACCAAAGTGGACACCATATTTGGAAGAAAGAACAAAGAATAACCATCTGGTTTCCATAAGGGGAAAATCCTCCTTACTTAATCATTCAATCATCTCACAATATAATCATCAATCTTCCAGCAATCATAAGTTAACTTAATCAGTCATCCAGATTCATAATTACTAAGTATCATTAAGCACTAAATACAATCATTAGAAAGTTACACAAACCCTTCACCCCTTGGTGTCTAGTAAATTTCAGTTTCATTACATGTTCAATATCCAAGGAGAGGTCTTTTCTTCATCTTGACTTGGGGTGGTCTCTCAGATTCCTTGGATCCCCTTCCATGGCCCCAGCTCCTACTTGAATCCACCAAACAGTCACTTGGATTCAGAAGCAGACAGCTCCCAGGTCCTCATCTAGTCCTCCGGGCAGTTCCTGGTAGACACCAAAGTTCACAGGGTCCAATATATTTGAAAACCTTCACCACTTCTGTTACTGGGAACTCAAGGATCAACCAAGCCACAAACAAACAAAGCCTTATCCTGGTCATGCTTCTTCAGTCCTCCAGTAGTTCAGCTGGCCCTAGGACCCAGAAGAAATCTCAGCCTTCCAGGCAGTAGCAACTACTTCAGCCTTCAGCAGATTCTGGTCTCATAGAAAACTCAGACTCAGTTCTCAGTCCAGTAACAGTCCAGCTCCCAGATGCTGGGACAATTGTGCTTCCTCCATCAGGAGTAAAAATTCTTTATTCTGCCTGTCTGTCCTCTGGAGTTCTTCTTAAATACACACACACACATTGGCTTCCTGTCTCAGCCAACCCCCTCCTGTTATGTCAGCAACATGAGAGAGAGTTCACACCTTCTGTTTCTTTCACAGAAGTACTTAGCCCTTTTACTAAGGGATAAGTACCTGCTAAATTAATTACCATTATACCCTTTTGTAACTTCTCCTCCAGATCATGTCCTCTAAATGTAGTGTCCCTCAGAGTCCTGTCCTGGACTTTTTTATCTTCTCTCCCTATTCTACTTCACCTGATGATCTCATCAGCTCCCCTACATTTAATTATCATCTCTATGCTGATGATTCTCAAACCTACACTTCAAGTTACAAATCATGTTATCATCTTTTTGATTTCATATGATCTTAAAGAATGAAGGACAAACCACAATCTGTGATGAGTAGTTTGAGTTGCCAGAATTGGAACTCAGCTAGCCAGTTCCAGTTGGGCAACTCAGCTCATCTTCTCCTCCCCTTCCTTCTCCTCCCCTGTCATCTCTTCCCTTTACCTTAGGGTGTTCTGCCAAAAGGAATTTGGGATTTTGATGGTCAAAAGCTATTTAGTTAACTTGGGATTCAATGGTTAGATTTCCTTCTCAAAGTCCAAACCTTAAACTCTATTCACTCTGGAGCTCATGGACTGTACAACCATAGGTACCTGACCAAGTACCACTTAGTGATTATTTTGGGGCCTTCTTGGCTCAGAGTGAATGTAAACAGTAACTGTTCCTGTTTCTATTTTGGCCAGCAACCTGGAGGGTCTTCCCCTCACTGTCTGATTTTTTTCTTTAACTAAAGGGGCCATTCCTTGATTCATTTCTAAAAGAGGCCTATTCACTTAATGTATGTTGCCTCACTCAAAGTGAGAACCTAAAAAGACCTTAGCTTAAAAAAGCCAAAGTCTCCCACTGCATCCTGAGCCATTTCCAGTCATTGTGATTGAAATCTGGCCACTGGACCCAGATGGCTCTGGAGGAGACAGTGAGGTTGTTGACTTTGCACAGACCTCCCTAATTCACATCAAAGTCAATCACAAGTCATGTCATCATCTCCCTAATGTCATGGTCCTCTTCCAGAATGAAGAACAAAACACAACACACACAACCACACACATCTCTACTGACCTCCAATCTTTCATCTCCAATTGCCTTTCAAGCATCTCACACTGTTACATCCAGTCTACACCTTAAACTCAATATGTCCAAAACAGAACTCATTATCTTTCTCTCTAAACCCACCTTTTCTATTATTGTATAGGACAACACCATCCACCAAATCCCTCAGGCTCACAACCTAGGAGTTATCTTGGATTTCTCACTATCTCTCACATCCTCTAGCCAAGCTGTTGCCAAGGACTGTTGATTTCACCATTGCAATATTTCCCCTCCTTCTGTATTTGCCACTGCCACTACTTTAATGCAAATCATCTCACTCTTTGATTAAAACAATAGCCCAAAAAGTGTGTCTGCCTACCTCAAGTCTCTCCTCACTCCAACCCATCAGCCATTAAGCCACTAAAGTGATTTTCCTAAAACTCATGTCCAGTCATGTCAACTATCCCCCCAACACACCCACCTTAATAAACTCCTGTGGCTTCCCCTTCCTCCAGGAGCTAATACAAAACACTCTGTTTGGCATTCAGAGCCCTACATAAACTAATCCCCTCCAACCATTCCAGTCTTCTTACACCTTACTTCTTGACCTATTCCCTTCAATCCAGTGGCATTTATTTCTTTATGAATCAGACATTCTATCTCCACTCTGGGCATTTTCACTGGCTGTCCCCCATTCCTGGAACATTCCTCTTCCTCTTCTCCAGTTACTAACCTCCCTTATTTCCTTTAAGTCTCAACTAAAGGAGCAGCTAAGTGGTACAGTGAATAGAGCACTGGCCCTGGAGTCAGAAGGACCTGAGTTCAAATCCAGCCTCAGACACTTCACACAAAAAACTACCCCAGTGACCTTAGGCAAGTCACTTAACCCCAATTGCCCTATCTTCCCCCTCCAAAAAAAAAAAAGTAAAAAATAAAAGTCTTAACTAAAACTCCCACCTTCTTTAGGAAACCTTCCCCAATCTCTCTTAATTCCAATGCCTTTTTCTCTGTTGATTGCTTTCTATATATCATGCATATAACTTGCTTTGTATATGTTTGTTTGCATGTTTTCTTTGCCATTGTAGTGTAAGCTCCTTGAAGTTTGGGCTGTTTTTGTAACCACAACACTTAGATTAGTTCCCAGCACATAATAGGTACTTAACAAATACTTATCCATCCATTGATCTATCCTCAAGTATATGACCACATCTTCTCTGTAGACCACATAATACAATTAAATGGAGCAAAAGGTATTGAATCCAATTGTTTCATATTCTGAAAGGCCATAAAGCTAATGATTTAATATTCTAAAGGGCAGAGATATTGAGAACTTTTAAAATAATTATTACTATCTAATTGAATCTCTTGAAAATTGTTAAATGTGCACTCCAAAACCAAATACCTGCAAGCTTGTTTTTTCAAATTCTCCCCCAAAATTATATATGTGGCCTTGCATATAATTGCTGCTCCCCAAAGCTTTTTTGCTTGATATTGTCACATGTTTAGATTTAATGAGATTAGACAATTCAGAAACCTCAGGGCCCTACAAGGATTGTTTTCTAAATATCTATTTGTTAACTCAGTTATTTGGAAACTGAAATTTATGTTTCCACAGGAACAATGCTATATGTTATGCTCAAATTTCCAGTCCAGTGCCTAAAAGACTGTATGATACATGTTGTTTTTCTTGTTTAGTCATGTCTGACTCTTCATGACCCCATATAGGGTTTTCTTGACAAAGATATTGAAATAGTGTGCCATCTCCTTCTCCAGTGATTTAAGGCAAATAGAGGTTAAGTGACTTGTGCAGGCAGAGTCATGCATCTAGTGAGTTAACAAAACATCTGTAGGCCCATAAAGGGACCTGAAATGAAAAAGTGTTTGATCATAGATTACAAAATGTTTATTCTCTGAGAAAAGACTTGTAAGGGAGAGAAAATTCTACAAGGGAGAAGAGAGAGAGTTCTCAGCTGCTCAAAGAAAAGTAGAAAAAGGCTGAGATAATATAGTTTCTAGAAACTTTCAGGAAGGGAGCAGGGATTCAGGGATGAGGGATATCTGTTGACAGAAAAAGCAGAATGTTTAGAAAGTCCCAAGCAAGGTCTCAAGTCTGCAGCTAATGCTCAAGGCTGCCCTTGAAATGTTTGGTCTCTGGCAGCTACGGGCATTTCCAGATTGAACTAGAGTTCACTCACAAAGGATCACTGATATGTCAGCACCACAAATCCTTCTAATTGGCTGTTTGTTGTGTAACTCCATTGTCCTGCTCCCCTGTGAAGAAGGAAAGTTCTGGCATATAGTATAATCATTATAGAGTCCATGTTCACAGAGGTCACATTTGAACTCAGGTCTTTCTGCCTCCAGTCCTATCACTCTATCTACTGAGCAACCTAGTTGCCAAATATGATGCTCACATTCAGCCTTTATTTTTTTGGTGAATTAAATTGAATTAAGTTGTGTACTTAAAATATTGAGTACTAGAATCATAGATTTTTGAGGTGGATGGAACCTTAGAAACTAGTTTATCTCATTAATTTTACATATGGTGAAACTGAAACCCAGATTTATAAAGTAGTACGACTCCTAATTAGTAGCAGAATCAGGGTGAAGACCAGGTGTCTTGAGAGCCAGTCTAATGTTTGGTTTATTACATTATGTAGCCTTCATAACCATTTTAGAAAACCTTAGTAACATATGTAGGTAGATAGATAGATAGATGGAGAGATATTTCAATGTAGAAAATGCATTCAGTGATTTAATTTGAAAACATTTCCTCCTAAAACAGCACTAGAAAAAAGATCAAAAACTGTCTCAATCTGCAGTCATCAGGGACAGGTGGGTCTCAAGCAGAAGCTAGTATTGCAGTGATGATAGCAGTAGAAAGGAAAAAGGGGAAAAAAAGATTTCATTTAATGAGTTTGTGAGAACCTTTTTGGGGTAGGGGTTTTCCCAATGCTTACAAGAAAATATAGTTACTTTGTGGGCCTACCCCAGTTCCTTAGTGGTCCAACATTCTGTCTCTTTAGCCTCGAGAAAAAGGGATCAAATTTCCACACTAAGTCTTGATTGCCTTTCTCCATTTTAGCCCCACCAAGGAGAAAGAAAAGTGATACTGGCAGGTCTTTGAACAAACAAAGTAAGAATACATACTTAGATTCCCTGTTTCATCTATTTTTTCTTGTTCCAGATCCAGCTAGGAACAGAATAGAATCAATGCATCTCAAGTTGGAAAGGAATTCAGAAGTTATGTAATTAAATCTTTACCCATACCAGATCCACTCAGCAATACGGTCAAAATCTTGCCTTCCAGTTCTCTTGTCCTAAACTAAAAGAAAGTATTCTTTTGAGACTTTCTAAGGGTATTTTACTGCTAACAAGAAGAAGATATGAGATAAAAATAACAGCTAAGAGGGAAGTTGAAAAATTCTAAATCCCAAAATCCACCCAATAAAAATTGTCTTTGGTGTTAACTGAACAGTAAAGAAGCAGTGCTCAGGAAGCTTAACTTCAGTTTTTTGTCTTTGAAAGTCCCACCCACCTTCCTTCTTCCCTCTAGAAAGGAAATCTTAAAATTGGTCCTGAGTTTCCATTTCTTTGATGAGAGAGTCTCTGTCTTTATCTTCCCCAATATCCATACCTTCCCTTTTCTGTTTCACTGGGTAGACTGAAGGGAAAATAGTATGGTTTGGGATACATAAAGTCAAATTAATCTGTACTTTGGAATGAAAACACACTTAATCAAACGTTTTTCTTTAACTAGTCTTTTCTGCACAATTTCCAATTGAATTAAAGCAAAAGGTCTTGAATAAGCAGAACCCTAGAGCTGAGATTACAGCAGGGTTGGGGTTTGTGAAAGGATGTGAAAAAAAATGCTACTGACTATTGTGAAATAGTCAAGGGAGAAGGAGGAACTAGAATAGTGATTGATTTACACTTCCTCTCTTCCTATCTGCCTCACCCATTATCACTCATCCAATGGAAAGCTTCCACTGGGTTGTAGAAAGGAAGCTGAGGACCATCATAAGGACAAATGGGGCTTGCAATGGTAGAGTGAAACAGGGAAGAGGAAAGGGCAAGAAGTCATAAGAACTTATATAAGAAAGAAGGAAAAGAGAGCTAGTTACTAGGCTGCCATTATTTTGTAAAGGATTTTAATATATCAGGAGAGCATTTGTGAGTCAGAACTGCCCGTGTGAACAAATACATTAGGCTTTGTCCTTTCTGAACTTTAGAGAGATTCTAATCCTTATGTGCTCTCAAAGATTTCTTTAAAAAAAAATGAAACTAATTAAATTAGAATTCGACCAAAATGATGAAAATTCAGGAGAAACATGATTTTTTTTTTAATTTCCCATTGTTACATGCATTTGTGTCTACTTCCCCCTCTATTTTCAGGTTATGTAAATGAGTTCAGTCAGTTTCTTTAGGCTTTTACACTTGGGAAAAAGGAATTCTAAAATTGTAAAGCATAACATTTGTTTTTCTCTTCTTGGTAAATTCATTTCACCTTAAACTGTAAAGTACTCCTTTGTTCTTTGTCAAAAATTATGGGGGTGGACAATCTGTATTTGGCTATATTTATGCAAATAAGCACCTAGATTGTATTGGAAAATTCAACAAGGTAAATATGTAAATGAAAGTGAATTATATGGTTTACCTACTGTACAAGTTAAGACTGAAGACTTTTTCTCTTGTTGATGAATTTTTCACTGGTTTACTATTTCCTTTTCCTGATGATGAAACTGAGGTTCTAAATAGGGTTATGGGACTTGTGCAGGGTCACACTAGGATACTAGTCAGTAAATGTTGAAAGTCAGATTTGAACTCAAATCTTCCTGATTACATGTCCTACACTCCATCCATTGTGCCACCAAGCTGTGTGTGTGTGTGTGTGTGTGTGTGTGTGTGTTTATATCTTGTCTGTAAATAGTTGTTTTAATGTGATTTCTCCCATTACACTATAACCTCCTTTCGAGAGCTTTGTTCTTTGACTTTATTTATATCCCCAAATCTTAGCACAATGCTAGGCACATAGTATATGGTCAATAAATGCTTGTTGACTTGACTTGAATTGAGATGCAGGTTGAAATAGATGAGTTCTGTTTGAGCTCAGAAATTCTGGAATTCTGGATATCTCTTAAATAATAAAATAACATGCATCAGAGGGTTTTTAAATAAAATATTCTGTGGATAAATGGATCCTATTATCCCAATGACTTTCAATTTGGTACAGTGGGAAATGCATTCCATTTATAAAACATGGGTATGATCTTAGTTTGATGTCTCCCTACAAGTCCTAATTATAGAAAACTGGTAAAATATCTCTGTGCCCCTGTGCTAATCACTTGAACTCTCTGACCCTTCGTTTCCTCATTCCTAAAAAGAGGTCATTAGTTGAAGAATTTTTAAAACTCTATTTCAATTTTTCCTATTACCTATTATCCTAGAAGTATAATATGGGATAAAAAGCTGTGTGCCTCATTTTCCTGATCTATAAAATCATAGATATTGTCTAGATAATTTCTAAACCTCTTCCAGGTATCAATCTTATGATCCAGTTTTGTAATCACATTTCATTTAGCAGACCTTTAAACTGTTAAACTCACATACTTAAAGAAAAACAGTAACAATAATGATATCCATAATTTAATACTATTTGTATAAGCATGTATTTAGAGTACTGTGGAAAAAAAATGTGATCAAAATGTATTATTTCACTGAATTGTCATCCATTCTAATGGATACTAAATAACAGAATCTACCACTACCTTTATCCATTAGGTACAACAGATGTTGTACTCAAAACAGGACTTGAACCTTTCTAGATCAACTTCCTTATCAGGAAAGATTACATTATATTGTCCATTTAAGTACTTCCAAATGTTACTGATTGATTGTGTACTCTAAGCAGACCTCAAAAACAACAACTATATAAATGAAATTTGTAAAGCTGATGATACTACCAAGAATTTTCCTTAACAAATTAATATTTTTTTTTATTTTACTTTGGCAACTTAATTTGTATGGCTATTGTTAGGTAGATTCTCCCTGATCTCTCAAAAAACTTTGACTGAGAAATACACCAACAATGACAATTTGTGAATTTACAAGTGAAGGGAACTCCTGGCTAGGGGAACTTTTTCCACCAGCTGAAATGAACACCTTCTTTGCAATCTACAGAATTCTTCACAAAACAATTCTGTGTGTGTCAAAGGCAGGAGACAACTATAGTTTTCTTAAATTCCCAACCAGCAGCTCAAAACACTGACGATGTTGTTTTTATTTTTTAGCATGTCATAACATAAAAATACTGTTGTAAAAGTTAACAGAAACTGACACGTACCCTACTTCCTATGTGGTTTCCATGGTAGAGTTAAGAATATTGAATGTTTTTTAGTAATTTAGCTAAGGTTGTTACAGACAATAATCTTTAATATTTTAAATCTATAATGAAATATATTAAAAATCTTTTTTAAAAAAAAATAAACTTTGTTTTTATTTTCTGAACTCAGAATTATAGATCTGGGGCAGGAAGAGACTTCAGAATCTCCATAGTCAGATCACCTCATTTTATAGAAGAGGGAATCAGGACTCAAGGAAGTTGAGTTAATTGTATAAGATCACTAATGTCATAACGGGCAAAGAGGGGACTTGAGTTTATGGTCCCTTATTCCAGAGCTAGTGTTCCTTCTACCTTCCCAGAGAAGCTTCCCTGGCTTTTTTCTAGATATCTTTAGTCATGAATGCCTATATAATTTCATTATTTCTTGGGCTGCAGATTATAGAACTCACAGACCAAAATGTCTGATTTTTGTTTGAGAATGGAAACATACTCCAGATTTTCTTGGCATATCTATTTGTTTTTAAATGGCTAATTTTCTTCAATGACAGGGATTATCATTCCTTTGTTGTCAAGCCTCAATACCTAACCTTATCATTTGGATATTTAACTGATTGGTTGTTTTCTTATTAGGTGACACTGGTACATACCAATGATCATGGAGCTTGATCATTCTTCATCTATTCCTTGGTTCAACAAATATTTGTAAAGGAATTACAATATACATAGTACTAAGCCATGATCTATCAGAGATACAAGGATGAATAGTCATGATTATTTATGTTTGTGTAGCATTTTTAATCTTTGCAAAGGAGTTTCCTCAAACCAACAGAATAAAGTTGATGGATAATAGAAAGCACACCAGACTGTGGAATCAGGAAGACTTCAGTTCAAATCTCCCCTCTCTAACACTGATAACTCTTGTAAAATTGGCAACTCATTCAACTTCTTATTCCTGAGTTTTCTCATGTGTAAAATGAAGGGCTGGGAATTGATGGTCTCGTAGATCTCTTCCAGTTTTCACATTTTAAAGGTTGGTAATACATGAGTGTTTTTATCCCCGCTATAACATGCAATCACTGTCCTCCAGAAAATTTTAAACTAGTGAGTGAGCTAAGCTAAGGGTATAGAAAATATCAATGTTTAACAGATATATGTATATTGTAATGCCACCCATGAGCAGCTTTCCAGAGGACTGCTGCTGTGAAGGGCTTCCAAGGATCTGATTAATAGCATAACAAATGCTCTATTTATTCAATAACAAATCAAAGCAAAACTTTGACAGAAAATCAAGGAACAGCATTCACAGTGTTACAATTTATCACAGAAAATCAAAATGCAGCATTCTACATGTCACAAGTCAACAACTTATCATGAAAATGGATACATAGTTTTCACCAAAGTAGTCACAATAGTTTTCAACAAAGTACAATCATTCAGTAACTCAATCATTTAGTAACTCAATCATTCAAATCATCTCAACTGGAGATTATTTTCCAATCATAAACAAAGCACACTCATTTACTCAATTACAGAGTCCTTCATTCAATCACAAAGTTTAATAGTCAAAGTCCCCCACCCATGGGGTGCAATTAAGTTACAATTTCAACAGTCACTTTAGTCAATCAAACATATATCATTTTCCTAGTTCAGGGGGAAAAGTCAGTACCCTGAACTTAAGAGAATACTAACAGAAGTTACAACAGAAAATAACACAATTCAGCAGACAGGGCTTCCAATTGTCTGACCATTACACCCATACCTCATTAGTTACCAGAGAGGCAAGCACCAACATCTGGCTTTTCAAAGCCAGCAGGGCTCAATGGCTGCCCAGAGTCTCATCTAGCCAAATCACACAACTCTTCCCAAAGTGAGTCCCAAAGCAAAACCTCACATCAGGGTCAGTCACTACTCAGACAATTTCATCAGTCGCTACTCAGTACCCATGGAGAGGTCTTTTTGTCTTGATTCAGGGAAGGCTTTCAGCTTCCATGATTCCTCTTCCATGGTCCCTGCTTCTGCCCAAATCTAACCACCTGCCACCTGTGTTCAAAGGCAGACAGCTCTCAGCTCCTTCTTCAGCTCTCCACGCAGTTCCCACTCTACATTGAAGCTCACAGTGTCCAGTCCATCTCAAATCCTTCACATTCTGTGTTCCTGGGAAGACAAGGCTTAACAAGGCCACAATAACATTCATGCACTTTAACAAAGCCACAACAATATTTGTACAAAATATCAGCACCACAGTCATGCTTCTTCAGTCTTCAGCAGCTCCAGCTGGCCCTTGGAAGTCCTCAGCAGCCTCAGCAGCTCTGGCTGGCCCTCTGAAATCCTCAGCACCATAAGCTCCATTCTCAAAATCAAAATCACTTTATTCAGCCTCCATGTGGCTTGCTCCAAGAAATTCTGTCTCAGTTTTCAATTCTGATTCCTCTTCTCAGTTCTTCTCAATTCTCAGTTCAGTCTTCAGTTCAGCAGAAGCTGCCCTTCCTCCATGAACCATATCCAAAGAATTTCTGATTGTCCAGCTTGTGCTATTTCTTAAATACAGTGTAGATCCTCCCTGTTCAGCCCCTTCCTGTTATGTCAGAACAGGGGTTCCCTGCTCAGCCCCTTCTTGTTACATCAGCAACATGTTTTATTAATTTCTGTTTCTTTTTTTCTTTTATTTATTATAGTTTACATCATTCATTTCCACAAAATTGTGAGTTACAAATTTTCTCCCCATCTTTCCCCTACCAAGCATCCCAAAGCAGCCATTCCATTATATAATCCCTCCCCCAATCTATTCTCTCCTATGTCCTCCCCCCTCACCCCTCTGACTTTACGATAGGGCAGGATGGATCTCCCTACCACAGTGCCTGTGTATCTCAAGTTCCAGTAG
>CM053580.1:340807393-340826565 GCA_028627135.1 Pseudochirops cupreus
GCTCTCCCAAAGCTCCAGCGGGGGATTGGCTCCTCTTGTCCAGCCACCTCCAGGCAAAGCCACAGTTTCAGGCTAGGCTGGTTTTAGCTCCCAGAGCTGCAATGGTTCCTCATAGACGAGCTGACTTTAGCAGAAAGTATATTTGTGTGCGTTTTGGAGTTCTAGAATTTGTTTAGAGTCCATATTTTATGGGTATTTTGAGGTGGCTATGTGAGAGCTGTGATATGTTGCTGCTCCTACGCCGCCATCTTGGCTCCATCCTCCCGTAAATATTCTAAAATACTAAAATGATCTCATTTAAAAACACTGTTATTAATATTTTAAATGCTTTGTCTATTTAGGAAATGAACACTTAGAATCAAATCTTTTACCCCAGTTATTGAACAGATTAATTTGTTCTTATGGAATGGTATATTATTTAGGATTATTTATGGCTTCTTGTCACACATATGTGTGTGTGCATAAATTTGTTTGCTGGCATTTATTAAGAACCAACTTTATGGTTGGAGGACAGCAAGCTGCCACAGTGGATAGAGGAATGTGCCTGGAATTAGGAAGACTCATATTCTTGTGTTCAAATATGACCTCAGACACTTAGCTGTGTGATCCTTGTTTGCCTCAGTTCCTCATCTCTAAAATGAGCTAGAGAAGCAAACCACTCTAGTGTCTCTACCCAGAAAATCCTAAATAGTGCCATAGAGAGTCTCATATGACTGAAAAACATCTCAACTATGTTTTAAACTCTGCTTAGTAGTAATGCACAAAGACAACGAGGAAACTTACCCTTACTGCCAGGATCAGATATATATGCACACAATCTTTAATTTGATCTCTCTGTTTCTCCTTGCTTCTTTCATGTCTGAAATTTTAAAATCTGTGACTTTATTCACTGATTTCAAATTAATACATGTACTCTGCTCTTGAGTTCTAATCATTTAAAAATATGATTCAGGAAATATTTACTTAATAGAGTTATTTTCTTCTTTAAATCAGGGACTAAGGTGTCAGGGGAGACATTATTATAATATCCCACGACTATTTCTTTAAAATGTCTGTAGTTGTTCTCTTTTATACAGTCACCTAGGATTTCTGATAAGCATGGTTGCTTTCTAGTTTGAGGACTAGTTTGTGGCTGCCAGCCCTGGACCACAGACACCAAAATTTTCAGTTACATTCTCTTTAACAACCCCCACTTCTCATTTCTTTGCACTTTTCCTTCTTAAGGATGTCCTCTGTCCCACCACATTTTCTCATGACAGTGCTCTCAGATTCATTCAGGCTCGCTCCCTCATAAGAGATACTCATAGGCACTGATGTGTAACTTATTTTTGTTTTGCTATCAATGGATGATGGAGCCAGTATTGGAATTCAAGTCCAGTGACTAGTAATTCAGCATTATTTCTAACAAAAAGTCATTGCAGTTGGATGGAAAGAATCCTGTGCATGGAATGATGAGTCCAGACTTTGAAAGAGAGACTTCTCACAATTATTAACTAAGCAAGTTATTAAACCTGTTAGTGCCTCAATTTCCCCATCTTTTAAATGGGTGTACAACACTTGCCACTGTGTGCCTCATAAGTTGGGAAATCATTTTGCAAATCCTAAAGCAAATATAGATACGAGATATTCAGCATCATCTCCTATTCCATGTCGGTTAAGGCATGTAGAGATAGTCAGAAGATCATGTTACCTGGGGTTCCTACAAATTTATGTTATCTTATCAGATGGGTCCTCACTGATATAAAGAAATCCTCCTGCTTTTCCCCTATAACACTCTCCATGTTCCTTTTTCTAAACCATCTCTTCTCTCCTAAAGCCACATACATTAATCCCTATTTATAAAGCATTTAGCTAAGTGCCTGATATGTATTTAATAAATGCTTGCTCCCTTTCCTTCCCTACTCTCACTCTCTCTCCCCACCCCAGCTTTCTTAATAGAGAGAATGCCTTGTTTCACATTTTATCAAGAAAACTGAGACACTTTACTGTGAGTTCCATCTTTCCCTTAGTTCTTTAACTCAAATCTCAATAATAGCCTTCATTATGATTCTTTTTTATGCTTCAATCTCTGAAAAAGAGATAATTCTCACTAAACCCTATTTTTGTGCTCTTGATCACAACCCCTTCTCTTCCATGAACTTGTTTTTCTCATCATTCCCTTTGTCTTTCTAACTTTTAAAATATGACTATCCTCTGGTTCCTTCTCTACAGCCTACAACTATGTGCCGGGGTCTCTCACCCTTTAAAAAAAAGTCCTTAATCCTGAAGTGATTATTGAAAAGTGTGAAGTTCTAGCAGATGTGGTAGGGGTGAAGTCTTCTGTGGTTGGAGTTCATTTGAGATACTGCCTATTTGAAATAATTTTTCCTTGCCAAATAGGCACTACAATCAATTTTTTGTTCTGTTTTTTCCCCCTGAAAAAGATAAAACATACTACAGTGGGATATAATTAATCTGAACGGTATCCACAGGATCCTGAAGGAACTTTAGAACATGAGAAGTGAGAATACAAGTGCTATCATACATGTACTATTATAGTCCTCTAAGTTTTGATGTCTTGGAAGAAAGATTCAGAAGTTGTGTTCCACCATATTACCTTTAAGGATAATTCTCTTTCCATTTTATTTGCTGAATTAACTTTGCAGTGTAATTAAAACACAACCAATATAAGCATATCCTTCTCTAGTTCATGTAAAAGTTAATATCTGTAAGTAATTACACCCTAATCCCTAGACATCCTTTCCAACCTTAAAAGTTTAAAGAAATTACTAGGGAAGCAATAGCCTCTTATCTTCTTTAGGTATTTAGTTTCTCACCTTTTTGCAATCAAAATGATATCTTCTACCCTCACCCCAGGCATAATAACAGTACTTCTCATTAAGTATCATGAGCAAATAGTAAATATGTATTAATGATTTGCTAGCATAGCAAATCTTTGTATGGAAAATCATGAGAAATGATGGGGATAATATGGTAAAACAACTATTTGGAGGACTGTTCATGAAAGATGCATGTATCTTTAAGATACAAGTATTATCTCATCACTTAGTGGCCAGCTTTTCAGTAATAAGCTATGTTTTTTTTTCCTAAAATGACATTTGCTCCAGTTTTTTTTTTTAAAGAATGAATTTCACAACAAATTTTGTTCATTTTAAGAAGGTCAAAATATTCTATTTTAAAAAATCCTCTAGGCAAATTAAATCTTTTGAGAAATATAATATTTAACTTTTCCATAGTCACAAATACTGGCTTTCTGATACAAGCATTTGTCTCAAGACCTTAGATGATGAACTTATTATCATGATAAACTTACAATAAGAGAATTGATCCTAATCAGTTTAAGTCCTTAAAGACTCAAATTTTAGGGTGGTTGATTTTTTTTTTTAGTTCAAAACAATCTTCCTCCATTCTATGTCAAGAAAATTTTTAGCATTCATTTTGAGAAGATTATGAGTTCAAAATTTTTCTCCCTCAAACCCTCCCCACTCCTCTTCTGAAAATGGTAGGCTGATTGACATAGTTTATACATGTACTATCATGTAAAAATATTTCCATATTGCTCACAGTTGTGAAAGAAGAAACAAATCAAAAGAAAAAAATAGAAAGAATAAAGTAAGGGGAAAAATATGCTTTGATTTGAATTCAGAGTCTTTCAATTCTTTATCAAATATGGATAACATTTTCCTTCAAGCATCCTTTGCAGTTGCCTTGGGTCATTGTGGTGCTGAATCATTCATAGCTGATCATCACACAATGTTGCTGATTCTGTGTACAATATTTTCCTGCTTCTCCTCATTTCACTTTGCATCAGTTTGCATTAGTCTCTCCAGGATTTTCTAAAATTTACCTGTTCATCATTTTTCACAGCACAATAATATGCCATTACATTAATATACCACTGCTTATTTAATCATTCCCCAACTGATGGGCCTCCCCTCATTTTCCAATATTTTGCCAATACTAAAAGGGCTCCTATTAATATGTTTACGCAGGTAAGTCTTTTCCACCTTTTGATGATTTATTTGGGATACAGACCTAGTAGTGGCATTGCTGGGTCAAAGGGAATGCACAATTTTTTTTTAACCCTTTGGACATAGTTCCAAATTGCTCTCCAGAATAGTTGGATCACAATAGGAACAGTGTATCAGTGTCCCGATTTTCCCACATTCTCTCCAGCATTTGTCATTGTTCTTTTCTGTCATATTTGCCAATCTAATAGGTATGAGGTGGTGTTTCAGAGTTGTTTTAATTTGCAGTTTTAAATCAAAAGTGATTGAGAAATTCTTTATATGTCTATAGATAGATTTGATTTCTTCCTCTGAAAACTGGCTGTTCAAATCCTTTGACCATGTATCAACTGGGGAACGGCTTATATTTTCACAAATTTTACTCAAGTCTCTATATATTTAAGAGATGAGGCCTTTATCAGAGACACTTGTCATAAAGATTTTTTCCTAGCTTTCTGCTTCCCTTCTAATATTAATCACATTGATTTTGTTTGTGTAAAAGTTGTTTTGTTTTTTTTAATTTAACACAATCAAAATTGTCCATATTACATTTTGTAATGCTCTCCATTTCTTGTTTAGTCATGGATTTTTCTCTTCCCCATTGATCTGACATAGAGACTTTTTCTTGCTCTTCCATTTTGCTCATAATTTCACATTTTATGGATAAATCATGTGCCCATTTTGGCATTACCATGATATATGGTGTGAGATGTCAGACTATACTTAGTTTGTGTCCTATTGTTTCCCAGTTTTCTGATCAGTTTTTGTCATTTAGTGAGTTCTTATCCCAAAAAGCGGGGTCTTCGGGTTTGTCAAATACTAGGTTGCTGTGACCACTGAGTACTATGTCTTCTGTACCTAATCTATTCCATCATTCTATTTCTTAGCTATTACTAGGTAGTTTTGATGATTACTTGTTTATAATATACTTTGAGATCTGGTATTGTTATTCCACTTTCTTTTGCATTTTTTCCATTAATTACCTTCATATTTTTATTCACTCTGTTGTTTCATATGGAGCATTCATTCCATTGAAACCTGTATATCTTTTCACATGAGCTTTTTTTCTTTGTCATGCCCTCTCCATTATGTACTTGAAACCTTTGTTTTGAACCAAAGCATGTTTTGAACCAAATCTCTCTGCAATTTTTTTTTTTTATTTGAGTCACTTCATACATGGAACCATCTGTTAAAACAAATGGAAAAATTTTGAGTGGCGTGGACAAGTTCACCTACCTGGGTGGTACACTTTCCTGGGATGTACACATTGATAATGAAGTTGACACATGAATTGTCAGAGCCAGTTCAGTGTTTAGGAGGCTCTGAAGAAAAATATGGGAGAGAAGATGTATCAGACTGACTAGCAAACTGAAGGTCTATCAGAGCCATTATACTGACCTCATTGTTGTATGCTTGTGAAACCCAGGCAAAATACAAGTGCCATGCCAGGAAACTGAATCACTTCCATTTAAGTCTTAAGAAAATTCTGAAGATCACCTGATAGGATAAGATGCCAGACACTGAGGTACTTTCTTGAACTAAACTGCAAATCATTCAAATTCTACTTCAGAGAGCACAAGTAAGATGTGCTAGTTATGTTGTTTGGATACAAAAGGTACACTTGCCAAAAAAGACTATTTTATGGCGAATTTACACAGGGCAAGCATTCACACGGTGGCCAGAAGAAGAGATTCAAGGATAATCTCAATGTCTCTCTAAAGAGCATTGGAATTGATTGACACATGGGAGACACTGGCACAAGACCACTCAGCATGGCATGTCCTCATCAGAGAAGGTGCTGTGCTCTATGAGCAAAGCAGACTTAAAGTAGCTCAAAAGAAATGTGAGATGCACAAATTTAGAGAATTTAGAGAATTCACCTCAGATGCTCACATGGAGTATTTGTGCCCAACCTATGGTAGAACATTCCAAACTTGTATTGATTGGTCTGATTAGCCAAAGCGGAACCCACTGTAATTTTACTCTACCATAGTGATATCATATCAAGCAAAAAATAAAAATAAAAAAAAATAAGTTCAAAGCATTTTATTGGAAGGCATCTTTAACTAATTAAAGGAAAATCACTCATTGTGTTACATATTATTGTACTATCTCATTACCACATGCAATTTTTAAGCTATTATTTCAATTATCTGTATTTAATTTCCACTTTATCACTATGAATTATATATGTTCTACTAAGAAAAACTTCTCTATAAAGTGTTTCATAGGTAGCATAGTGTTTATTTCTCTTCAGTGCACCATTTTTATGTGAAATAAAGCATAGGTTGTCAGTTGAATATGTTGAAATATGTAATTTTTAGGCCTTTTATGGAGAATTCTGTGAATAGAACATCTTTTCCTGCATATTTCCAAATGACAGTCAATGCAAAGTAAAATTATAGCTACAGACTGATCCTCCATCCTACTGAAAAGTCTTAAAATAAATTCCTAGCAGGGTCACCTGCTTTATACCATCTCTTGATAGAAAAGAATATTAACAAAATTGTTTTCACTAAAGCTTTGATGATTTTGGCAATTGTGCATTTAAAGTATACTTAAAACCTTTTTATTTAACAGATTGAAAACAAATGGACAGGAAAATAAACACCCCCACTACCCCCACTTGATAAATTAGATGAGAAATTATTAAAAATAGCAAATTAAAACAGAGCTATTCCCCTTCCCCAACTGTTTAATACATAAAAGTTAAATTAATTGTTCTTTATTCTTAGGATATAGCCTAGAACAAAACCCATTGAAGGCTTGAAATATCAATATACTTCTGAGGACAAATAAATTACCAATATACCAAATAACTTCCCTACTCCATTTTCTGCATTGTGTAAACAATAGTAAATTTTTCTTTCTTCTTCTTTCTCTCTAAAGTCTATAAATAATATGAGGATACAAATCATAATCTTTGAAACCATAATCTTAAACAACATATCCCAAAGAATATATTGTATATATATTAAATGTCTTGTATTTATGAATTGCTATTGTAAACTTTTCATCAAGTTTCAAATCAGCTATTTTCTATAACATCTAGAACATTAGGATTTCAGCTCTGAAAGCAAGATTAAAGATCATATAATTTGATATTCTTAAGATAAGGTGTGAAAGGTAGAACTTGAGCAGTTCTCCCATTCTCCTAATCCCTATCCCTCTTTCCATCTCTCCCCTAAACACCTTCCATCTCCTTATTTTGTCATTTCTTCACTTTTGTCAAGTCAGCTTCGGACCTGGATCTCTACCAGTAGTATCTACTGGCTTTGTTCCTGCTACTGTATTCATGTATTCTCAAAGGTTCAAGCAGAGAATATAGATTTTTTTTCTCCCAGATCCCTGAAAAATCATCTTACCAGTATCTTAGTTGTTTAAAGGGGAGGGGCATTTACTTTTTCACTTTTTTAAGTCAGAGAAGACAAAAAAGAAGTTTAAAAATTGTTTTTGTATTTTAAACACACTATAATGTTTTGGGTTGCATTTTCTCATAAAGATCCAATCTTGACATATTCTTAATTTATAGGGAACTGCATTTATTCTTATTTTTTTGCTGCTTTTTTGGAGGGAGGGAGGAGGGACAATTGGGGTTAAGTAACTTGCCCAAGATCACACAACTTTATGTTAAGTGTCTGAAGTTGGATTTGAAATCAGGTCCTCCTGACTCCAGGGCCAGTGCTCCATTCGCTGTGCCACCTAGCCACCCCTCTGTTTAGTCTTAACTTTAGTCAGGTTTCATGCTGGTTCTTAATTAAACTTTGGCTGTTTTACTGTAAGCTTATCTGGGAAGTCTGTTCTCCCAGACTTTATAGAATCTGTTTCCCTCAACCCTCCCATGGCAAAAGGTAACTAGTTTTAGGTAGGCATCTCTCTTTAGTCCATCTGGGCATTTTCCTAGATGATTTCCTCAAGACCAATGGTTCTGGACATAGAAAGATACCTCTGTCTCCATCTACCACATCTGTTCCTATGATAAAAACAAACAAAACAAAACAAAAAGCCTTCTTTATCAGAGTCCCACCATCACCCCCCTACTTTGGGTCTCAGACTCTGTATGTTATACTCTAACTCTTCTTTGGAGATCTCTATCCTTTACCTCTGGACACTGGCTCCATCATCTCTCACGCTGCTTTATTCTTGGCTGGTGTAAATAAAACTAGTTCTTCACTGGCTCATTTCATGATAATGAAATTACTTCTTCTACAATAAAGACCTGTTCCCTTTTTGTAAACCCTGGGCTCTCAAATGTTATCCAGAATGGATTATTTCCTTTCCTTCCTCAACTGAACTTTTCTGTATTTTTTTAATCTGTACCCCCTAATAGAGTATTTGCCTAATTTCCACTCTCACTGACTAAGCTAGACTGACTTGCACCTGGGGAACAATGGACACCCCTCATTTCTTTATCAAGAGGTATGGGATATAACAACATAACCATAATAGTAATATATTCTTGCCATTTACAGCCCTCACCAGGGCTGTATTATGATTGAACATAACCAAGAACTCAAGCCTTGCCTACACAAACAGAGTACCAGGTTGCAGATGAAATACTAGGAATATATTTTTCCTTCCCTTTACAGACGACAGAATTTAGGCCCACAGATTCTCAGTCTCACATCTACTTTTCATACTGAAATTGTGATCTCTGAAATATTGCATTTTCTACTATGGTCATTCATCATCCTGTTTACACCCCCCCCCCCCCCCACCGCCAACCAATCTTCTCCAGTAATCTGTGACTTTTTGCCATTATATTTAGTAATGTTTAAATGTAATAAATCCTAAGTTATCAACTCAATATCAACTTTTAATTAAGGGTCCCCAAAACTATTTTGAACACAGTGGCCTAGTCTTAGTTTTCTTTATTAATAATGATTTGGAATATGATTGAAATCTCCCCAGTTAGCCAATTAATGAGTGAGCAAAAGCTGGCAAATCCAGAGAGAGATTATCCACACTAATATAAGCAAGTAGTGGTATAGGTAGAAATCAGAGATTTCTTTTTAAATCATTATTTGCTGTGAATTTCAATATTCACATTTGAATGTTTCAAAAATATGCTATGCTTGAAACAAAACAGCAAAGCTGGACTATAAAGAACTTCTTTTATAGGAAATGGAAAACTGTGAAGCACTTGTTTTTTTCCCATTGCCTCTCAACTTTTTGTAGCCTCTACTATATTATAGTGATAATAGAAAGCATCACTCCAGGGACTTCCTAAACCCATCTGCTTTGTATCCACCCCCTCTATCCTCTTTGAGCTCACACCTTCTCTGAGATTGTGGGAATAATTGTGTTTTACTTTAAAAGATATTTTCTGGCGTCTAAATCTAAATGTAGAACTGAATTCAGTCCTTACTGGTTTACAAGATACATTATGAAGAAAAGTGAAACAGAGTAGGAAAACACATAAACATAGCAGAAGATAAGATGCTACAGACAAGTAGCATTGAGAAGAACTGTCATCTTTATTATCTCCTTTTTTCCTTCTGTCTTTTCTAATCATGCTAGTACTTCAAGCTACTTTACATTGGACTAACTTTATCAGGAGTGCAATTCTTTGCAATGTAGTGAGCAAATAATAAATATTTGCAATATTCAATTACATTTTTTTGGAAATACTGAAGATTTTTAAAAAGTTACTAATATATAACAACCAGAGAGATGTAGAAAAATTTTAAATATAATGTTAATGATATCTTGTATTTACATCTTTACATTTCTCTTTATTCCTTACTTCCTACTCTTTTCCAAAAAGTCATCTTTTATTATAAATGATAACAGGAGAGAATTGCTAAACTAAAAAGGTATAAAAAATGATCTGATGTTATATTTCATGATCCACACAGTTGTATAAAGAAGTATATGGGAGGAATCACCTTACCGTATCTCTTCTTTGATAGGCAACTACTTTGTTTCCATTTCTTTGCTACTACAAAAGGTACTACTATAAATATTTTTGTATAAATAAAGTCTTTCTTTTTTATCATTGATTGACCTTGGATTATATTTTACACAGAGTAGTAGAATCTATATCAAAAGATATGGATACTTCAACCACTTATTAGGATAATTCCAAGCTGTTTTTCTTAATAGTTGAAGGATTTCAAAGTTGTACCTACAGTTTATTAGTCCGTTCATCTTTCCATGACTCTTCCAACACTAAATATTATTAATGGGGTTCTATTTTAAAATCTGATAATCATTTTATTTTTATGAAGATCCATATTCTCTCCCTTTGAACTTGCACCTCTTCCTCCTTCCTCCTACCATGAGAAAGTAAAAACAAAACACTTACATAAAATAAATTCCCATATTGGTTATGCCCCACCATATATCTCTATCTCTATCTCTATCTCTATCTCTATCTCTACCTCTATCTCTGTCTCTATCTCTACTCATTCAGCACTTATCTCTATCAGAAGGTAGGTAGCATGTTTCATTGTGAGTCATATATAAATGTTGCTGGTCATTGTATTGGTCATAGTTCTTAAGTCTTTCAAAGCATAATAAACATTCATATCTTTTGAAAGAAGTTAATATATGAGGTGTGAGGTGATTTTTGAATGTGAATTTTTCATATTACTTATTTAGAATGATCTTTTGATATGGTTGTATATTGGTAATGGAATTTGGAGATGCCCCTGTATTGGCTTGGTTTTGGGGTTCAGTGTTAAAACCCAGAGCTTGTGAATCCCACTTGTGGGATGGACTTGTTGATGTGAAGAGAGAGGGCTGAACTGGGAGGAGCCATGAATTGGGAGAGAGACCCAAGCCTAGAGAAGGCCAGAAGGACTTTGGGAGAGCAGTATCCAGTATCGTGGAGCCTGAGTTGCTGAGAGAAAGACTGCTAAGAGGCCATTGGAACTACCTAGGACTTTTGAGAACTGCCACCCGGAACTGCCAAGGACTGAGGAGGCATGGCTGTGATGCTGGTATTTTGTCTGTCTGTTTTGATGTTGTTTTGCCAGATTCATCTGATGGTGAAGGACATGCTGCTATTGTAGAGGTCCTGGGACCTGGCTGTTGGTTCAAAAACCCTGAAGGAGTATTTTCTTGTGCACAGAAATCCTGGAAGAGGGCCTTGCTGATATTTTCAGGCATTCTGGGACTGTTCTACAGCCAGAGAGTGACTTGATGAGGACACTGGCTATAGCTTTGTTGAGCCTTGTCTCCCCAGGAACTGAGATTGCTGAGGGCTTGCCTTGAGTGAAGATGAAAGAAGGCCCTTTCCTTGGGTATTCAATGCTGAAATGATATCTTAACCTTGTTGTAACTTAAGGGTGGATGGCCTTTTGTGCTCTCCAGCCCCTTTTGATATTCAGGGGTGGGAAACCTTTGGGTTTTTTTTTTGTGCTCTGGGATTGATCAAATGAATGTACTTTGTTTATGGTTAGAGACTAATCTCCATTTTAGAAGACATTTTGATTAAATGAATCTACTGTTTAGGGGTGGAGTAGTACCTGGATTGAATTAAGAACTTACTTGCTAAAGGAACAAGTTACACTGTATTTTGACTTTCTCTGTTCTTTGAATGTTTGCTGAATAAATGGGGTTTGCTATGCTGGTAATCCGAACCTTGGAAGTTGCCTTTGCTTGGCATTACAGGTTGCTATTAGTTTGTATTTTTTTCTTAAGAAACATACACACACACACACACACACAGACATAATTATTATTATTATTAGCCTTTCCAGAGGACACTGTGTCTAAGGTTACTATAGTAATTAGTATCTGAAATTGCTTATGAACTTACCCAATTATTTATAAGATTTACAAATAACAAGTAGTAGCACTAATAATCAAGATAAATGTTGATATTAGAGTGTTAGAATTCGTAGAATATTAGAGATAGATCATTGGATTTGGAGTCAAGAGCTGCCTTAATTTATAAATGTGTGTATTTGTATGTGTGTGTGTGTGTGTGTGTGTGTGTGTGCATGTACACATATGTGTTTATGGATACATGCATATACACATATATGTATATGTATATGTATATATGCATGTGTTTATGTATGTATGCATGTATGTATGTGGCATTTTACCTCTTGGTGTGCTGTTTTTTTTTTAATTTATAAAATGTGAGGTTGTTCTCTATTATTTTTATTTTTCCTTTCAACTTGAAATCTATTGTCCTGGTCCCTAGGACTTTAAAGATCACCCAAATCTTCATTTTATGATTGAGGAAATTTAAACAAAGTTTATTTCTGTGACTTACCCAAAGTCACATGCCTTATAGGAACCAGGACTAAAGTGTTATTTTTTTCTGATATCTAATAAACACAGTCCTTCTTCCTACTACACCAAATTGATGAGGTAAGGTCACAAAAGGAAGCATTAGCATGGTATAGTAAAATCTGCCTACCACCCTGCTAGACACTGGGATACAAAGATAAAAAATTAAAACAATCTTTCATTCGAATCATAGCTTTAATTCTTAATACACATGAGTCCTTGGAAAAGCTGTCTTTTCCTCCTTGAGCTTCAGTTTATTCATGGATAAAATGAGGGTGTTAAAGTACATGAAATCACTTTCAAGCTTTAAACAATATTAGATTAGAGTTTTAAGGGAATTCAAAGACCATCTAGCCCTTCCATTCCCACTCTACAGATGAGGAAACTGTGGCTAAATGAAGTAATGAAATTTGCTTCAGTGACCTTGAAATCCAGGAATTGACTCTAGATCTAGCATGTTTTCTCTTTTACCACACTATCTCTAAGCCTCATGTCTGAAGTAAAATTAATATAATATTAAAACTGAATTATTATTTCAGTAGGTCACATTAGTTAACCTTTCCCAAGAAAACACAATGACCAAGTAAAGTATTTTTAATTATATAATGTCTAGATTTTTTTTACATAAATATTTCAGTGTCACAAGGATCATTGATTCAATTGGTGACATTTTGTTTCCTCCAATACTGAAGATTACAACCTCACCAGTGTGTTTTTAATTTTATAAGTTACTATGGTAATCAAAAACAAAACAAAATAACATCACCTTATAGCCAATATTGTGGGGGTAAATTGTCCCTAGTTTCTCATGAGTGGTTTTCAGAAAAAAGTCAGCTAGATGGTGCAGAGGATAGAGTGCTGGACCTAAGGCCAGGAAGATCTGAGGTCAAGTACAAAACATGAATTTCGTGACCCTGAGTGAGTTACTTAACCTCATTCTGCCACAAATTCCTCAACTGTAAAAGTGGGGTAATTAAATCCCTTACCTCCCAGTCTTTCTGGATTGGTAGAACTTGATAAGAGACTGTACTCTGGTAAAATGCCCTTCAAAGAAGCCCAGATCCCATTCACATCATAAGAGACACTGGCATAGGACTTTAATCAAAGATTTATTGAAGTTGATTGAAAGAACTGAGGAACTTTTTCCTCTTTGTATCCCATGCTTAGCACAAAGGCTGGAGCATAGTATGTGTTTAACATGTTGATTGACTGACTGGTTAATGAATCCTTATACCCAATTCTTCTCCCTTGGGACTAGCTTGGTAGCCTAGCAACCACTCTGTGTAGATGTTATAGCTGGCTGCCCATGAGAGTGTGAGTTGAAACCTGTCCAAATACACCTCATAGTCAGTCAAAATGCCTCTAATTCTCTTCATTAGAATCACATTTTGCAGTTAAGGCATAATTGCATAGCCCAGCTTGGTATCCATAAGATCAGTGAAGACTCCCAAGAGAGAAAACATGATGGAAAATAGAGATGTGATGTTCGGCAGAGAGCTGGATAATGACATCCCCAGAGGACATCAGTAGTTCTGCTGCTTCAGATGCCGGTTCTCCAGTGATATCTTTCCCTGTCCCCATGTGTGTTCTGTTCATATTATCTACATTTGTCTATCACATGTGATTCTGAGGCATATGTGTGCTCTATATACATGACTTGCCCATTGGCAACATGGCATCCTTTGACATAGGATGCCACAAGTATGCATGAGGAGGATTTATTTTTGTCACTTTAGTTGCTATGTTGTTTGATTAAAATTTCTTTTGTTTTAAACCAAGTTCTCAAATTACCCAATAAAGGTAAACCATCCCATGGGCACTTCTAAACTGTTCTTACGATTACCTGGAGTAGTTTTGTGGGAAGCCTCAGGAGTTAAAACAATTTCCACAGAACTTCCTCATAAAAACTCTCTGAGATAGGTAGAGCAAGTAATAATTAACTCCAAATTACTGAAAGAACAATGTGATTCAGGAAAAAAAAATTCCAAGGTCACATAGCCAATGTACCTCTAACAGAACTTGAACCCAGATCTTTTTAGTTTAAATTCAGAGGTACTACTGATAACTCCCACTAAATTTGTCATGGGTAAGTTAAATTTAGTTGCACACTTATTTCTTCATTTTTTAAAATTTGTCTAGAATTTATTTGATTACTACTAGGAAAGGTTAATAAGATCTTTATGCATAGGCTGATTAATTCTATAAACATAAATCCTAAATATATTTTTCTAGCTGCAATTTATATATGTTAACCTTATTGGGGAGGAGAGAAATAGCAATCTACCTTGTACCTTAGTTTTTGGTGTTTTTATTTTTAAATTCTAGCATCTATGGACCCCCAATCCAAAACTCTGACTCTTCAAGGAGAGCCTGGATTTCACAGAGATTTTGAATATTGCTGTATCATAGAATTTTTTTTTTCAGGTACTGGCTGACTGACTTATTCTTCACTGAGTTAGGTATAAATCAAATGTGCAGAAGAATCAGAAATCAAATGGGAAGAGGTTTTTATATTGGGCATATATATGCCCAAGAAAACTCAGTATTAGCATCTTTCCTAAATATAAAAAGGAGACAGAAAAAGCTATGTTAAGAAAAAGAAAAAAAACCTTTAAAATTATATATATATATATATACATATATATATATATATATATATGTATGTATGTATATACACACACACACACATATTCTTTTTGTTAAACCAAAAATAAATAGTTTAACTCAATATGTATTTGAAAATAGGTTTTTCAAATTTGGTCAAGCCAAATGCAACATTTTAGCTGTTGACTACTAGATTGTCCTCCATAGCCAAGTAAATAGGCAGGAGTGACTTGTCTAAGTGCTCTCTATTATGGACTATGGTAAATAGATGGCATTACTTGAAAAGAAGGATCTCAAAATTGGAATTTCAAGATTTTTAAGAGTGTATATAGCTGGTACATAACAGAAAAACTATAGAGAAATATATAAGAAACTCTTTATTAATTTAAAACATGCAGAATAATTCCAGTTTTGTACAATATAAAATTCCTTCCTTCTATGGGAAACCTTTTCCTATTCTCCCTTAGTTTTAATGCCTTTCCTCTAATGATTATCTCTAATTTATCCTATATTTGTTTCTATAAATTTATTTGAATGTTGTCTCCCCTTTACGTCGATGAGAACTCCTGGAGAACAGAGATTGTCTTGTGTCTTTTTTTGTACTCCCTAGTACTTAGAACAGTACCTGGTATATTGTTGTTGTTCAGTCATTTTTCTTTTGTGTCTGCCTCTTCATTTTCTTGACAAAGATAATGGTGTGGTTTGCCATTTATTTCTCCAGCTCATTTTACAGATGAGGAACTGAGGCAAATAGGGTTAAGAGACTTGCCAAGCTTCACACAGTATCTGAGGCCATATTTGAACTCAAGAAGAGGAGTTTTCCTGAGTTGAAGCCTAGAATTCTATCCACCTTGCCACTTAGCTGTCCTGCTACATAGTAGGAATTAAATAAATATTTACTGACTAATTAATACTAATGCTAATTCCCCTCAGATGAATTTCTCTTACCTGCAGTTGAAGAGAAGGATAGTGCTGGCAATATCATTCTGGAGGTCAGGGAGGAAATAACATAGTTTGATCCAATTTAAGCTTTTCTCTCTTCACTTAGTCTAATCCAATAGTAGTGAAAATGAAAAAGTTATATTAACATGTCTAACTCACTTTTACAACATATTTAAGCTGCAAAGAAGGCAGATCTTTTAAGCCTGGGTGATATTTTGTAGAGGCTGATGTTTTGAAGCTTGTTTTGCTAAAATTGGCCTTGCTTCTTGTACCTTGGGCCTTACCTCAAATAATGATATCCTCTTGGCTTCAGATACCCATGTTCTTGGCTTCAAGTTTATTAACTTGAACCCCAGTCCTTCATTACTTACTCTGACTGTAGTTCCACACAACCACCACAGTAATATTCTTGAAGTACAGATCTGAACTTTCTTTCCCGCTTCTCCGCACCCAGTAGCTCCTTATTAACTCTAGCATTAAATAAAAGAAATCCTGTTGGATACTTAAAGTCTATTACAATCTGTCCTCAACATACCTTTCAAGCATTTTAAACAGTGCTTTCCTTCATAAAGGTTAAATTTGAGCCAAACTGAGCTCCTTGCTCTTTGGAACATCCAATATTTCATTTCCTCTCTCTGTGATTCTTTATTAGGTGTTTATCAGGATTATAACATGTTCTCTTCTCACCCCATTCTTAGAATCACTAAGCCCTTTCAATACTTAGCTTAAGTGCTACCTCCTCCAGCAAGTCTTTCCTGATGTCCCCAGTTGCTAGTGACTCATCTCTTCAGGCTATCTTGTATTTACTTACTGTGTCTGTCTGTCTATGTATCTATGCATCTGTTTATCTATATGCAATCACGATACTAATAAAAACTAACATTTATATTGGGCTTTGAGGTTTACAAAGCACTCTGTGTGTGTTATATGTAAACCCATTGATATTAATGTATATGCACATGTTAGTACCTTTAGTGCACTATTGTCTCCTTCAGAAGAGTAGCTACTTCATTTTTGTCTTTGTATCTACAGTTCCTAGCATATAGTAGGCTCTTAACTCTTGTTGATGGATTGGCTGACTAGTAACCTACTGATTACTCTCTTCTCCTGTGTATTTTCTCTTTTGTAAGTTTTTGTGATATTTATTGTTCCTGGTTCTCCTTCTACCTGGTGGATGATAATTCTCTGTCATCTCTGCTAGGTCTTCATCCGGCCCACAATCAAAAAGCATAGATATTCCCCCCAGGCTCTGTCCTGGGCCCTGTTTAATTCTTCCTCTGTGCTATGATGTTTGGTGATCTCATTAAGTCATATAGATTCAATTGTCAAGTCTGTTCAGATGATTCCTATAACTATACTAGCCCAACCTGAGCTCTAATCTTGTATCACTGAAGGTCTTTTGAAGATTTGGAACTTGATGTCCCATAGGCATCTCAAACTAAACATGTCTAAAACAGAACTCATTATTTTTCTCAAAAACACTCTCTTTTTCCAAACATCCCAATTATTATCACTATTGAGAACATCACAATCCTTCTAGTCATTCAGGCTCACAAACTGCTTATATCCTTCTACTCCTGTCTTGCACTCAACCCACATATCAAACCTTTTGCCAAGACTTGTACTTGTTATCTTTACCAAATCTCTTATAGATATTTCTTTCTTTCAAATCACACAACCAACATCCAATTGCATGTCGCTTACCTACTCAACAAATCTAAGTAACTATTGATTTGATGATAAAATATTAAATCCTCTACTTGGATTTTAAAGCCCTTCACACACTTCCTCCTTATCTATCTAGTTGGTTATTTTTTTTTTTAATAATTTGCTCCGATCCATATATTCTATCAACCAGTCACAGTGGCATTTTTACTATTTTTTTACATGAAACTAAATGACTCTTTGCCTTTTCCCTGACTGTCATTATCCCTAGAATTCTTTCCCTTCCCAACATTGTCTATTGGCTTTCCTGGTTTTCTTGAAGACTCAGCTCATATCCCACCATTGGCAGGAAGCCTCCCTTGTTTCCTTTTTCATCACACCTCACTCCCTTCTGTTCTACCCCTCATGTTTGTTCCTTCCCTCTGGGATTACCTTCAATCTTTCTCAGTGAGTACACAGTTGTTTGTATATTGTCTCTCTCTTTATAAGATGAGAGCTTCTTAAGGAAAGGAGAGAAAATGGAGAACGGAATGAAGAAGGAGCACCTTATATAGGACAACTTCCAGGAGCCAAGGTTGTGGAGTAAGCAGAAAATCACTGTAACTCTCTAACATTTATCACCAACAACCATAAAATAGCACCCCCAAACAAATCCTGGAACAACATAGCCAGCAGAAAGACAGGGAGGAGTGGTCTTTTAGCCCCAGAGACTTGAAGGATATGCAAGAAGGTCCATCTCACTCTGGTAAAAGGGTAGAACTGGAAGTACCCCAGCAAAACAACAGCAAGCCCCTCCTCAGCAAACAAGTGGGAGATCCTGAGCGACAGTGGGGTGGAGCAGGCAAACACCAACACCAGCACTCCTCATGTGCCTTAGCATAGTTAAGACTGTCAGACTCCAGATCCAAAAAACACCACATGCTTTAGTATAACCGTGGGCAAATAGACACCCTCCAAAAGGACAAAAAAAAAAGTAGGCTAGATCTCCAGGTGTTTTAGTGTAGCCATGGGCAAAAAGGCATTCTCCAGCAGCCAGACCTCTATATGCCTTAGTGTAGCCCCAGGGAAATGCAGAAAAATACCACAGAGCCTCAGCACACTCCAGACATCACCACTATGACCTCAGTTTAGCACTAGGTAAGCTGCTATGACCTTCAGCAGTGCCAGTCGACTACCACCCCACCCCCTCTGCACAGAAGCAGATATAAGGGTCCCCCAAGGGGGTCAGTGAAACACCAGTTAAAAAGCTAGGCCCCTGTCACAATAAGGCTGTGACAATGCCCCTTTTGTCCCAGGTGCAGAGTTCAAATTTAAAAGAAACAAAAAGAGCAAAAATAAATACTAAAATAAATAAATAAATAAAATGAGTGAATGAATTGATAAATAAATAAATATGAGCAAACAACAACAACAACAAAAAGAATCTGGCCATAGAAAGTTATTATTGTGACAGGGAAGACCAAGACACAAACTTGGAAGAGGACAACTATGTCAAAACACCTATAAACAAAACCACAAAGAAAATTGAGAAATGGTCTCAAACCCAGGAAGAATTTTTAGAACAACACAAAAAATTGCTTAAGAAATTACATAAAACAGATAGAAGAAAAATGGGAAAAGAATGAGAGTAATGCAAGAGAATTATGAAAAAAGGGTCTGGAAATCTCTACTGAAGAAAACAACTTATTAAAGAGTACAATTGGCCAA
>CM053580.1:340827065-340866270 GCA_028627135.1 Pseudochirops cupreus
CAGCTGGAACTTCAGCTAGGGAGGAGTGGACTTCAATTTGAAGGTAAATAGTGAATGGCTTCACTATTGATTGATGACTGTCGTTACAAACACTATGAATGCATTTGGTCCATCCCTCTAGGATTATATTCATCAGAAATAAATAATTTAAATATCAAGGAATCACATTCAGGTTTACCCAAGACTTGGCATTGAAACATTAAAGGATCAGGGGTGATGGAACATGATATTTTGGAAGGCAAAGGAGTCAAGACTACAACAAGGAACACTCATCCAACAAAATTAATCATAATGCATCAAGAGAAAAGGGATTATTCAGTGAAACAGAAAAAAAAAATCAAGTTTTCACAAGGAGATAAGAACTAAACCAAAATTTAGCCTCCTATATCAAGACCAAATAGAAGCATAAAGAGGTAAAAATGGAAAAGAAAACATAAGAGAGTCAACAGAGCTAAACTATGTACATCCCTACACAGAAAGCTGATATTTGTAATACTTAAAATTTGTACTATGGGTAGTACAGCTAGAAGGAAAACACATTAGAAAGCAGATATGAGTGCAAGGTGAATTTGAAGGAATGATATAAGAAAAAAATCAAGGGGAGAGAAAGAGGACCACAATGGGTGCAGAAGGAAGGGAAAGGTAGATTGAGGTAAATTGTTTTAAATAAAGAGGTGCAAAAGACATATTACAGTGGAGCACAAGATGGGAGGGTGGGTTACAAGTATCACTTGAACCTTACTCTCATCAGCTCAAAGAGGGAATCATATACACAAACAATCGAATATAGAAATCTATCTTACCCAACAGGGAAGTACAAGGGGAGAAGATAAAGTAAAGGGTGTGGGAATAAATTAGACAGAAAGGATGGCAGATGAAGGGAGGTGATAGAAGAAAAACACTGGTGAGGAGGGAAAGGGAAAGAGGAGAGAGAAGACAGACAGGAGAAAGAATAGAACTGAGGGAAATGCATAGGTAGTAATCATAATTGTAATGTGCCTTGGATGAACTCTCCCATAAAACGGAAGCAGATAGCAGAGTGGATTAACAACCAGAATCCTACAGTATGTTGCTTACAAGAAACAAGAAACATGCTTCAAGCAGAGACAGGCACAGAGAGTAAAGGTAAAAAGCTAGAGCAGAATCTATTATGCTTCAACTGAATTAAAAAAAAAAAAGCAGAGGCGTCAATCTTGATCTCAGAGAAAGAAAAGACAAAACTAGACCTAATTAAAGAAGATAAGGAAAGAAACTACATCATGTTAATGGGGTACCATGGACAATGAGTTAATATCAATACTGAATATATATGCACCACATGGTACAGCATCCAAATTCTTAGAGGATAAGTTAAATTAGTTACAGGAAAAAATAGACAACAAAACTCTGCTAGTGAGGGACATCAGCTGTGCCCTCTAAGAGCTTGATAAAGTCAAACAAAAAATAAACAAGAAAGAATCTAAGTAGGAAATCAAATACTAGAAAAGATGTGACATACCTTTGGCATGACTTAGTCAAAATGTCAAACTATAAGCAAATGAAAAGAGTAAGGAATTGTCTACCTGTTATATCTATGGAGAGGGGAAATACTCATGAGCAACCAAGAGATAGAGAGCATTACAAAATGCAAAATATATAATCTAGATTATATTAAACTACAGAGTTTTGCACAAACAAAAATAATACAACCAAGATTAGAAGGAAAGCAGAAAGATGGGAAACAGCAAGTGTCTCTGATAAAGGCCTCATTTCTCAAATATATTGAAAACTGAATTAAATTTACAAGAATGCAAGGCATTCTCCAATTGAAAAACAGTCAAAGGATATGAATAAATCATTTTCAGAAGAAGAAATCTAAGCTATCTATCGGCATATGAAGAAGTGATCTATATCACTTTTGATTAAAGATGCAAATTAAAACAACTCTGAAGTACTACCAATCTGTCAGATTGACTAATATGACAGGAAAAGGAAATGACAAACAAATAAAGAAAATATGGGAAAACTGGGACACTAATACACTGTTGGTGGAGTTTAGAAGTGATCAAACCCTCCTTGAGATCAATTTGGAACTATGCCCATAAAACAACGAAACTGTGCATACCTTTTGATCAAGCAATAGTACTACTAGGTATGTATTCCAAAGACATCATAAAAAAGGGAAAAGGAAACTAGACGTGTAAAAAAAAATCCAGACCTTTTTGTGGTGGCAAAATAATGGAAATTGAAGGGATGCCCATCAATTGGGCAATGGCTGAGCACCATCTTGGACAGATTTGTACAAGCTGATGAAGAATGAAGTGAGTAGAACTGGGAAAACATTGTACAGTATCAGCATCAGTATGTGCTGAACAACTATGAATGACTCAGCTCTTCTCAGAAACACAATGATCCAAGACAAGTACAAAGAACTCACGAAGGGAAATGCTAGCACATCCAGATAAAGAACTGCTGGACTCTGAATTCAGATCAAATAATATATTTTTTCATTTATTTTATTCTTTCTCATGTTTTTTCCCCTCTTGACATGTTTGTTCTTTTATAACTATGACTAATACAGAAATATTTTTAAAGCATACCACATGCATAAACTATATTAAATTGCCGACCATTTTCAGAAGAAAGTGAGAAACATTTTGAACTCAAAATCTTGTAAAAATGAATGCCAAAATTTTTCTTTACATGTAAGTAGGGGAAAATTAAATACTATTTTTTAAAAGAATGAGCAACTTAGGACTGAAGTGGAAATGTGGGGAAAAGGGCAGGCAAAGAGACATTGCCATAAATTTTCCAGCAACATATCCTGTGCTCACACAGCATTGAATTTTGAATCAGTCACTAATGACCTCATGGCTCCTTCTATAATTTCCACGGCAGCTGTGTTCATTACTACCCACCACATTCCCTGTCCAGGGTTTTGGTGACTTCTCTTATTCTTATAATCTCTTACGATAGAGAAGCTACTTTTGCAGTGAAATTTAAACTCCACTAGTTCCTATGTCAAGGCAAAAGAGTTTGGGGATTCTATGAAGGGCATGTTAGGAAACCTCTGCCAGAAACCAGCAAGATTCCACCTTTAGAGGCCTGTTCCCTTCATGGGTATCTGGGAGTATGTGGGACCAACACCATATTATATTTATAAAATTCTTGTTAACAGAAGACTCTTTTCTGCCATAATGAGAATCACAGGAAGGGAATCTGATAAAATTAGTTATAATAAAAATGACAAGAAATCCTTATCTTTCTTAAACAATACTTTAAAAGGTACATAATAGTATACAATCTCTTAGGCTTTCAACAACTGTTATAAATAGTTGATATAGACTGTAACAATATAGGTAAAGATTTTAGGATATTTTTTTGTGGTTTTTCCAAATTAATATAGCAAGGTAAAAAGCAGTGTGGTGAAATGTAGTAAACAATGGATTAGATTCAAAAGCTGGGAAAGACTGGATTTGAGTCACACTTCTATTTATTGTATATGTGACTTTTAGCAGGTCACTTAATATCTCAATGACTCAGGCAATTGCTTAA
Source organism: Pseudochirops cupreus (assembly GCA_028627135.1). Classification (NCBI taxonomy): domain Eukaryota; kingdom Metazoa; phylum Chordata; class Mammalia; order Diprotodontia; family Pseudocheiridae; genus Pseudochirops; species Pseudochirops cupreus. Next base: position 340,830,600 of record CM053580.1, read on the forward strand.
ACTATAGTTTGTTGGAGAGTGGGAGATCTTCATTGGTAGATGAAATTACCTCACTAACTCCATGTAGTTGTATCTTAGAAATAGTAGGTCCATATGCATACATATATACATACACACATGTATACATATATCCATATATGACTTTCTCTCTCTCTCTCTCTGTATATATATATATATATATATATATATATATATATATATATATATATATATATACATGTACAATGTATGTGCCTACATACATGAAAGTTTTACCAAATGTGAGATTATCAAAGTAAGTCAAAATGTACAAATAAACAGGAAGTACCCTGTGTATCACTGAGGAAACATCATGGTAGTCAGATAAACGGGCTTTAAAAATATTTTCTTTTATTAGCTCAAAAATATTTTTATGTATGAATCAATCTTGTTCATTTTGTATTGTGAAAGTAATACATTAAACTTGTAAAATTTAAATTAACCCTTCTCAGGACATATATGGTTTTTGGAGGTCAAAATATTAAGTTATTAAGTGATTTAAAAAGCATTAGAAATATACAGGAAACTTTGGAGAGTTATCACTGTGTATGAAGATGTTTGCCTTCTTTAAACCTTTAAAATGGTTACATTTTTTTTTCAATATTGTCTTTGTTTTGTCTTTATGAAATCTTTTATTACCAGTTCATGGATTTACTGGATGTTGAATAGAATACTTCATTTTTTTTTTAAAGTATAAATACTTATTTTTGTTTGGTCATTTCTCAATAGCATCCAACTCTTTGTGACACCTTTTTTGGGGTATTCTTCACAAAGATACTAGAGTGGTTTGCCATTTCCTTCTCCAGCTCATTTTAAAGATGAGGAACCCCAGGCAAACTTAAGTCCAGGATCACACAGTTAGTAAGTGTCTATGGCCAGATATGCATTAAAGTTTTACTGACTCTAGGCCTTTCACTATATCCACTATATCAACTAGTTGCTCTAACAGGAGCACAGATAGAAGGAAATGCATAAATACTCATTTTTATTTTTTTAAAAGTTTATTTACTATTTTTCAGCTTCTAAGACCTATTTTTTGGGCAACAAATCATTCACAAATTTGTATTCCTTATTATCACATTGGAAACAAAATTAGCTTCTGCATATTTCTAATTCAATTTATAACCTAGACAGATATGAGATTTCAAAAATCTGTTCTGGTCAGATTAAGTACAAAATAGGTGAAGCTATATCACCATTAAAGAAAAATATGCTATCTCTTTGAAGTCTTTAATTTATTTTTGTCAATTAAAAATGATCTATATTTTAAAATATAGTCATATGATGATGGCTGACTATAAGATTAAAGTAACTTTAGGTTGAAGTTCAAGCTCTGGCAGAACATAGTAAACCAGAAATTCAATAAAACCAAGGCTATTCCTAAAGTAAAGATATAACTATGTCACTTCCCTATTGCCTCTAGAATAAAATAAAAATTCCCCCATTTGGCATTTTGTTTTACAGTCCAACTCCACTCCATTTTTCTAAATTCCTTTCATTCTGCTTCCTTCCCCTTAATGTAAGCTATATTTCAGCCAAATTGATCTCCTCCCTCTTCCACACATGACATTCTACCTTGTCTTTTTTAGAAGCTCTCTATTATGCTTGGGTTCCTCTTGGAATCTTTACATCCCTTCTGGGCCCAGCAAAAGTACCACTTCCTATAACAAGGCCTTTGGCTTCTTCTCTAGTTTTTAATGTCTTTTCCCTTACCCTACTACAAATGTACATTTTGTATTTCTGTATATGTTGTTCTTCCTTCAGTGAAATGGAAACTCCTTAATGACATGCACTGCTGCAATTTTGTCTTTGCATCTCTAGTGTATAGTATGGTGGATGGCACTGATCAGGCATTTAATATACTCCTAATGAAGTACAGTCCTGATGGTGAACATGGTGTTTGTCAATAGAGGACAAACTTAGGTCTTGGTTCATTACCATTCAACTCTTTTTTTTTTAATTTTTAAATTTATTTTGCTAAACATTCCCCAAATACATGTACATTTTTTTAACCTTCATTTAAAAAAAATGAGTTTCAAATTCTCTTCCTCCTTTCAGCCCCACCCCCATTGCTTGAGAAGGCAACCAATGTGATATCAATTATACACATGAAGTCATGCAAAATATATTCCATATTGGCTATACTGAAAAAGAAAATACACATTAAAACCAAGAAAAATAAAGCTTAAAAAGTTTGCTTCAAACTGCACTCAGAGTTAATCAATTCTCTCTCTGGAGATGGATACCATGGGTTTTATGTAATTGTCATGGATTAATGTTTTGATCAGAGTAGCTAAATTTTCAGTTAATCATCCTTACAATCTGATAACACTTCTTAAAGACAATTTACAGTCTAATATTTATATAGGAGGCAGCTAGGTGGCTGGGTGCTGGGCCTGGAATCAGGAAGACCTGATTTCAAACATGGCCACAGATAATTATTAGTTCTCTTAACCTGAACAAGTCACTTAAGCCTGTTTGACCCAGTTTCTTTATCTGTCAAATGAGTTGGAAAAGGAAATGTCAAAATATTCTAGTATTTTTTTTTACATGAAAACCACCAAAAAGGAATAACAAAGATTTGGACACTGTACTAAGAGATTTGCAAATATTATCTCATTTGATCTTCATAACAAGCCTTTGAGATAGGTACTATTACTAGCCCTATTTTATAGTTGAAGACCCTGAGGGAAACAGAGGTTAAGTGACTTACTTAGGGTCTCACAGCTAGTAAGGATTTGAGACCAGATTTAAAGATAGGTCTTTCTTACTCCAAGTCCCAGTGCTCAATCAACTGCAACATCTAGATACCATTCAGGGAGTCATAGAGGGGTTGTAATGTAGAAGTAAAGAGAGAAGATACAAGGATGAAACTTCAGATTCTCATAGTAAGGAGAATGAGCTTAAAATGTATGAAATTAAAATAAAATGAAGGCATAGAAAGGATGGCTAAAAATATTTCAAGATTAAGAAAGAAAAGAAGGTAGAGGCTTATATACTGCTTAGAGTCTTTTCATTTATATATAAAAGATATTTTCTTCATGAACAAATTTTGGAAGAAACTAGATATGGTGAGAACCAAACAACTTCATTAAGAAAAATGAATTTGAGTGTAACTTAACAGCTGGTTACCTACTGAATTGTCATTTCCCAATCAGCTACCTGTGTAGTCAGAGCATCAACAGTTTAAGTAAAAGTTTACGCCAATAATGTATAAAAAGAAATAACTGAAAAGATAACTGCATACAATGATAGCAGTTCAAACCCAACTGACTTAAGAATGATAAAAGTAAAGACATTAACTACTGTAATTTCTTAGTGAAATTTAGTTGATGTGATACAACTACTTTAACATAAAGTTTGGCTAAGCTCATAAATTGCCTCAACAGCACTCTGCTTTTTTCATGAATGTAATGGCAGTCCCAGGCAATCTCAAGTAATAGTAAAATTTGGTTTGCAAAACCCTGAAGAGGAAGAAGCCAGTGGTCAGAAGACTATAAACAGTATTAATTATATTGAAACAAATAACTAAATATGTAAGTTAAAAAGTGAAGTAACAAACAAAATGCTTTGTTTTGTGGGGTATTTTTGCTTTTTTTGGAGAGGGGAAGGCAGGGCAATTGGGATTAAGTGACTTGCCCAAGGTCACATGGCTAGTAAGGGTTAAGCATCTGAGGTCAGATTTGAACTCCATTCTCCTGACTCCAGGGCCAGTCCTTCCCACAATTTTTTTTTTTAATATCAAAACAAGCCTCTTAATTATTTGGCATGAAATCTCACTGAGCTGGTTGATCTCAACAACATTTCAAAGATAAAACCAGGACAGGAAAAATATAGGAAACAGAAGTGAACTTCTAGGAACATATTCTCAAACATGATGATAAAATAACTACTGTATTTGGATCGTAAATTGAATGCTTAATGAATCATGTGAGGAGATGACTGTGGTACTTAGGAAGATGAAATTGGACAGAGATGAAAACTGATCAAATTCACATCTGGGAAATCTGAGATTAAAGTGCCTGAGTTTGAAAGGTATTCAGAGATTGATCTTCATGATAGATTAATGAGATAAAGATACCAAAAGTGGAGAAAAGATTCTATAAGTGTGATATCTGAGACTCTAAAATATTCTCTAGGGAAATGTAGTATATGTATTTGTCAGGGGAAAGGAGGAGTTTTAAAAGTCTGGCCGATACATTTAAATCCCATATTATCACAGATTTGCCTTTCTGCAAAAGAGGCAGAATGAATGGAAACAATTACTTATGGGAAGATTTTTTTGGAATATACACTTTTCCTAATGCACTGAAAGTTGGTTCCTCTTTTCAGAAACAAATAAATTATAACCAAAGGCAACAGGTTTGAAACCTTGCACACACTAGCAATAGTACTAATATAGCAACTTCTCCTTAGCCACATCATCTACTTACCCTCATCACAGAAGTAGAAAGACAATACAACTACTCATAATTTAGAACTCCTGCTTCTGTTATACCAGGTTTGTTTCACACCCCACCCCCAATGAATCCTTTAAAAAAAAATGAATGACACTTATCAAGTGCTTGGCAGGGAGGGAAACAAATGACAAAAATTTGCTCCCAATTCATAAAACTAATTTCTTATCTCTATAAAATCTTTATAAGAATGAGTGAGGGTAGTTTGAGAAAGGAAGAGGGAAGCTTTCAAGTGATTTTCTTGAAGAGTCTCCCATTTTAGAGTCACATCACTAAATGAGAGGTAGAGCAAAAGATTCTGGATGTTCTTGATTTTAAAATGTTAAATAAAAATATAAAAATTAAAACAATTAAATATAAAACATTTAAATTACACATATATGTATATATGCACACACACATATGTTGGCTATAGCAACTCTTGAAAACCATCTTCAAATAGCTAGTAAAAGATTTTCTGCATTGGTGTATTCACAATAATAATATTACACATCTTTTGAATATTTTTTTCACAATTCCCACAATTATAAAATTTCCTCACAAAATAGAAATTGGACTAAAGTAACTAAATAGAAAGGGAATTGAACTAGTTCCAGAGTTGAGTCACAAGATGAGTTAGTGTGGGTCACTTAAATTCCACTATCATTTGCTATTTTAATTCCCTCAGATGCCTTTGACTAGATGTAACAGAGTGAAGCATTGCACATTCCTTTCAAACAAAGTCAATTCCATGCTTATGTTAAAATTATACTTTATCAAAATCCTTATGAAAGATAAAAAATGCAGTCATGTAATCATAGGCTTTAGATCCAGAAAGAATCTTACCTATTCTAGATCAAGTTCCTTGAAGAAATTGTGGCCCAGAGAGGCTAACTGATTTTCCTGAGATCACAAAGTCAGTAATATCAGAATGGGAATTCAAAGTAGATCTTCTGACCTCATATACACCCAAATAGTCAAGTGAAATGAATAAGAATTTATTAAGCACCTACCTGCCATCTGCCAGGCACTATGCTTAGCACTGGAGATACAAAGAAAGGGAAAAACAAATAAACAAAACTAAATTAAATTTCTGCCCCCTCCCCCATACTCCCTTTTCCCCAAAAGTTCCTCTCAAGGAACTCACAAAAGTAATGAGGAAGACAAAATGAGAAGGAAAAAAAAAAGTTATGAACAGACAAGATTAGAAACACACATGCATACATACAGGATAAATTGAAGACGATCTCATAGATAAGGCAATAAAACAGATTAAAGAAGACTAGGCACGGCATTTCATATAGGCAGTAAGATTTTTAGCTGAGACTTGAAAGAAGTCAAGAAAGCTAACAGGCAGAGATGAGGAGGTAGAAAGTTGGGACATAGAATGTCTATTGTATGAAATAAATAGCAAGGAGGTCAATGTCATTGGATCACATGCCTTACACTGTCCTACCTCACTTTGGCTTTAATAACCTACTAAAAATAAACATCAAGTATGTTAAAAAAAATAGAGACATATGCTTATCTTAGCATGGAAAATGTTCTGTATAGAGCATACTCTACAAATGGCAAGGTTCTCCATATATTTATATTCACAAACAAATTAAATTCAGGAAAACTTGTACTAACACTAAGTCTCCTCATTTAATTTTATAGTAGGGGAGAAAAAGAAAAAAAAAAAGGTGGTCAAACCATTCAGAGGTAGGGAGAAAGTGGCCAGACGTGGACAGCAAATGATTGGACAGCCCACCTAGTTAGTCCATCAAGGTACTAAAGACAGAAAATTACCTTAATTTAGAATCTAGTAGAAAGATACTAGACCAGATCACATTTGGGGAACTGTATAATTTTTTTTCAGTGATACCAAAGAAATTACTGCTACAAGAGCCCATTTTTTTATACACCAAGATTCTTCCACTTATATTCTGACTATTAATTGTATGAGGGAATTAATTCAATCCTATCCCATTAAAAATAATATTTTAAGCATATGCTTTGTGTAGGGTGGTAGAGATACAAAGACAAAAATGAAAATAGTTTTGCCTTCATGAAGCTTACATTATATAGAATATACAACCTGTAGAAAGGTAATTAAAAACAAAATAATTAGATCAAAAAGAAAAATACTACGAACAGAGAGAATCATAGATTCTGAGTATTGCAAAAAACCTCAGAGGCCATGTAATTCAAGTCCCACCTGAAGAGTGATGGTGTCTAGGACATGCCTGAAAAATGGCCATTCAGCTATTTCTTAAAGATATCCATTGAGAGGAAACCACTATATATTGAAGCATTCAATTCACTGTTAGACAACTCTAATTTCTAGGGAGTCTTTTAAAAAAATTTCCTTGGCATCAAGCTTAAATTTGCCTCTTTGCAATTTTTACTTACTGCTTCAGTCTTGCCCTCTAAGGTCAACAGACAAAGTGTAATCTCTTCAATATGATAACTCACAAAAATACTAGAAAACAACTTTATATTCCTCTTTTTAATTTCCTTTAACATTCTTTGATTCTTACAACTGATTCTCTTAAGACTTGGTCTCAAAGATCCTTGGTTATGCTCCACTACAAAATCAATTAATTAATATTCAGTATCTACTGAGCTCTGAGGATATAAACACAAAAACAAAAGATAAATCTTGTCTTCAAGATGCTTAAAATATAGAGGAGGAAGGCAACACACAACACAAACTGAAAAGTGGGAGGGGATGGCACTAGGGAAGAAATCGAAGTTGGGAGGCATGAAAGGTTGGAAAATGAGAGAAGCCCCATGGTAGTGCTGACAGGTGAGATATTCTGAGAAATGAGATAATCTGATCAGAGATCCCTCCTTAAATTGAGATTTGGGGGTTCATGGTTCAACCTCCAATCAGAGAAACAGAAAGATAACTCCACCACTCTTGATATTAACAATTTTAAACAATACAATGATGGATGATAATTCCAAATGACTCCTGAAGAATACTGATATCTATATCCAAAGAGATAACTGAAGAACTTTCAGTGCAGATTGAAGCACACTTTTTCCACTTTATTTTTCTCATTTTTCTGCAACATGGCTAATATGGATATGTGTTTTGCATGTCTTTATATGTATCATTGACATCATATTGCTTACTTTCTCAATGAGTGGGAAAGGTGCTGGAGAGAAGATGACAATTGGGAACTCAAAATTTTAAAAGAATAAGTGCTAAGGGGCAGCTAGGTGGTGCTGTAAGATAGAGCACTGGCCCTGGAATCAGGAGGACATGAGTTCAAATTAGGCTTCTGACAATTGACACCTACTAGCCGTGTGACCCTGGGCAAGTCACTTAATCCTGACTGACTCAAAAAAGAATATGTCAAAATAAAGTGTAATTACCATCTTTTAAATACCCCACCCTTTTTGAGGATTGCTGGAAACAAAAAGGATTAGAGAGAAACAGAACAAAAAGGAGAAGAAACCAACATAAATTAGTAGTTCTTTACATTGGGTCTGGGAGGCATGGAAAGGTCATTCAATGAAAATGTGAGGAGGTGGCCTGGGGAGGGGGGAAGAAACAGATTCTTGAGCTATATTGACTTGAGATAGGCATATAGAAAACAAAATCAATAGCAAGAAGTCAAGTACATAAGTCTTTATCGAAAACTATGTGTCAGGCACTGTGCTAAGTACTAACAAGACTGAGATCATATTACTTCAAGCAAAAATAGAAAAAAAAAGAGGTATCTGGGTTATCTTTGTTTGTTTGTTTTTATATGACAAGATCTAGAGACTTGGGTCTGGGTGGGGCAAGAAATTGAGTGTATGTAATTAAGACCACATTGTTTCAAGTTAATCAAAGTGTAGTTATATGGAACTATTTTTTAAAATTTAATAACAAAATCAGATGAAAAGAAAAGAACATCCAACATCTAATCAGTCAGCAGTCATATCTTAATTAAGACTCAGTTATAAAGAATATAAGATCAAATTTGTGTACTATCTTTTTAAAATCCCTTTAATATTACACAAATATATAATACACTATCTTTAAACAGTTATACATGAAAGGATCTATGATGCCCTTAAAGCAGTTCATATCAGAGAGTAAAGAGTTCAGAAGTATTTGCTAAGGAAATAACTAAATATGAACTTTTTTTTTCCAATATATTCATCTAGGCTGCTGTTCAGGAACAAGATGAAACCCATAATTTCTACTCAAGTAGAAGTAACCAAAAATGATAAAAATTAGGCAAAACATTTAATTTTATAGAGAAATAGTCTAATGAAAGTTTCAGATATAAGTGAGAATGATCTCATGCTACATATCCCTCCCATTTTTTTTCATTTTTTTCATCATTAGAAGAAATTCGAAGAGACCACAGCAGGGAACTTCAAACTTACTAGAAATGCAAAGAGAACACATGTCTATCTCATTTCCTCTACCACTCTAAGCTCAGGATAAATGGATTGACTAAAGATGTGAAGAAGTAGAGATATTAGAAGTGAAATTGTAATGGTGAAGTACTGTATCACAGTAGGAGAAAAATTCAATAACTGAGACCAACTGAGGGAATAAAAGTTCACATTTCCCATCTAAGATTCACTTCAGGACATGCACTTATTGAGTGGAATAGAGAACACTATCACCCATACTATTTATATAGTATTTTTCCTGTGTCTCTCTATTGCTTTTGTCTTTCTTTCTTACTCTCTTACTTTACCTAGGTACAAAGTTGGAATTACATAAATTAAATAATGTATTTTACAATGTACAAACTTGAATGGTATTAGGCTAATTGTGACCCTCAAAAAGAAAACTATTAACCTCTTCTAGGGCTGTGTCCCAAAGAGATCATAAAAATGGGAAAATGACCCACATGTACAAACATATTTATAGCACCTCTTTTTGTGATGGCCAAGAACTGGAAATTGAGGGGATATCTGTCAATTGGAGAATGGCTAAACAACTTGTGGTATATGAATATAATGGAATACTATTGTGCTATAAGAAATGATGAACAGGGCAACTTCAGAGAAACCTAGAAAGGCTTAGATGAACTGATGTTGAGTGAGGGGAGCATAACCAGAAGAACGTTGTACACAGTAACAGCCACAGTGTTCAAGGACTGATTTTTGATAGATTTGGCCCTTCTCAGCAATGCAAGGACCTAAAACAATTCCAAAAGACACATGATGGAAAATGCCAGCCACATGCAGAGAAAGAACTGTGGAGTCAGAATACAGAACAAAGCCGACTATTTTCTTTCTTGTTTTGTTTTGTTTTCTTTTGTTTTTCTTTCTTATGTTTTATCCCATTCATTAAAATTCTTCTATGCAACATGACTAATGGGAAAATATGTTTAATAGGAATGTATGTGTACAGCCCATATCAGATTGCAAGCCATCTTGGAGAGGGTGGGATAAGGGAGAGAAAATTTAAAATGTATGAAAGTGAATGCTGAAAAATAAAAAATAAATAACTTAATAAATTGAAGGGATGGGAGGAGAAAACCATTAGATTGAGTTGTTCCTAATCGGCTAGTCATCTTATGCCAACAAAAAGTGAAAGTGTACACAAAAAAAAGAATATATACATTCATTTTGTTTGTTTTGGAGAAAACAAATTAAATCAGAAAATAGAAATGCTGAACATTATACTTTGAGTAAGCAAGCCATGAGTAATCTAGGTCTATATGGCTTTATAAGAAACTTAAATTTAAAATGGAAAGAAAAAATAATCAGAGGTCATGATGTTGCATGTCTGTTATACTAGTGCTAGGAGAACTTATTTCTGGGCAATTTCTTGAGTTTGGGAGCCCTGAGATACACTGGTTTAAACCTTTAGGGTGTCTTCATTTTGTTAGGCGCTAATGTCGCATGGACCTGACAATAGGGAACCGCTAGATTACTGAAGGAGGAGTGAACAAATTCAGGTCCAAAATACAAGGTGTAAAACTTCTATGTTGATCAGAATGGGATCAGGTCTGTCAGTATCTCCTGCAATTCTACCCTAAGAGAGACAAGGAAACATAGTCTTTTAAAAAATAAAATAAAGCACAAGTGATATATTTCACTTTCAAAAAAAAAGTGAAAAGAGGTTTTCCCAACATATAGGACTGATATTCATGGCATAGGTGATTCACCTAAAACCAAATATAACCTAGATGATGCGTTCTTAATCTATGGTTCATGAATGTGAATATATGCATATATAAATCACACACATATATATTCACACATGTAAATACTATGCTCCAATATAATGGTTGCCTCTTTTATTCCTATATATTTTTATATGCATTTTAAAATGTCATACTGGGAAGCAGTCCTAGGAATGACCAATTTTCCAAAGGGATCCATGACACAAAAATGATTAAGAATCACTGCTACATAACAATGTTCTATAAAATATTAAAGGGAAGCAGAGCATTATAGCTACAAAATTAATCATAATAAAAAAGCTGATTTACCTCAGGGAAGTAAAGATAATTCAACATTAGGAAACTATTAAGAAGAAAATTAAGAAATCACAACATAATTGAAACAACCCTCCCAAAAAAGTTCTTATTATATAAAGGTGATTAATTCTTGACCATTGAAATCCAAGACAAAGAAAAAAATGGGTAAATCCTGGACAGTTTATTCTACTACTGGGCAAGGAAGAGAGAATTGTAACATCTCTCTTCACCATAACTAATTCCAGGCTCATCCCCTACCTCCACCACTCTTTTTTTGTGCCTCATGCTATTCATATCTACCACCAAATCAAAATCCTAGTAGGTATTGTCTACACAACTCCAGTTCACTACCCTTCCTTTTTAAAAGAGTTTGGTATTTGGCTTACAATTTTTCTCTGCTCTCAACTCCTGTCCTCAGATTAGGGGATTTCAACATACATATTGACTCTCTAAAATATTATAACCACTTGATTACACAACCTACTCATTTCCCAAGAGCTATTTCTCCATCTCATCTCTGTCACAAGAAGATGTTCATATCCTTGGTCATGCCATCAAAAACAAATGTACTTCCATGGTCAATAATTCTGAAATTCCCTTATCTGGCCACAATCTACTGGCTTTTCATCACTCCCTCATGGAGCACAGTACCTGGCATCATTTTGTTGTTGTTGTTCAGTTGTTTTTCAGTCATGTTTTACTCTTTATTATCCCATTTGGCGTTGTCTTGGTAAAGTAGTAGAGTGGTGCTTTTTCCTTTTTCAACTTATTTTATAGTGGAGGAAACTGATAGAAACAGGATTAAGTGACTTGCTGAGGTCATACAGCTAAGCGTCTGAGGTCATATTTGAACTCAGATCTTCCTGATTCCAGGCACAGTACTCTATCCATGGTGCCATGTAGCTGCCACCTGGCATCTAGTAGGGGCTCAATTAATGCTTATTGATTGATTTATTTACTTGCATTCATCATTGTGTTAACAGCTATAGGTCTATGTCTTATGACAAGTTTGGGCTCCTGCTTGTCAGTGGTGATTGCCCCTGAGAAGTAAGGAAATAACTGCAGGAAACACCTATGCTTCCCAGTTTATGGACCGAGGAATACAAGAGATCCTGGTCTCCCTGGGTTCTCTCCCAGACTAAAATATTCACCTCATGATTGCTCTTTCGTCACCTACACTCAGAAAAAGATGTGAAAGATGACAAAAAAAAGGAGGCAAGCCAAGAATTGAGATTCTAATTCAGGATCACCTTGAGCAGCACATACTCTAACTGCCACATGGAAACAGCTACCAATGTTATTAGTGGTGGTAGTGTATGTGGGAGATGGGAGGGAAAGAGAAGAAGAGCCATTTTCCCTGCCTCAGGAAAATCCAAGAGGTACAGTTCAATTTGACATATTTTAAAGAGAGAATTAAGTGAGAATGACAATTATTTACCCCTCCAACGTTGATTGATTGGGTGGTTCTTACTTGTTCAGTGAACAATCATCTCTTCACACATTGTTTTCTCCTTCACAGGAACCAGGAGAGAGTTTTGTCATTCTATCATAATGAGTCTAGATACAAAGTGGCTTAGCAAAAGTGGCCTAAGAAGTTCAGATCATCTCCACACATGTTTCAAGTGGTATTCTCTGGCCAAAGCAGATGGGAGTAGAAGGGGAAAGTCAGAAGTCACCTCCATTAACACGAAGATGTATAAATTTAACTTAGGATGACAATGTTGAGAAGAGTAGGATGATCAGACCAAGAACATACCAAACATAAACTAGAATAGAACTAATAAAATAATGAAAGGACTATGGGAAAAGATGACAAAGAACTGAAAAATCATGTAAGATATTAACCCTGAAACAAAGTTATCAAGAGATCAATAACTAAAGATCAATATGTTTACTGTCTAGTCTTATAAAGTCCTCATGAAAATGCTATAACATATATAAGCACAAAGGGAATATGAAATGAAAATACTTGAAGGGAAAAAAAGAATTTGTAACCAGTTTTCTATGTTGGATCATCTTTTCAGTCAATCAATTGCTAACTAATGTTTTGTTTTTGCTTTTTTTGTTTTGTTTGATTTTAATCATGAACTTCATGCAAGACACTATGCTAGGCTCTAGGGTTACCGAGACAAATGTAATGATACAGAAGATTCAAAGTCCTGATGATTTTTAGTTGTTTTAAAATTTACTTTGTAAAAAAAAAAAAGCAATGTTAGACTCTCTATAAGCAAGAATCTCAAACACATTTCAATCGTATACAGTTCCTTGACAAACGCAATTTCAGAGACCCTCTGATTATTAATGTCAAATAAAGCATAAAACAGGGAGATTTATGCCCACAAAGCTATTTTTTACATTCTTCAAGAATTTCTTCATTTTTTTCATAATAGTGAGGTCCTTCAAATGCTCATTTGTGCTGTGCTTCAAGCCCCAGAGATTATTAGAGACACTTACCTAGATCTATGAGTATTCCTAAAAGAACTGACCAACAATACAATAAACATATATATGAAAGACTAAATGGATGAATAATGGTTATTTTCCAAATTACAGTATGTAGTTGAATAGTAAGAAAATTGAATTAATAATCAGTATATGAATGCATGTAGGTGTATACAATTTCTGTCTCTGTCTTTCGACACCTGTCTCAATCTCTCTATGTCTGTTGGTCTGTTTTTCTGTCTCTGTCTCTCTGTCTCTATCTCTCTCTCTCTCTGTGTCTCTGTCTCTCTCTGTCTCTGTCTTTCTGTCTGTCTGTCTCTCTGTCTGTCTGTCTGTCTCTCTCTCTCTTTCCCTATCTGCCTGCCTGTCTGTCTGTCTCTCTCTCAATTTAGGTACCACAGACAGCAAATGATTAGGGCCCAGAAATAAAGAGGAGGAGGAAAACAAGTGTAAATTCTATCTTGGACAGTGCTTTTAATGATTTCCAGTTGCTCATAAGTGAATAGTGTGCATTTATGCATAAAATACAAGTTGATTTTATTTCCATTTTAAATTATTATGTTAAAAAAGTCATGAATGACCTAATATCACTCAGATATTGAATCAACTATACTGTCTCAAATACTTCTCATTTCCCTAATTTTGTAGCTCAATCAAGAAAGGAATCCTGAAGTTTATGGATACTCAAAATATAATTGTACTATTGTAATAGCTTCCTCGAATAATCACTTTAATTTTTGTGTTTTCTTGTAAATAAAGAATTATGTATTTCTATTAAATATATACAATGACCATTTATTGTATAAAATCATAGAAATATAGTGCTTTTTCTGACTTTAAACTATAAAATAATCCACTATAGCCATAACATGACAAAAATGTGTTGATGTATAATTTAACTCTATCAGAAAACATCATTTTTTGTGTACTCCAGCAACAATAATTAGTGCTAGATATGCTCCATAAAATGTCGCAAGGAACCAAGGCATATGAGTACAAATGCCAAAAAGATTCAACAATATGTCTTGAAATCTTGCCCATCTCAAAACTTGAAATAATCTTTTGACCTATTGGAAAAACTAGAAAATGGTCTGGCAAAAATGCATTCTAAAAGTAAAAGCATTCTAGTAGGAAAAAAAGTCACATCCACATAATGGGAATGGAGCATGGTATCTTTCAAATAATGACCGGATGGAACTTTATCTAGAGTGAAGGTCTGTCTCAGGGTTCAGAACTTCAGAACTGCTGTAGGCAGTCCTCCACCAATACAAAAAACAAACAAACAAACCAAAAAACTAAAGGTTTTTGCTTTGTTAACAAATTTTAATTTAAAAAATCTAGATTTATTTTCATTGGTGTAGTTAACTCACTCTACCAACAACTCTTTCATAATGTATAGTCTTAAATAAGTGAAATTATTTAATTAAATAATATAATATTAAATAATTAAATAATTATTAAATTAAATTAAATAATATAAACACTCTGTTTTTGTCTCATAGGAACTAAACTCACATTCTCCTGACACAGTGACCAATACACTGTCTATTTTGTAAAACTGCTTTTAATACAGTAATAATTAGTGAAAATAGGATGCTAACAGATGGTAGGCTGGGATGAGTTCATTTCCTACACCACTCTGCTTGCTTATACCCCGTATTGCACATATGGTTATTTGTCTTCTTTTTTCCCCCTACTCCATGGGTCAGCATTTCACTCTGACCTACCCTGTGCCATGGCACAAAATTTCCTAGCTACAATTCTGTGGATAAGAGAAAAATGGGATTCCATTTACAAGAGAGGCTAAATTATTCAAAAAAAGTTAAAAAAAGGATTATGTCTCATTATGGAAAATTGAAAGCTCTTAGGTGAAACCAATGTAATAATTTAGAAGCAAAGAAACTGATGGAAAGGGGGAATCATCCTTAAGCAATTCTGATAAAAATCTGAAATTCAAAATTTGTAGAAAACTGACAAAAATATATATGAATAAGAAGTAATCCTCAATAAACAAGTGCGGAAGGAATATGAAGTTTTCTTTCTTAAAATTATTTTATTTATTTTATATGTGACCATTGTATCTCAATATATGACTTCCTTTTTCATTCTCTAAGAGACATTTACAGCATAATAGTTTTAGATCTGGAAGGAACAATTAGAAACTATCATTTCAACCCTCTTATTTAACTTATGAGAAAACTAAGGCCTAGAGAGGTTTAATCACTTTCCCATAGTTAGCAAGTGGTTGAGGCAAGAATACAGGAGAGGTTTTACTGATCTGAAATATAGTACTCTACCACTCATTAAAGAGGAAAATATTTGAAGAAAATGAAATCAACATATCAGTCAAGTCTAATATCATTCCCATTGTTCCTTACTTATTACCTCCCAGGTCTGCAAAGAAATGAGGGTTGTACCCTTTCATAACTTTTATTTGGGACCAAACTTTTTCATTATAATTTCATAATATCATACTTCAAATGTTTAATTCTTCCTCTTAGGGTTGTTGTGATCATTGTGCATGTTGTTCTCCTTGTTCTGTTTACTTCACTTAATATTAGTTCATAAAAGTCTTCCCATGTATCTGTGCAATCTTCTTATTCATTATTTCTATGCCAAAGTAATATTCTATTATATTTATGCATTATATCTACATTTTGCTTAATTATTCTGTTATGGAATCTACCCAGTTTCTAGCTCTTTGCTACTATAAATAGTACCTTTTGGCAAAACAGGACCCTTCTTTTAATCATTAATCTCTTTTGGGGTATAAGTCAGGTATTAAATATCTTTAAACCTTCTAAACATGATTACAAATTACTTTCCAGGGTTAGACTACAGCACTATCAACATTATTTTAGTATGTTTGTCTTTCTACAACATTTCCAAAATTAACCATTTTCCTCTATGGTAATTTTCTGGGTATGAACTGAAATGTCAGTTGTTTTGAATTAATTTCTAATATGATTAATGATTGTCTTTCATATGATTGTTAATAGTTAACAATCCTTTTGAAAATTGTCCATTGGGGGATGACTTTTATATACCTATGTTAGTTCCTAATTTTAAATATATTGGATGTCAGATGCTTAATTGAGATTATTTGATGCAAATACATTGTTTCAATAATGGACCATTTTATTTATTGCCTTAGATGGATTTTTTTTTTGAAAAATCTTGTCAATTTCACGCAATTGAAAGGATCTATAATGATCTTCTCCATCATGTATATAACTGTAAATTCCTCCCTTAGCCTTAACTGTGAAAGGTAACTGATTTGGTTGTCTTCTAATTGTGTGTGTGTGTGTGTGTATGCATGTGTCTGTGATTATCAACATTCATGTAATATAACAATTATGAGTTTATTGTGACATCTGATATAAGTTGTTGGCCTAAAATTAATTTGTGCCAAATGTCTAAACCAATAATTCCCGTGAAATTTGGAATTCTTCCCTAAGTAATTTTATTCTTTACTTTATTGAACTTGGGTTATTGAGTTCTATTGTTTTTAATTCTTCTTTATCTAGTCTGTTCCACATATTCAGTTTTCTTTTTTTAACTAGCACCAAATAAATTTGATTATTTTATAGTAGAATTTGAGATTTAGAATTATCATTCCTGCTTATTTCTTGTTATTTTATTTTATTTTTCATTGTTTTCCTAGATGTTTTAGACATCTTATACCTCTAGTTGAATTTTACAATTATTTTGTCCAATTCTATGAAATATCTCATTTATAATGAATAATTTTCAAAGGAGGAATTTAAACTATCAAGAAGTATATTTTTAAAAAGAGTTTAAAATCACCAATGCTAACAAGACATCAAATAAAACAAATCCATTTATATATGAGGGTAGTACTGATATAGACAAAGTTGTTTAAGATTATAAAACATTGAAAAATTCATAGTTCTTGGAGTTATGGGAAGACTGATACAGTAGTTCATGCCTGGTAGAACCATGAATTGGTGCACACATTGCATAAAACAGTTTGGAATTATTTGGGAAAAACTATTTAACTCTTAATATTCTTTAATCCTGCCACTAATTAGCAGGTGGCCTTGAGAAAGTAATTTAGTTCTCACAACTTTAAGGTTCTTTATTTGTAAAAGGAGGGGGGTATAATAGATGTATGCAATCTATATTTGTTGATAGGAATTCCCATACTGGTAGTTACCCACATTGGTAAAATCATAGATTCTTCACATATTCATGAATATATACAATCAGAATAACTCAAAGTTCTGCAGTACTTTAAAGATCATTTACATTTATGAAGCTTATCCTTACAAGAAGTCTGAGACGGCAATATCAAATATCATCGTCCTCATTGCAAAGACGAGGAAAATGAGGTTCAGAAACAGCTTCACTTATGCTCACACTTTCTCTTCCCATCCCCACAGAGAAACAGACAAAGATAGATTAAGGTAAAGATAGATAAAATAATATCTCTGAATCTGTATCTAATCTATATGTATCAACATAATAGATAACAGTAGATATTCATCCCTATGAATCTGTAACTACATAAAACAGAAATACATATTAATGTTTAAATTATATAATTTGCTTAGCTCCATGGAAATATATAGATACACATATATACAGTTGTACACACAGATGTATGTAATGCATGTGGTATATAATATTTTATTTTACATATTATCTAGAATATATATTTAAGTATAAATTATCATATAGATAGATTATATGTAACAATATACAACATTTGTATATATTCAAATGCAAATATATTGTTAGAGAGACAAATGAATATATACACAGTAATATTAATCTAAGTAGATATAGATCAAGAGAGATGAATAACTATTTTTACTTATCTATCTGTGGGGAGAGAGTGACAGACAGATGGACAGCCAGAAATTTTTTTAAAAAATTTAATTCTTTACCAGGATAGCCTTGAGTTCAAACCCCAGTCCCTGCATTTACTAGTTATATGAACTCAATCATTTCACCTCTCTCTGAACTTTATTTTCCTCATGGTTGAAATGGGGACAATGATATTTCCTAGTTCTGCCTCAGAATTTTTTTGAGGAATATGCTTCAAAAATGTAAATGGCCTTTAAAATACAGCTGAGTTATTCTGATTATATGTATTCCTTAATGTGTGCAGGATCTATGACTTGAGTACTTATCTATATACATACACACACAAACAGAGAGAGAGAGGGAGTGAAAGATAGAAAGAGATAGAGAGAGAGAGAGACAGAGACAGAGACAGAGACAGAGAGAGAGGAAAATGACAAAATTTATTGCTTAATTTCAACATTAATAATAGTTTTAAAAAAATACAGAGAGAGACTTTTGCCAATTAATAGAACTAAGAGATGTATCACCCACTCAGAGTACAGAAATTTAACTTTTTTTTCTTTATGCAGTTGAATTAATGGAAACATATTATTCTAGTATGGTCTGAAATATTCTACTAAAATTTAAAACTAGCTCAGATCCTCTTCTGTTTTCAAGGTAATTTAGACATTATATAGACTTTATATTTTTATACCAAACGTATATATATATATAATGTTTATATATTCATACCTACAAAATAGATGTGAATGCATACATATATGCATAAAATGTGTATGTTACATATGCATAAATGATGAAACAAGGGAAATAAAATTTTAAAATACTCAAGACATAGCCTGTTCTGAACTATGAATGTCTGGATGAGATACAAATTATTATAAGCACAGATTTTGTTGTTATGGTGGTAGTGCTGATGGTGGCTGATTTTCCTCCAGAAATACAGGTTTCTACATATTTTGCTTCTTGGGGATAGACAGATACACAGAGACATATAGATATAGATATAGACAAACAGATATCTATAGACACGTAGAAATATGTATATATATATATATATGCTTATTTCACATAGAAAAATATGATTTTGTGATAATTGCTTTTAGACAGCAGTTCTCAACCTGTGGGTTATGTTCAATTTGTAACAATGAAAATACATCCTGCATATCAGATATTTACATTAGGATTAATAACAGTAGCAAAATTACAGTTATGAAGTAGCAACAAAAATAATTTTGTGGTTGGGGGTCACCACAACATGATGAACTGTATTAAAGGGTCGTGGCATTAGGAAGGTTGAGAACCACTGCTTTTAGCAATCTTGTACTGTTTCCAAAGCATGAATCTTGCTACTTCTTTATAGAGGGACAAGATTTAAAGGCTTGTAAACACAACCTGATGTAAAATGAAAACACTGTAAGAAAAAATGATGCTAAGGGACACTTAAAATACACAGGTCAGTCAATCTGTCAGCAAGAATTTACTAAATGCTCACTCTGTAAAAGGACTGTGCTAAGCACAAAAAGGCAAACCCATAGTCACCATCCTTAAAAAAGCCTATATTTGAATAAGGTAATCACATTTTTTAAAAAAATTTAATAGCTAGCTACATTGAAGATACATATAGTTCAAGTAGATAGCATTCAGAGAATGGGAGACAATAGTAGTAGCATTGATTTTGAGAAAAGACTCCTGACAAAGGTAAGATTTGTAGATTTTGAACTGGAAGTGTTGTTAAAAGTCACTGAGTTTAACCTCTTAATTTAACAGAAAAAGACAATAAGATCTTGAGACACAAAGTTATTTGTCCAATGTCAAAGTATAAATAAGTTTCTGAGGTAGAATTCAAACTCATCTTACTGACTCCAAATCCAATAAAGTAGTAAATTAATATTTTAATAACAATAATAATAATAATTTATAAAGGTTATACATGCATTCTGAAATTTTCAAGTATTTTATATGAAAATGATAAAAGTATATGGAGTTACAATAATGATATAACATTTTGTTATGCTTTATATAATGTAATAATATATTTATATGCATATGTAATTATGGGTTATAAAACAATTATCATAATATCCTTGTGATATATGTATATGTGTAGATAGATAGATATAGAAATATCTTGATAGTTTCTTAAATGCAAGCTAACCCAATTTCCTTACCAATTCTAATTCCATTTATTTGATCATCTTCAGGACTTGTCCAAGATAGAGATATTAATGAATAAAGGATATGGAAATCTCATTTATTGCAAGCCATACACATACATACATATATGTATATATGTGTATATATATATATATACATACATATATACATATACATATTTGTCTATATGTGTAGGTATATATATGTGCATGTGTGTGTGTATACATATATACACACACATACATAGATAGATAGACATATGTTCCTTGGATTTGTATTTTCGCATACTCTACATTTTTACAGTCTCGATCAAATCAAGATGGAGAAGGTGATAGACAAAATTGATACTTCCAGTGATATTAAAATGTTCTATTTAATAATCTCTCTACTCTCTCTCAGATCTTTACTTCAATAAAGAAAGCATTATAACTACTAACCTATATTTTTTCTTCAAATTACAATCACAAACTTGTGAGGGAAAGACTTGCCCAAATATGCAAGGGAATATTAAATAAGAGTTGGGACAAATCACTGATTTTCCAGAATTAAAACTCACATCAGTAATTCTGCCTTCAATATTGTAGACCCTCTGATGTGTTAGATACTAGACCTTTTCTTTGTCTGTTTTGACCTTTCAGAGCTATGCGACTCTCTACATCTAACCTATTATCTGTTCCAATATACGTTCCTTGTTTTCCTATGTGAAGGCCATAATTTGTAAAATGTAAAATGAAGTAGTTGAATTAGAGGACTACTAACATTTCTTCCAAATATAAATCTATAATGTATGACTTGGCTTCAAATACAACCACCAACACTGACTAGTTGGATGACTATGAGGAGGTCTCTTTACTTCTCTGACCTTCAGATTTGCCAACTGCAAAATGGGTAATATAATTCCTTTAGTTCAACTTCATAATGTTTTTGTGAAATAAAAATGAGACAATGCATGTAAAGAGTTCTCTTAATCTTAAAGCCACATGACCACACATGTGAGTGTCTCTGCATATCTCTTTGTGTTAGCAATAGAGAGAAAGAAAGGGAGAGTCATTATGCCAGTTTGAAAACCATTTGTTCATGGTGCTCTTATTTTCTTTCACAGTGTGGTTTGTTAGATTGAATCATTTTGTGTGGCTGTACAGCTGATTGATAGAGGCCCCATAGCATGGCAGGGATTAATAAAATCAATACAATCCTCAAAGAATTATCTGGAGAACCTCACTATCCAGAGGGAAACTTTCTTCCCATGGAACATTCTCTGTGTCATTGGCATACAGTTTAGTAAGCTGCATTTTATGACTTAGCTGATATGTTTACATAGGTCATCACTGAATAAAATGACCTATGTTTCTGAATATAGAAAAATATTTTGTAAAAATCTTAACATATACATTGGAGATATGTTTTCAAAGGAGCTCTTATAAGACTCCCCTATGAAGGAAGGGACACCTAAAATATTAGACTATATGCTTGCATTTAATTACCATATTAATATAAAATATCATTTTATGATACATATTTCAGTCATGAATTTGTTTTTATACCAAATATTGATTTTTGGGAACTTCATATCTTTCAATTATTTGTAAGGAGAAAAAGTGTTTACTGGTCAACCAAAACATTTGATTGTTTCCTTCTTTTCTTTTTCTTTTTTGTATATATTTATGTGTACTATTCTTTATCCTGTTGCCAGAGGTACGCTTGGTCTAGGAAGTTGGATCTCAAGAGAAATTATTTTACCTATACTTGTGCATTGTCTAAGAAAGAGTAAAAGAAAATTCTGATGAAGACTTCTGGATTGCACTGATAACAGCTGAGGTTATTACTGGAATGTCTGTATGTCCAAGTGGTTGAGAAAAATCTTAAAATATGAAGATAAATCATCGTCATTTATTTTGCTCGTTTTCATGTTTTCTATTACAATACTAGTAATAGGGTCCATTTATGTGGCACTTAATAAAGCACTACATAATAGTATTTTCCAGTTACATTTAAAGGCAAATTTCAATATTCATTTTTGTAAGGTCTTGAGTTTCAAATTTTTCTCCCTCCCTTTCTCTTCTCATCTGTCCCCAAGATAGTAAGAAATCTGATATATGTTTTATCTGTGCAATAACATCAAACAAAAAAATATTCCAAATTAGTTAGGTTGTGAAAGAAGAAACAGAACAAAAAACAAAACAAAACAAAAATCCTGAAAATAGTATGCTTTGATCTCTAGTCAGACTCCATCATTTCTTTAGCATTTTCCATCATGAGTCTTTTGGAATTGTCTTAGGTTATTGTATTGCTGAAAAGAACTAAATCAATCATAGTTAATCATTGTACAATATTGCTGCTACTATATATAATGTTCTCCTGGTTCTATTAACTTCACTCAGAATCAGTTCATAACATCTTTCCAGGCTTTTTTTTTCCCTGAAATCTGTCTGCTCATCATTTCTTATAGCACAATAGTATTACATTATATTCCTATACCACAACATGTTCAGTCATTCCTGAATTGATGGCTATCCCCTCAATTTCCAATTCTAAGTCACCACAAAAAGGAGCTGTTATAAATATTTTTGTATATGTAGGTACTTTTCACTTTTTATGATCTCTTTGGGATACGGACCTAGTAGTGGTATTGTTGGATCAAGTGGTATGCACAGTTTGATTGCTCTTTGGGCATAGTTCCAAATTGTAGCACTTAATCCTAAAAAAAAAAAATCCTTCAAGATTTCTAAGATTCGTATACTCTCTCTTTTTTTTTTTTACTAATGAAGAAACAGAGGCAAAGAAACTTGAATGCTCTCACAAACTAGTACAATACTGTATATGAGACATCAAGATAAGTCTTTTGAAAGCAAGTATTGTAATTTTTCCATTGCAATGCTGCCACCTATGACAATATTTGAATTCATGTATTGATACACTAAGAAGTTTCCATAGGCCAAAACATTATTTTTCTGAAACAAATTCAAAATTAAAATGCTTTATTTGAAAATATTGATGTTTTGTTTTCTTATCAACTTTATTTCCAAACAAAGGGTAAGACAAAAGACAATGTTGTTTTAAGCTATTAGAGGTCAAACTGTACTATGATTTTAGGGATACCCCATATATCTTTTTACCTCTTGGTGGTGATTCAGTTTTGTAATTGTAATTCAGTTGTTATCCAGGGGTGGAAAACTTTTGAACTTTGTACTTTGAGACTGACCAAATGAATGTACTTTGTTTATGATCAGAAACTAATTTCCAATTGAGTAGAGAGGAGACTTTGTGATTGACTAAATGAATGTACTACCCAGGGGTGTAGTACTTTCACCTTTGTACTTTGTTATTGAATTGAGGACTTACTAAATGGTGAATGCTGTATTTTGATTTTCTGTGAATGTTTTGCCTTAATTTGTTACCGAATAAATGGAGTTTACTCTGCTTGTAATCAGAAACTTGGAGAATGGGCATGCTTAGTGTAATACCTCCTCCCCCATGCTAATGAACAAGCACATAGTCCTTGATATCTGGGTCTCTGTTTTCAATGTGTGTGCAAATCCTATTGTCAAAAACATTGCCCATAGAAGAGTATAAATGAAGAAACAGACAGATAGAGGAAGGAGAGAAGAATGGAGTAGGGGACAGGTGAGACAATAACCAGGTCCAAAAAACTATCACCTATGAATTAAGAGGGCAAGAGGTCATTAATTCTCGGATTTCACTCTTCTTCCAGTATGAGAATGGAAGTCAGTGATAACTGAGAAAAAGTTAATACATTTTCACTGCCCTTCTGCATACCAGTGCAACTGTCACATACAAGGTGTCAGGCAGAAGAGCCTGTGTATGAGAAGGCACAGCCTTGGGCCATAGTGAAGTGGATCAAGTAGAGGTCTAAAATTGTGATAATACTCTGTTCTGCCCTTACGTTACTTCAAGTGGTGAAGTCAGAGTTCTGTCTGCAACAACTACCCAATGCTTCCTCTCAAGGACAAAGTTTGACCTTGGGATATTCTGGCATAATTTTTTTTATGAGACTGTGTTTAGCCTTAAGCTATTTCTCATTTTACTCATATCTATAAGATTCATCAAGGAGAACAGAGCTATGAAGCCTTCCTTCCACCTCCAGTGCTTCTAGGGGACTCCAGGGAAACCATATGGATACATGAAGGTTCTGCCACATAAACATTCTAATTAGACATCTGAGGCTGAATTATCTAATTCTCTTCTGGGTACTTTGTGCCCTGGCTCACAAGAAAAAAAATCAAAATAATCCCTTTCCTCTACTTACTCTCATTTAGATCTCCCTCAGCCTTATACCTTTCTCAGTGCATATTCTTCACTTGCACATCTTCCAATCTGACATTTGAAATGGTTGGTCTATTTTTTTTTAATACACGCACAAATTTTATTTCATCCCCAGAATCTTGACTTTCAACTTATGGAACTACTTGAAATCTAAATTTGTGCACAAGAAACCACATCCTGTGCTATCTTCACTCCCTCAGACCTAAGAGGAGAAAACAAAGAGAATACAGTTTTTACAAAAGGCTTGTGAATTGCAAGGCCCTCCAGATCATTGGTCCTTCATGTAAGCTGTCATCCACAGCTACCATTGAGGGAAACAACCCTTGTAGAGAAGGGGCCCAATATGTTCCTTCACCAGGACAACTAATGGTTAAGTAAAACAAAGAACCCCAGGAACAGCAATGCCACCTGGATCATCAGCCCTGCTACCAGTCTAGCCAAGCAACCTTTGAAGAGATATGAAATGTCAACTGCCTGGCCAGTGTTATAATCCTTGTTTCCTCAGGAACCACAGGTACTGAAGAACCAGAAAAAAACAGAAAAGAAAGTTCCCATCATACAATACCTAGAATCTAGCATATGGCTCAGCAGGTGATAATGCCTCTTCCTTAATTCCTAAATAATAATATATATGTATATATGCCATATGCATACATATATAAATGTCACAATTGACATGTGTATGCACATATGTATGTACACACATTATATGTGAACACATACATACATACATGTGTGTATATGTATATGTCCACATATATATAATATATATTATATATATAATATATTATATTATGTCCACATATATATAATATATAATATAATATATGTGTGTATATATATCTATATCTATCTATATATATAGATAGATATATATCAGTAGATAGATCTGACATTATGGAAGCGGTATTTTCACCTGCCATTCTATTGTATCTGAAAGATTATTGGGTCTTTCCAACTGACTTGAAGTTTAAAGTCCTATATATATTGTTTTTTCTTATTAAATTATGAGTTCCTTGAGAGGAGGAACTGCCTTGCTTTTTAAATCTGTATACCAAGAGAGTAGCAATGTGCTTTATATGCAGTAAGTGCTTAATAAATGCTTTTTCATTCATTTTTCGTTTGTTCTGCCATGACCTTTCATCCTATTGGGTGAAGCTCTATTCCTCATGATTCTTAGACTTCATTGAAACTTTCAGAATATTTTTTGTGTTGTAATCATATAATTTATTTTAGCAATATTATGCACTCTACAAGTATAGGCTTTTAATACTCTCTAAAATTTAATAAACAATAATAATATATATTTTCTAACTCAATTTTTACAATCATTAATCATATTTATTAATCTAACATATTTTATTACTCTCAAATAAATACAGAGCATTATATTTAGAAGATAATATTGTTTAAATCTTAAGGTATTTTCCTAAGTTAACACATACAGAACTTAAAGACAAAAATGGGCTCTTTGGCTTTAAGAATTGTTATGACTTTAAACCAATAAGCCATGTTGTTTACAGTAAAATTAGTGAAGAACGCTATTCTGTCCCCAATTCCCTGAGAAAGTTAACATATAATTCCTTTAACCTAAGATATAATCTTTTGTATCTATGAATGCATGAAATTGGGGTAGCAAATGGGAAATGTCTGACAAATACACAATTGGCTTCCATTGATCCCCCATGATTGTATCTTAGCAACACTGAGAAGCCATTTCCTTATTTGCATTCTAATCTTCTTTGTGAGAGAATAGGAAATCTTGTCACAAAAGATCATTTACTATCATTATGAAAAATAACGAAAAATAGATGATCATATTGTTACCTCCTGTGATAAAAGGAAACTACATAGATCTTATGGGTATAGATGTTGAATGGAGCTCACGTTTGATACTACTCAGACTACAAAGTAGCTTATCAGTTTTCAGATCCAATATTGTCAACTTACATTATTAGTATGAGATTAAACACAGACAAACACAGAGAAATTTGTTACTCCCCAATCTCCTTTCATTAATAATAGTTTCAAAGGGTTTTCTTTGGAAAAACAATACAAAACAAAAATTCTCATGCTTTTATATTAATATATAAATGACCATTGAGAATGAAATAACCATTCAAATATTCCAACTTTTCTTCTTGGAAATACGTAGTTTTGAACCAGAAATTAAATTGGTCATTGGGGAAAAATTTATACTCAGTATGATAAAATATTCCTCATGCTCATTACTGGGAACCATGTAATGATAATTAAACTTAAATTATGCCATTTATTTCTCTGTATTCTTATAAGGGTAGACTAATTTAATGTGGATGCATTTTTTTTTTACCAAGGCTAGGTTTCTTGACCATGGAATAACAAGATAGTTGAAACTATTTACATTATTGTAAGAATTTAGATTGATGTTTACAGTAAACATTTTGGTACCTGATATTTTGGTGAATGTGGGTTATGTCAATCCATCAACAAATTCTGACAACTGAGGCTCAGTTCTTGATGGTTCACCACGTGCTGATTCTCTATCCTAGTTGTGAATTTGTTGGGCTTATGGAACTAGAAGTAAATGGTCAGATTTCAGCCCAGTGGCTCCATATTCTTCATTTCAGTAGTTCTGAAAGGACAATTATTTACATAGGTGAGTTTGCTGAAATTATCTCTGAGGAAAAAATAATAGTAAAAATAAAATTAATTGTTAGCATGGACTCTCACTTTTTTGAACAGAGTAAAAACTGTATTTTCTGTTTGTTTGTTTGTTTAGGAGAGGTGAGAGCAAAGGTCTAGATCTGTGATGTCATAGGTATAAAAATCAGCAGCTCTGTTATTTTGTCTTAGCCTGCTGAGTTACTGAGAGCTTAAGTGATGTGTCTCTGGTGACAAAACTAGTATATCAAAAGCAATACTTGATCACAAGGACTCAAAAGGCAGTCCACTATCTATTCTTAATTTTCTTTCTTTCTTTTTTTTAAAGTTACTATAGAAATACATGTTAGAGGATAACAGAAATGATTTCTAAATATTTCCTCTAGAACTACCAGAAAGCAAAACTTTTAACAATATGAAACATAGTGATCATTTGAATACCTTATATTATTCACATTCAGTCAATAAACATGAATCTATTAACCTCCTGTTTATGTTCCTATGGGCTTCTTCTCCCATTGATGAGTAATTCCCAGAAACCCATATGCTGGGTAAGAGCCTTAGGTCAGTGATCTCTAATTCTCCAAACTTTGTCAGATAAGCTTCTTAAGGTGAGGGCTTTCTTTTTGCATGCAATTGTGCCACCTCTGCTTAGCACAGTGACTGATACAGTAAATGCTTAATAAATGCTTGTGAGCTGATTGACAACATAATCCTCTTACTACACTACTTACTGCACTGGGAATACTAATAAAAATGGAAATAATTCCTGCCCTTAAGGAGGTACTTTCCATAAAAAGAGACATCCCGTACTCAGTATGTATAAACACTCATAAAAGAGATATTGGTTGTCCCAAAAGTCTTACTGTGGTTTTAAGTTTTAACAATTTCAGAAATTTAAATGCTACCAACTTACAAAAACATCATTTGGGAAGTTAAAGAAGTGTATGTCTTATATACTTATTTATTTTTGTGATAGTTGGACAATATGTGTATATGTGGGTATATAAATTTCAGCAAGACGCAGAAGTATGCATGATAATATATAATATAAAGTACTCAAATAATAGACATATTGCTATATTATTATTGATATAGGGTAAAACTTCTGCTTTCTTGGACTTCTTCTACAGGAAATGTTTAGAAATTATTTCTGTTATCCTCCAACATGCATTTCTGAAAGACATTTTCTCCAAATGGTGGATCTATGGAGATTCTCTTGCTTGGCCACCTAGGTCATTTGATGTAACTCCTTTAGATTTTTCTTGAGGGATGATGTGAAAACTTCTGTGTGTGCATAAAAAATCTCTTTTGTTACAACATCTTAATGCTAGGATTATAAATGTAATACTTTCATTTACTTAATAGCAACTGAAGAAAGTTTTTACAAAGTTTGAAAACTAACTAGAGAGATATATAGTACATGAGAGTGACTATGCTTAATTTTAATAAGAAACATGAATATTTAAAATTTAAGTAATTAAATTTCAAAATGTACTCTTTTTAAGTTTGTTGCCTTTGTACTTTAAAAAATAAGCTTAAAACTGCACTAAGACACACCATATAAAATGATGAAGGGTGGCAATGAGGTAGGATCTGCTGAGATCAGAAATAGCTTTAGGTAGGAGGTAGTGTTTTCATTGAGATCTGAAGAGAGTTAGCTCTCCAGGATTCACAGATGCAAAGGTGAAGGATATCATTCTAGGGAAGTGGAACATCATGTGTGAGAAACATCTTGAAGGCCATTTTGGCCAAACTGTACAATGTATGAAGGGAATGTATAGAAAGGAAGATATGGACCAAGTTTTGAAGCACTTTTCAAGCATACATTTCAATTCAGCAATTATGTACTATGAATCATGTGCAAGGTACTGTGCTAGGAATAAAATAAAAATATATTTCCCCTTTCCTGATATAGTTCATATTCTACTAAGGATTACATATGATACAGGTACATAAATATGATACAAGGTAGCCTTTCATGACTGGGAAATAATCAATTTACTGCCCTAGGACCAGAAGGCCGAAGAAAATTCTCTTCTTGTGTTATTCTTTTTAGTCATTATCTGATTAGATTTGGCTAAAAATCTTTCTCTGTCTCTCTCTGTCTCTGTCTGTCTCTGTCTGTCTGTCTGTCTTACCCTATATGAATATATATCTTAATATATATATATACATATATATATATTAAGGTATATGATATTTATACTAGAAACCTAACTTGTCATATATTAGAATACAGAATATTCCTTTAAGTTAATGCAATGGAGTTAGCAGTACATATGGAGCAACAATCATTCATACATGTATACTAGCTCTCCTCCTTCATCTCAGAACTATAGAGCTCAGGAAGCTATACTCATGATTCTGTGTTACCAATTATAAAAGTTTATTTTGGCTATACTAACAAACAATCTGTGATAACCTTGTGGTGGCAAAAATAGATACATCAAAATGAAGAGGCTCACATAATCCACTTAATAAATTGTCTCTGGTGCTAGTACATCAGTTAATTACTCTGCAGAAATCAAAGAATTTGCATGCTTCTCACAGAATGAATAGGACCCAATAATTGTTCAATTATCCTAGCTATCAGAGGAAATTAACAGGAATATAATGAAAAAGAAATAGTTGCACACTGGAATTATTTATTTTTACTGAACACAAACACCACAGTATGCAACAAATTCTAGTGGAATGAATTTCATATTAGAAAAAGAAGCTGGAGTAATAAGTCTATTAAAGGATCACAACAAAAGAAAAAGACTGAATCAGCCTTATATAGCACTACATTACCCCAGAGGGCAATCAAGCACATTCTTTCTTAAGTCATGATCAGCTTACGGTCGCTTGTTCCTAGAAGTTTTGTCTAGTGGCCATGAATCATGGGAATTGGCTTAGCTTGCTATGCAGAATTAATTTAGCCAAGTCATCTAGCTGTTCATCTATAAACAAAGATATATGGTCACACTTTGAAATCCAAGTGTTAATAATAAATTCTTAGCTAGATACAGTTAACAGAATTTACACCAGTCAGTCAATGCAAAGGGAGAATGTCATAAGAAAACATATAATGAATCACCAGTGACAATAGTCATAGGATATCTCCCTGGAAAGGACCTTAGAAATCAGCTCAGTTAAAATCTGACCCTCAAAAAGAAGAAATAAAAGGAGAAAGGACATTTGTTTGATAATCACATGCATTATCACTGTTAGTAGTAAACTAAGGCCTCTGGAATTACAGTATAAAATTCATTCTGCTCTAATTTCTTGTTTAAACTGGTCTGTTCTTTCTGGAGAGCTCTCAGTGAGGAGCTTCTACCAATGGCAGAGTGGGGAGAGAAAGGGAGAATGGATAAGTGACTTTCTTTGATTCACATAGTCAACATATGACAGGCAGAATTGGAAATTAGATCTCCTTGGCTCTCTATTAACGCCACCTAACCAAATCATCTTTCTTCTGCTCTAACATGCTATATATAAAGAATGGGGAAATGTTGCTTTAACTCAGAAAGGGCTAGGAAGGCTTCCTGAAAGAAATAGTACCTGACCTGGTCCTGGAAGGAGAGGTTAGAACTTACATAGGCAAACAGGAGGAAAAAATAAGGCATTTTTAAAAGCAGTACTAAAAGTAAGAAAATTGTATATATTAGCAAAAACATGTATTTGGGAGATGATATTGAGGGCCTATTATGCAAGGGAGTAGTGACAACCAAAGTTTAAGAGGTAGGCTGGACTAGATTGTATTTATCCCTAAATGATAAGCTAAAGATTTTGATTCATTTCAGTGGCTTGGAAGATAGAGAACTGAAAACAACCAGGAGTTCAAATCTAGCCTCAAATATACATTAGCTGTGTGATCCCTGGGCAAATTGTTTGACTTCTCCCTGACTCAGATTCCTCACCTGTAAAAGGCATGTTATAATATGAACTCTCATAGGAACATGGTGAGAATAAAATGCTTTATAAATTTTAAAATATGATTTAAAATGTTAGATATTAATTTGTGCCATAGATTTGGTGTTTTTAAATAGGAGAGTGACATAATAGAATCCATGTTTTGGGAAAAAGTAATCCATCTTTACCTAGAGTTATGGACCATCAGAGAAGGAAATGGAAAAAGGAGAATTACTAAAATACAGATTTGAAGCAAAAATAATTTATTGATTATACACATTTCTGACTCATTTTTTGGACACAAAGGGGACTTTAAGGTTTTTTTTTTCCCCCCAATTTACCATTAAGGTGATGCTTGCACAAATGTAAGTATGAATCATATTGGGGACTATTTAAGACTAAGTGATATGTATGTTTGACTTTAATTGCTTTTTTTGTCTATAACATCTGGTAAATTTTCCCATAAGAATTGAAAAAAAAAAGATAAAAATTGCTCATTTACTAAACAAAGATAAGTATTCTGGTAATATTGAAATGAAATTCTCTTTGAGGGAGGGAAAGAAGTAAGAAGCAAAGAAGAGAGATGGGAGAAAATGAGAGAGAGAAAGACTAAGGTGGGAGGGAAGAGAGTAGATATCATAAAAATTTTCGGAATATTATGTTAGCCATTTTGTTTGCATCCAACTTTTCTATTAGCTAATGTATACTCTGGAACAGCAGTTCTCAAACTGTGGGCCGCGACCTCTTGGGGGTTGAACGACCCTTTCACTGGGGTCACAGGGGTCGCCTAAGGCCATCAGAAAACACATATTTCCGATGGTCTTAGGAAGTGAGACACTGCTCCTCTATCCATCTCCAGGCAGGTCCGTCCACATGTAGATATGCCCACATACGAGTATTAAAGGGTTGCGGCATTAGGAAGGTTGAGAACCACTGATCTAGAAGATATTTTGCTCAGCATTTTGCACAGAGCAGAATTATTTTGGTATATAATATTTTTTTTTAATTTTTTTTTATTTACTCATTTACTTTTAATTTACAAAATTCAGTTCCACAATCACTTGAGTTTCAGATTTTCTCCCCTCCCTTTCCCCCCCCCCGCCATGGTGGCGTGCAATCTTGTATAGGATCTGCAAATACTTTCACATTGTACAATAGTTTGGTCATATAGAAGGGTTGTAACCAATGAGTGATCACTGGGAAAAGAAAAAAAAACAAAAAACAAACAAACAAACAAAAAAGCAAAACCAGACATGAAAGAGAACGATAACGAGTTTTGCTTCAGTCTCCCTTTAAACTATAGTCTTTCTATATCTTTCTCTGAGTTTAGGTATCTCCTTCCATCCTGAGGCTTGTAGAGTTGTCTTTAGCTGTGCGTTGTTGAGGATAGCCCAGTTTATCAAGGTTGGTCATCATATGTATGACGTGTCTGTGATTGTGTACAGGTTTTGCCTGGTTCTGCTCTTCTCACTTAGCATCAGTCCGTATAAGCCTCTCCAGGTAATTATGAAGTCCATCTCCTTCCCATTTCTTATAGCACAATAGTATTCCATTACATTCATATTTGGTATATAATATTAATGAAGTACACACACATATATATTCCTACAAAACATCTTTTTATTTTACACATTTCTAAGTGAATGGAAAGTAAAGCGAATTTAAATGATCTATGTGAACAAAGCTACAATAGAGTTATTTTTAACTTCACAGAAAGTAGTAAATATTAGTAAATATTCTAGAAATTAAATGACAAAATGTCAATGCTGAACTAAAGAACTGCCTCTTTGAAGGAATTTTTATTTCAAAATGAGGATGCATTTCCTGAATTTTTTCTTATATTCCTTTTATTGCGAATAAAACCTTGTCTCTTACATTAAAAAAAGAAAAGTAAAATAAAATCCTGAGGTTTCCATCAATTCAACTCAATTACCTTTGTCTTTTTCCCTCTAACACAGATTTACATAATCTATTCTCTCTCTTCTTATCTTCCTG
This sequence comes from Pseudochirops cupreus, assembly GCA_028627135.1. NCBI lineage: Eukaryota > Metazoa > Chordata > Mammalia > Diprotodontia > Pseudocheiridae > Pseudochirops > Pseudochirops cupreus. Next base: position 340,863,730 of record CM053580.1, read on the forward strand.
ACTTCAAATTTGGCTTTGGCATTTTCTAGACACTTAATCTTGTTTCCCTCAGTTTCCCCATCTGTAAAATGAGCTGGAGAAGAAAATGGCAAACCATTCTAATATATTTTCCAAGAAAACTCCAAATAGGAGTCATGAAGAGTCAGACATGAGTGAAAATGACTGAAGGACAATAACAGAATTCTCTCTCTTCTACCCTAACATGTTTTATCTATCTCCTTTTTTTTTCATAATTCCTTATGAATCCTTAGACATTACCACACCAATTGTTTTGGGGCTGTGATCAATTACTATTGCCTTGTCTGCTTTCACTTCTATGTGTCCCTACTTTTGATGCATTCTTGACGACTTCAAGGTTACACAATGCTGTGCCATCCTATAGCATATGCTCTACTATCTGCCTAGAACCACCCAAATATGTTACATGTATACATAATCCTTTTTACTAATACATAACATGTACATTTCTTTCATGATTAAATAAAATAAGCCTTGTTTGGAAGTAAGATGGTTTATGCATTACTGCTCTTGCTACCCATAAAAAGACTGCTGGTGATGCTTTTGTGGGATTACCAATCATTACCCCACAGTTTAAGGTTAAAATGATTCCTAATAGTGAGCAAGGATTAAAGCTGTAGCCAACAAAATCTGGCAGCTACAGTAAATATAAGTATCAGAGTAGACAAAGGACTGCTAAGGGCAAAAGCTAAAGAAATACTGGCAAGTAAAAGTCAAAACCTGGTTTTAGACTGAAATATTAAGACTAGTCTATATTCTGAGTTGATCTATACTTTATGTTGTGCTATTTTAATTTGTAGGATTCTATGAACTTTCAATATATTCTTAGTGTGTGAGTTAAATATATTCTTCCTCCTGGTTTTCTTGGGCTTTCTTCAAGTCTCAGATTTTTCCAACCCCGATGAATGCTAGCTGACTTCCGTCTGTTGGTCAGTTCCAAATTCTTTAGCTCATTTGTACAGAATTGTTCACATGTTGTCTCCCTTTTTAACTATGACCTCAGTAAGTGCAGGGACCTTTCTTTGTAGCCCTAGCACTTAACATAATGCATGACATATGTCAGATGCTTAATAAATATTTAATGACTGACTGAGGATATGATTTCTCATATTTATTTATTGAATCATTCATTCGTTTTATGTTTGACATTCAATCTACAGATGTCCAATCAACCCACAGATATTCTCCACTGTAGAGTTAAACTAATAAACTATAACTGTATAATAGACTGTATTGTACTGAACTTTTACCTATAGATTATTTTATTCATTTCAAGTAGGCAGGTCATGACTTATTATACTTGTTTTCCCAAGAAGTTAACTAAGATGGCTAAATAGATTGAAAGAAATATACAAAGGTAGATGATAGAGTTTTTATTTAGTCATATGTTCCAGGCACTATACTAAGTGTTGAGGATAGAAACACAACAAAATTAGATAATCCTACTTTCAAAAAAGTGTCTATTCTAATAAAAAATACAATCTAAAGAAAAATTGGGAAGCAGGATAGATAGACAGATATCCCAGCAAGGGTAAGAATACTTGAGAGGAGCTGTTAACAATACACAGTATGAATTAAACTGGAAGTGAAGTAAGCATGCCTGGGGCCTCTCATGAAATTGTGAGCCTCACCAGGGACTCACCAGTCAGAAGAGCACATTGTAGGGGGTGCATTATCTGGAGCTGAGCTATGAGATCTGAGAGTTGGAGAAGTTTAGTAAGTTTTCTAAAGTTATACCAGGAATATGTAGAAGAGGAGGAATTTGAAACTAGGTCATTCAACTCCAAATTCACTGTCCTTTCTACCATATAACAATACTGTTTTAAATATTCAATACTAGGACACCCTGTATTTTGATTAGGAATGAACAGTGAGTATAAGTAATACTGAATACTGCATTGCAAGTACTTCCTCCCTAGTTAATTAATAGCTATTTTTAAAGTTTAAAACTGCAGTAAGAATTTTGGGAAATCACATATATATATATATATATATATATATATATATGTGTGTGTGTGTGTGTGTGTGTGTGTGTATATATATATATATATATATATATATATATTGGTTTCCCCCACTCCATAAGTGATTATTCTCATTCTAAAACTGATAACCTTCCATAATGTAGAATTTTAATCAGGTAGTTTTTTCTTTGTACAACATTGGGCTATTAAGACAAATTTTCTCTCTAATGACTTGAATGTTCTTAAGAGCAACCAATAATTGTTCTCTTTCCCTCAATATCTCTATGTACATTCTTCTTTCTTTTGTTACATTACTCCTTTCTTTCTCTTATATCAGTGGTTCTCAACCTGTGGGTCATGACCTGTTGGGGGCGGGGGGATGGGTGTTGCTCAGAGCCTGCTTGTAATGTGCTAAATAATCCATATAAGGTGATGGTTTGAGATTGTAATAGTGAGTGGCTAATCCATATAAGGTGATATGTGTTATATGTAGTTGTGATTGCTTGCTGATTGTTTTAAATTGCTGCTCACACGGAAGTGAGAGAGAGTTGTCGAGATG
>CM053580.1:340866770-340890090 GCA_028627135.1 Pseudochirops cupreus
GCTGATTGTTTTAAATTGCTGCTCACACGGAAGTGAGAGAGAGTTGTCGAGATGTAGCAGTGGACGAATAAACAACCCCTGATCAACCTCGGGCGCTCTGTCTGGTTATTCCCCGATTCGGGGCTGGTGACGACCAAAGACCCGGTAAATGGGTAAGTAGAGGGCAGGGGGCCCAAGGGAGTGAGAGGCCCGCTTCAATGACCCCTTTGGGGGTCCAATGACCCTTTCACAGGGGTCGCCTAAGACCATCAGAAAATACATATTTCTGATGGTCTTAGGAACTAAGACACCACTTCTCTATCCATCTTCCAGGCGGGTCCATCCACATGCAGATATGCCCACATACTAAAGAGTCGCAGCATTAGGAAGGTTGAGAACCATTGTCTTAGATCCTTGAGAAAATGAGAATCAAAAAGTATCACTTGAATTAGTCTGTCTCCTTTTCTATTTCTCATGTCTAAAACTTCTTTTCCTTTTACTATAATTTCTCCGTCTCTAATTTTTTCTTCTGCATCAACTCACAACACCCCTGACTTCCTTCAAAGAGATCAGTGTCAAATCACACTTCAAATTCTTAGAATTATTAGATTTTAGAGGCGAAATGGTCTTTATATGTCATCTAAACTGTCATTTCACCCACTTCAGGAATTTTTTTTTTTGGTAACACTACAGATAAATAAAAATAAGGCTTAACTTTTATATAGCTCTTTACAAAATATCATTGTATACATTATTTTATCTGATGCATGCATCTCTATAAGGCAAGATTTGAACTTATTTCTCCATCATACCATATCTCTGTGACTTCTCTGGAAAACAAATGGTTTTTCAATGGCTACCTCAACACTTATACTGATAGAAAGGTCATTACTTTGTAAAACAGCTCAATTCACTGTTGAAAATTAATATTGTTACAAAATGTTCATTAAACTTATGACTACATATGCTAATTTCCATGTATATCATGAAATAGTTGGAGCTCTGCCATACTGGAACTGAGGTAAACCTATGTGTTATCTTCCTTAAGTCTAGGCTATGGAAAGACAATATCATTCTGTCAATTATCTAAGTGGGGAAAGCAACATTTGAGTTGCTCACCAGATGGCAATCTCCTTAAATCACCAGGCTAAAAGTCACCTCAGGTCTTTTCTGGCACATTATTCTACAGCCTCCCAAAAAAGTTGCAAAGTCCTTGGTGTAATCAGAGAACAGTAAGCTTGCTAACATCAAGATTCCCCTTGTTTGTGCCACTACTACTAGCTTCATGGTATCAAGTAATGGACTTGGCTATATTCAGTTCTTCCACTAAAGAATTATATGGAAAAAAGTATTACAATATACAAAGTAGAATATGTGTGAGATACAATTGCTCAGTTGAATGGACACCAGATGCAGAGGACACAGGTATTTATCATGCTGTGAAAGCAAATATTTAATGAATAAAGTCAAAATAAAAAAGAAAATGCCTTCCTACTTAGTTTTTCTCCAAATGTCTTTCCCAATGGCTTCTTTGACTTCCTAAATATGTGAAATGCCAAGGATCACCACCCATACCCACCTTTGATGATAAGGAAGAGGTTTCATATGTGAGATATCTCTGTGAGTCAGAGACCATAAGCCACAAAACCCAAGGGAAATATGGTAGGAGGGAGTTGTCTTATCTTTCCCAGATGATAGTTTCAGTGGGTGTGAACCTTTGTTTACTACACTAACCTCAAGAACTTGATCTCCAGATACTGTAAATTTGGGGTGCTTATCATGGTCTTCGTTTCTCCTCCTCTTGTCCTCACAAAACCAAAGTCTTACAACAATCTAATATGAGGTTACTAACAGTCCCAATCCCCAAATAAGCTGTTAATCAGTGATCCCAGCTACAAAACAATCAAATTCTCCTGATGAAAACCAGGAAGTCTCAAATCTCATGGATTCATCCCAGCCACAGTAGCTGCCTATTTCTTGAACCCTACAATCAAGGAGTCTTCTTCAAGGGTAACAGAAAGATGGGGAAATGATAGCTTCCTATCACTGTCCTCTTTTGTCATAGAGATGATTAGAAAAGTTTTAATTCTGTCTTCCCCTGCGAGAATTTTCTTGGCTCCTAGTGATTCCACAGTGATGTAATGGCACTGGTGAAATGCCAAATATGTTATATTCAGCCAAAATCCATCTGAACCTTTCCCTAAACAATTGCATATTCCTCTACCTTCTGGGGAAAAAAAAAGTCATGTCCATTTTTTATTTAGGTGATTTCTAATTATCATCCTTCTTGCTAAAATAACTGGTTCCTTAGTTCTGCCTGAAGGTTAAACTTAGAAAAATATCCTTCAGCATTCTAAATTCTATGCCAGATTTAGTGGTCATTGGGAACATTAACCCTCTTTAAAGGACAGGTCTGTCTTGAATGCAGATGGTTCACAATTTTTGATAATAGGCCATCTCTTCAGTTCACTTATATGACTCACTGTTCTACCTTATTCTAACATGTCAGTCCAGTGGGGAAAAGGAACATTATTATGCCACCCACTCCATACCATTTAAACACACACATACACACACACACACACACACACACACACACACATACACACTTCAAGCTAATTCAAAATGGTTTGAAGATAAGTAGGTATCAGTCAATAATGAATCAATCATTGTGATATTGCCAAGAACAGCTAAGCAAGTCGGCTCCTAATAATACGTCTATGAAAGCAGGCAAAGGAAGCATTAGTTTTTCTACCAGTCATACTATACCATTGATTCATTTAAAGTTTTGAATAAACTACAAGTCCTATCCTCATAAAATGTTCCTTAGTCTGGTTTCTTAAATTAATTAATTTAACTATAATTCTAGGCCCATGAGAAGAGCCTCACAAGATTTCGTAAAGCTATAGATCCAAAGAATCAATGTAGATGTTAAAATTAGCTAAATCTTAAACTAATATCATTTTGTCATTTTGGAAATTTACCTCAATGATGTTCCGAAATATTTTGTTTCTAACAGGGCAGTGTGAATTGTATAAATACTCTTCAGTTCCAGTGACATTGGTTCTTTCTTTGTCCTGGGATTTTGTATGCTGTCAAAAGAGGGAGACTTTCCTGTTTTCATGTGACTGTTTACTTATATTATTAGCTTCAACTTTATGAAATCTAAAAATATTGCAAGCATGCCATATATTTTCAAAGAAAAGATAGGCAGTATCCTATTAATTGAATTCACAAGTGTAATGAGTCCAAGAGGAACAAGAAATTCTCAAAAAGCCATTTCTAAAGACACAAAGAGAAATTATTTTGTTGGGGGAGGGGGGAAGACAATTATTAGAGGCAATCAATCTAATTGAATAGAGAACTTAACCTTCTGAATTAAATATTTTTCTTTATTGTTTTAAAATTATTTTTTCAATTACCAGAATTACTTTTGCTTTCCATCTTACTGAAAAACAAAGATGAACAAGAACCTTAAGATAAATATTTATAGCTAAGCAAAACAAATCCCCATATTGGCCATGTACAAAAATGTATGTCTCGCTCTTTTTATTAGTTCCTCACTTCTCTGTCAAAAATTGATCAGTCTTCCTAACTATTCATCCTACCAAATCATGGTTGATCATTTCATTGATTATAGTTATAGTCTTCAAATTTTGTTCATTTTTATAACATTCTAATTTGGATTTTTAAAAATATGTACAAAAGATGGAATCAAGGGAAGATAACAAAGGATGAATGAAAATCTGACATGATAAGAGAACAACAATATCTGGATTTTTAAAAATCACAGTTGGAAAAAAATGAAGGACAGCAAAAAAATTTTTTGGTTTGTTTGTTTGTTTTTTTGCTGTTGTTTTTTAAGTTACAATGAGGATAAATAAAGGATTAAGGGATATATAGGTCCCTTGCTTAGGATAGATGAGGAAATTATTATGGACAATGGATAGAAAAGACAGTTTAAATATTATTTTAATACTGTTTCTTCTGCTAAAGAAAATGGCTTTTGTGCTTGAAAGGACAGGGAAAAAATAGTTTATATGGGTCAATGAAACATTATTAAAAAGATGGTTAATACAAGTGTGGTGAAAAAAAGTGATAATCATAAGGACCCAACATGGCTTCACAAAGTACAAGGCATACCACATTAACCTTACATCCTCTTTTGACAATATCACAAAACATGTAGATCATGAGTTTCAGTCAAGGCTAAGATTTTAGTGCAGAATTTAAAAAGATTCATGTTATACATATGGAAAAGGTAGAGAAAGTTACAATAAGTTAATAGGATAATCAAACAGATTTGGAAGAAATTAAATGATTGACCCCAAATATTACTCATTAATAGTTTAAAGTAATGATGAGAGGAAGTTTCTAGTAGAGTACCACAAGGAATTAAGTTTGGTAATCTGCAGTTTAACATTTTTGTCAGTGACTTATTTCTGGCATTTTTATTTGTCATTCAGAAAAAATGTTCTCTGAGATAGCTAATGTATGGGATCAGAGAATTACTATCAAGAAAGATCCTAAGAGGCTGGATTCCAATAATATTAATTTAGTAGGAATAAACACAGGAACATATCTGTGGTGAGGGAAAAAAAAGAGATGGGTAGCATGTTTACTATTTTGTTTAAAATATTTAGAATTTTAACTGGACAGTAAGTTCAATATAAGTCAACAGTATGAAATATTTGAATAAATAAAGGCACTTCAATTTTAATAGTAGAGGGAATTCCTGGCATGGAAACTCCCTTTACTGAAGCATATCACAATTTGTCTTTGACTTAGTAGTTGGGAACTATGAAAATGCTTGAGCTACATAAAGGCTAAAAATTTGCCCAGGATCACACAGTTAATGAAGTAAGTGTCAGATATGAAATTTGAATCTAGGTCTCTATGACTCCAATATCAGAAATCTATACAATGTACAACACACACTGCATCTAATAGTAGTATATGGAACCCAATAAAGTAAATGCAGTCTTGGACTGTGTTAAGAGCCTTGCCAGATCACATTTGGCATTGTGTACAAATATTCCCTTCTCAAATGTTAATGATAACCTAGAGAGCATCTGAAGAAGACCAACCAAGATGGTCAAAAAGTCTTGAGTTCATATGATGTAAAGAATGGTGAAAGTGATGAAAATATTTAGCCCAGAGAGGAGAGGACTCAAGAGGAAAATAATAGCTGTCATAAAGATAGCAACAGTTAAGTGTAAGAAATGCTAGACTTAATCTGCTTGAAGGATTGGAAGTTGTAAGCAAATAAATTTAAGGATAAGCAAAAACTTTTTATTTTTTATTGGATTTATGATTTTATTGATTTAGGGAGGTCCTGCTGAGAAATTTCCCCTACCAATTCAGATCATCACCTCCTCTGAAATTTGCAGTATTAGAATATTGCCTAAGGCACAAATAATTCACTTGAACAGGGTCACACAACCAGTTTGTGTCAGAGAGAAGACTTGAACGCAGTGTTCCTGCCACCAAGGTTAGTTTTGTAAGCTTTATGCCACACTAGCAATTATAGCATCCCTAAAGTAGAATGGATAATCTTGGAAGGTATTATGTTCTGCCTTCTTGAAGGATTTCCAAAGTTGAAATTACCAGTTGACTGGGATCATGGAGAAGGTGTCCTTTTTCAATAATAGATTAGACTAGATTATCACTGATCTCTTCCATCTCTGGTGTTTTCCTATCTGTGATCTCTTCATCTAAATAAATCAAATTGTTGAATATGACATGGCCAAGTACAAAGTCTTATGCCAGTAGAGACAATCTCAAAGTTCACTTCAATCCACTTAAGACTCTAAGGAGTTGTCATAGATGTTGTAGTAGTATGAGGTAGATATATTACTTACCCTGTTTGCAAGCTTAATATCTAATAGTAGAATTTACTTTTTATGTTTATTATATAGTGGAATTATATGTGTATGTCTAGGCAGAGCTCTCTGAGTAATATGAAAATGGGGAAATCTGCTACTGTTGGAATCAATAGATTTCATACTGGATTTAATCTGTGAGGGAGGGAGAAATACACTTAAGAAGATTTAGTTGGAAAATACTGACTAGTTTTGGACAAATATAGAGAAGAACTTGTCTTGGAGGTGACAATTTTAAAGGCACCTATGAATCAATTTTCAAGCTATTTTAAGTAGAGGATGTTTATAAAAGAATGGAAATGGTTGTAGATGGATTGCATAACTCTCTATTCCCCTAAAAAAGTTAGTAAAAAGACATCACCATCTACTAACATATACATACATATATATTCACATACACATATGTATATATAAATATATATATTTATGAGAATGCCTCCATACCATTCTTTGAATAGATTGTTATATGAAATATACCAATATATCTATATTTCTATCTCTCTACATGTTTTGTGTGTATAGATATATGACAGAATATTTATAATTATCTGTATCTATATAAATATCTATATATATGTGTATATACATATGTGTGTGTGGAGAGAGAGAGAAAGAAAGAAGAGAGGGGGGTGGGTGAGAGAGAAAGAGAGAGAGAAAGAGAAAGAGAGAGAGAGAGAGAGAGAGAGAGAGAGAGAGAGAGAGAGAGAGAATGGATCTATGATTTCATTGGTATAAGGAGTTGCTAGTAAGGAAAATCCATCTTCTGATCTAGACAGATTGGCAATTGGTCTACAACTTGCCATCTTAGAATTATACATATAAATATATTTTAAAGATTGAAAAGAAAAAATATAGATCAACTGTCTTTTCACTGGTATAGAGTGACTTTCTTTGGGTCACATAGCCAGTATTTGCCAAAAATAGAACTTCAATCTCTATCTTGCTGTGTTGAAAACCAGTTCAAATTGATATCAATAGGTTAACTCACAACTATAGGTGATCCAAAAGACAATGTTTTGTAAGTGTAGTTAAGCCTTAGGGTATTATTAATGTTAAGATTTAAATCAAGGGAAACTAAGACACAAAGTTCTGAGTATAATCATTTTATTGATTACATAGATTTGCCAATAAATAGGGTCTCACCACCCAAAAAGTTAACACTTCAAATGAGGGAGACAACTTTCTTGTTTGGACAAAAAATTGAATAACCAAAAATACAAAGCAATATCATAGACGGAGGAAAATAGTGTGATTGGTTACAAAATCTGTAGTATCACAGGAATGAGGAAAAATACGATTGACCAGAAATTGGGGGTGAGGGGCTAGCATCAACCCTTCCTTCCTTCCTATCACTAGGAAATATTCATTGCTTAAGTCCACCTGAAAGGAGAGTTAAGCCTCAGTGGACCCTACTACTTTGAATATTATTCCAGACTCCCTGGCATCCACCTTCATCCGTCAAGGATAATAGATTTCCTTGAAGCAAGAACAGAACAGTGATTAACAGGAGAACTGAACTTCTAAACTTAACTCAGAGACAATGAGTGATATATAGGAAAGCTCAGTTTCCAAACTTAACTCTAAGACAAATGAAGCATTACCTTGGCAGCTACAAAAACGTCAGCTGCGATACAGAATGAAATGAATAACAAAATAGAATCAATTTGATTTCTCCAATTTTCATTAATTATGATTTAAATTCAAGCTATGTATCAAAATAAAAGGCATCATTAAGGACATAAGAAGCCCCGTGGTTCAATGGAAGAAGTTCTGTATTTGTAACCAAATGATCTGAGTTTGAATCTCAGCTCTGCCACATACTACCTGTTTGTTAGGGGAGGGAACTAGAGGAGAGGAATAAATATTTTTTTTAAATACTTACTATTTGCCAGGGACTGTGGTATGGGTCTTACATATATCATCTCGTTTGAGACTTTGGATAAATTTCTCTGGTCCTCACGTATAAAATGAAGAAGTAGATAATATAATCTCTAGGTTTTTTTTTTTCCACTGATCTCAAGTTAAGATTTTATAAAACACAACGTATTATCAGAAAAGAGGTGGGTCAGTCTTAGAATGACTTATAACACTTAGACATATCCTTAATTGTCCTGGAAGCAATGAAACGTGAAGAATCAGAGGAAGTCCAGCAGCATGTGGGGTGAAACTGCTTTGGAAGCTTTATGGAAAGACATTAACAACTAATATATGAGATAAGAAATCATGGAGGCACATGGAGCCAAGATGGCGGAATGAAAGCAGTACCTTTTCTAAGCTCCTCCATTAATCCAGTCACTAAACTTTAAAAAGTGAATCTGGATGGATTTTAGAGTAATAGAATCCATTGGGAGATGGAGCGGAGCAGATTCCCAGGCCAGGAAAGTTTCCACATAGGTCTGGGCAGAGGAAGCACCGAGCATGAGGGGGCAGCACCAGCACAGACAAGAGAGTAGACTCCAACAGAGTGAGAAGGGTCCCCAGCCAGCAAACTCAATTGTTTTGACTTTACAAGGCACTGCATATTTTGTGTCTAGGCAGTTTGGCTAATGAAAAAGGCAGAAAATGAATATTTGGGGCAGAAAATGTAGAATAAAAAAAGGACCAATTCAAGTTGGAAAGGATATAAAATACTTCCCCCTTTTGTATGTAAATGATTTAGTTGCTGATGGGGCAAATTATATGATATGATATGATATGATATGATATGATATGATATGATATGATGTGATGTGATATACAATGTGCTGATTATTGTAATTTTTGCTTTCTCATAAGGTGTATATTTTATATTTAACAATTAATGGCGTCATGGTGACTAATTTGGTGTAACGAGAAGCACATCAAGAACTTCACTGGCTTGTATATTCTCATGTAACAGGGTTATCCATGCAACCTTGAGAGGGTTTGAATTATAGCCATATGATGGAGATTTATCTCTATTAATCCTAGACCAGTCAGTATAAAGTAGAGCATACCAAATACTACATATAGATCAGGATCAGAAATCCTTGGAAATTGCTGTTACAGAATGGTAAGGTATTACTTAATGTGTAAGTACCTCAAAAGCAATAGAAGCATAGATAATATTTGAGTGCCATAAAGCATCAAATACCAATATTATAGGCCCAATAGTCCCTAGACACTATTTAAGATATGTAAAATACCTACTTATGGAGCCTAAATGAGCCCTGGGCCTTGGCACTCAAATCCGCTGTTATAATCTTTGTACTTTGAGGCTTCTCATCTGCCTTATAGTTGATTTTTTATGTGTCATTTCCCCCAATTAGAGTGCTAACTTCTTCAGAGCAGGGATGCCTTATTTTTCTGTTGTTTTTGGTTTGTTTGCTTTTTATCTATATCTCCAGCAATTAACACAGTGCTTGGCTCATAGTAAGTACTTAATGAAAGCTTTTTCATTGATTCATAATAAATGGTGGGCATTTACCAGTGTGATTTAAAATATAATCATGTTAAAGCAGAATAACTAAGTTATAGTAAAAATTGGACTCAAAGATGCGACCAGTAAATAAAGCATGCTGAGCTGCATACTCACAAAATGTACTTCTGAGAAAATAAGCATTTACTCCACATGCACAAAATGCAATATTGATTAAAAAACCCTCCTTTAGCCTTGCAAGCAAAATATTAACCATCTTCTAGTTCTGGAATTTGCCCAAATAGTTTTTCTGCCTAGATGTTAATGTCAGCAGTCAGCTAGATAGCATTTGCTGCCACTTAGAAAAGGCCCTTTCCTCAGAGAGTAATTTGAATGGCAGTGGAAACTAGAGAGCCATAGCTAATTCAGAGGAAGTTGGAAAATGGGGCCCAGTCTCATTTGGTTTGGCATAAATACAAATATACATACAGACAGAGCTAAATGTTACAAATAGCTCTTTGTGGAATGCAGAATCATGTTTTTTGTTTCTGGGATGGTCTTTCTGAACCTTGACTCTGGGATCTTATCTCTTTGATATTCCTTCAGATAATTTTTTTTTATCCTTGTACAAACTGTGATTCTAATCCTACCAATGTGTTGTACCTTTATCACTTTAGGTGAGTATTTCTATCACCAGGTGTTGAATACAACTTATTGCACAAACCATCAAATTCCTGAGTGGGAAATAACCTGTGAAAATCTGTCATTGTTATTCTAAAAGGGAAAGTTTCAGCCTGTACCAGTGAATGCTCACTTTCAGCTCATTTCCAGAGGTAAGGCTCATAGAGAAAGGTGGAACTAAGACACCTAGTGCTAAAACTTCCCTAAAGTTGAAGGACATTTCGAGATATAGACAATAACTCAGGGAAGAAGTTGAGTGTAAGCTCCTTGAGAGCATGGAGTCAAATTTTTATATTGCATTCCCCAGTGGCTACCATGGTATCTAGCACCTAGTAGACATCTAATAAATAATTTATTGAAGAATCTTGTAGAATAATTGAAATACTTCAAGCAATGACCTCTAAAATAAGACCTATCACATACAAACATCAGTCAATAAACACTGTGTGTGTGTGTGTGTGTGTGTGTGTGTGTGTGTGTGTGTGTTATCAAAGCAAACTAGAGGGTGCTGTTCTTCCTACCCCCTTCCCTATCCCTTACCTATTAGACTCTTCTTTTGAGACCTGTTTCCTCTTCAGGGATATCCTTGATACCAGTTCTAGCATGAACTTTTTTTGCATAAAAATGTTCCTGAGAGGGGTCACACACAGCATGATTTACCTGAACTTTAAAAGAAGGTAGGAACCTTTCAGAGTTACTATCTGGAGCCCTTGTGAGAGGTATAGTAGGTCATTTTTACCTTTTATGAGGAAATGACTATATTGCATATTTAACCTCAAACTTCTGAATGACAGCTACAAAATTTCTTTAAAATAAAAATCTTTTCATCTCACAGTTTTCATTTATGATTTTAAATTCAAGTAAAGGGAAGCTTTAAGTAGTCTTTTTAAAATGTATTTTTCTCTTATGATAGGAGGTCTCATTTCATTAAGGGGATTATTTATTTAAATCATTTTATAAAGGTAAGAAGAAAAAAAATAATAATGAAACAATCTGTTTCTTAGTGATAAGTTGCAATGAAGAAAATTGTTGTAATTGTAAGAATGTTTTTCAGATGTGGCCCAGTTGGGGGCTTGTGAAAGTAGAATATTAATCAAAACAAAAGTGAACATCAATAGTTAGGAGAATCAATCCTAGAGGAATAGGGAATGTTAAAACCTGTTATTACTGTGCACTCCATGTTTATTGGGTGAAATGAGAAAGGCTTGGTGTTTTATGGTTCATGGGTCATGAAGAGTTGGAAATAACTGAACAAATGAACAATAATACCAAGAAAGTATTACTAAGCAGAAATATATGCTCAGAATAAATAATTTGATTCAATAAATTAACGAGATGGTCTCTTAATTTGAATGCACCATAGGTCTATTTTGGTCTGGACCTGCCCCACTGAAAGAGTTTGTATGGTTATCAAGATACTCACACAGATAAGACTGCATACCAAAACATCTGCAGTCTGAGGAAACCAAATAGGGTTGGTGGTTAACTGGGGAATGTAATGGAAATATTATTGTTGTTTGATAGCTTTAATTTGGTTCTGAGTCTTTGTGAACCAATTTGGAGTTTCTCAAAAAGATACTGGAGTGGTTTGCCGTTTCCTCCTCCATCTTATTTTATAGATGAGGAAACTGAGGCAAACAAGGTTAAGTGACTTATCCAGAGTTGCACAGCTAGTAACTGCAGCCAGATTTGAACTCAGGAGCATGACTCTTTCTGACTCCAGGCCCAGCATTCTATCCACTGCACCCCCAGCTGCCTTAATTCACACATTTCCTATGAGTTAAAAGAAATTTATGCTTTTGTGTGGCCTTGGTTCATGGTTTTTGTAGGAGAGTAATGATTTAATAATAGCTTAAGTTTTTAAAAATATTTATATCAATGACCTGTTAGAATAATCTTTTTTTTTGAGTTAAGACAATTACTCTGTTTTGCTTATTTAAAATATATATGTATATATAGGTGTATGTATATATATATATATATATATATATGTGTGTGTGTGTGTGTGTGTGTGTGTATGTGTGTGTGTGTGTATGTATATATATACATGTATATACATATAACATGAACAAGGAATATATTAATGGGGAGATAAACTATTAATGATAATAACCTAATAGAGAGAAATAGAATGAGTTATATTTGCTGATCTACATATATTTCATGTAAATTCTGTTTTTGCTCAGTCAACTGAAGCAATACTAATATGTCTCTGCATCAGAGTACGATGTGGCTAAATGAGCTTGAAATGACTACAAAGTGTTGTTTCTACCAAATGATGGAAATGCTCACAGATGCTCAGTATAGTGGCATCAGATTTTATAACAGTTTTAGAGGTTTCCTGAATATTACAAGGGATCAAGATTGTCAGAGAAGTAACATATGGTGTTCTACAATATATAATTAACTCCTTTGATCCTGCTGGATCTGTTATTTGACAAAGAAATCAACCTTCACCTCATCCCATCTGTCTCTTATCTCAGACTCATTGTTTGATGGAGACAAGAGAAGAAATCATGGAGAAGTCATGTACCCTACTCATTTTACACAATGGTTGATGGGATGAACCTCTAGAACTTTAATTTTTGTGTACAAATTTATTATTATATTTAAATAGGAATAATCAGTCTAATTATTACCTTCTTCCCTGAGGGGTATAACAACATACCCCCTGGAATTACAGAGGTGAGAAAAGAGGAGAAAAAAAGTAATCAAGTCATAGTTAGAAATTCAAGAACTCTAAGAAGAATTTTCCAAGAGACTTTTTTGCTCTTCACTAAATTTCAAAATGATAAAACTGCTTTGCTTGAGTCCATATCTCTTTGCTTCCTTCTAAAAATTCTTTCTGATTCTGTTTCTCCTTTTTTCCTCTCTCTCTCTCTCTCTCTCTCTCTCTCTCTCTCTCTCTCTCTCTCTCAATTTCTCCATCCCTTCCTCCTCTCCCTTCTGCTCCTCTCTCCCTTTCTGTCTGTCTGTCTGTCTGTCTCTCACACATGCACACACACACACACATACACACACACACACACACACACACACACACACACACACACACTTATTCCCCATGCATGCCAAATTCTCTCAATAACCTAAAAAAATTGTAGGTATCTTAAGTAATTTGGCCCAAGTAGGTGTTGTAAGATTGTATAGAATTTTATGTATTCTTAGATGTTTCTTATACTAATTTACAAAAACTTATTAGCGGGGCTGGGGGGGAATGCAAAGCAATTGGGGTAAAGTGACTTGCCCAAGGTCAAACAGCTAGTTAAGTGTCAAGAGTCTGGGATCAGATTTGAACTCAGGTCCTCCTGACTTCAGGGCCTGTGATTTATTCAACATGCTACCTATCTGCCTCAGTCACTTGCTGATATAGATAGATAGATTGATAGATAGATAGATAGATAGATAGATGGATGGATAGATAGATATAGATATAGATATACACATACAGAAACATATAATAAATTATATATATACATATATATAAATTAACTACTTGGATATGGCTGATTTTTTTGAAAATAAATAGACAAGTTCTTACAGAAAATAGAGTACAAACTATTTTTTTCAATTTTGGGATAAAACAGATACATGTCTAAATGTTATTTTAAAAAAAACTATGAGAAAATGCTTACAACTGTCAGAATTATATTATTATTATCATTGCTGTTATTGTTGTCATTATAGTTATTAACATTTTGAGGGGAGGAGTCAATTTATGTCATCATGAATGGAAGTAAAAAGCAGCTGTTTTCTAGTATCAGAATTATTTTTTTACATTCTTTTTACATTCTTCCAAGGTAGAATGTAAAAAAGATCTTGATTTCTTTAGGAAAAACAGTTCTCATATCGACAAAGAAGAAGAAAAAAAAAACCTTGAGGAAGTAGAACTCATCTTTCCTTCAGTATACTGAACTATTTTTATAACTTATAAATTTATTTATTATGCTTGTAAAAATCAATTCCAAGCTTCTCTTCTGATTTTGATCTAAGGGACTAAACTCATTTTCTAAATTCTACTTTATTGTGACATTGAGCCACATAAAACAGGTGGAATTTTGTGAGAAGGAACAAAAGAGTTTTCATGTCTAATAAGTACATTCTATTTCATCTGCAGTTATTTGAGAAAAATCTATTTATTTATAAAGATTGTCTTTGTTCATACAGAGTTCTTATAAAACAGTAAAACAGCCAGTGTGCTGCATACTTCATTGTCAGGAAGAATCCTGTGTAAAACCAAAAAACTGTGAAGAATAAAAAGGATTCTTTAGAATGCTTCCTACACTTTGCAATAGTATTTCAATACTGAATCAAAAAGGCAGGAAAATTAAACATTTGTATGAGATATTTGAAAGTGAAAATATCAGCATTTCTAATAAATCTCCTTCCCATGGATGAGTTTTTTTTCAAAATCAAAGTTTACTAAAGATTGAATAATCTACACAACACAAAGATTTCCTTCTTAAAATTAACCACTTTCTGATAACAACATGAAATGCATACAAAATGTGTGAAATGCAAGAAGAATTCACAAATATGTGTCTATGTAAGTCACAGGAAAGGAAATAAAGAGAAAATGTTCAAGAATTAAATGAAATAGGGGCATGTGGTGCCAAGATGGCAGCATAGAAGCAGAAAAATTCTGTAGCTCCCACATAGCCACCTCAAATATCCATACAATATGACTCTAAACTAATTTTAGGGCTCCAGAACTCACAAAATTAAAGAAGAAAAACACATCTCCCATGGAAGGCAGTTCTGCAGGAAGGGCTCATCTCAGTGTGCTGGGAGCTGAGCTTAGCCCAGCCTGAAACCATGGCTTGGCCCTGGGGCTGCCAGGATGAGCTGAGGCTGGAGCACTTGGGAGCATGTATCACTGGCAGCTGTGGCAGTTTCCAGAACTATCAACCCATAAGAAACAAGGAAAAAGTGAAAGGTCAGTGGAATTTGGCAAAATTTGGGGGAGAAAAGCACCTGGCTGAAATGCCTCCAGGGCAAGGAAGTAGCAGAAGCAATGGCCTGGCAGCTGCTTCCACGTGGCTTCTTCAGAAGCTCAAAGCCTGCAGATTGCAGGGGGGCAAGTAATCATTCAGAGGCTAAGTGCTCTTGTGTTGAGCAGCCTGGATTTGGATTGTGGTCTTGGGTGGTGGTCCTAGGTTGCGTTTTCAGGCAGCCAAAGCTGGTGGGGGCTGCAGCGGCCTCCTAATAACTCTGGCAGCTGTGAAAACCCCAGTGATTTGGGACAGAGCTTTCCCCTCTGGAAACGGAGTTCCACAGAGCTAAAAAGTCAAGTAATTAACTGGCAACACGAGCAGGCAAAGGAAGCAAAGTAAGAACAGCAATCAAAATCAAGATACTATTAAATAGATGCAAACAAATGAAAAAAAAAGTAGAAGGCAATGTGAAATATCTCATTGAAAAAACCACTGACCTGGAAAATAGATCCAGGAGAGAAAATTTAAAAATTATTGGACTAACGGAAAGCCATGATCAAAAAAAGAACCTAGAAAGCATCCTTCAAGAAATTCTCAAGAAAAATTGCCCTGATATTTTAGAACCAGAGGACAAAATACAACTTGAAAGAATTCACTGATCACTTCTTGAAAAAGACCCCCAAAAGAAAAGTTCTAGGAATGTTATAGCCAGGTTCCAGAGTCCCCAGATCAAGGATAAAATATCACAAGCTGCCAAGAAGAAATAATTTGAATACTGTGGAAACACAATCAGGATAACTCAGGATCTAGCAGCTTCTACAGTAAAGGCTCAAAGGGCCTGGAATATAATATTCCAGAGATCAGGGTAGCTAGGATTAAAACCAAGAATCACCTACCCAGCAAAATTGAGTATAGCATTCTAGGGGAAAATATGGTCATTCAGTGAGGTGGAGGAGTTTCAAACATTCTTGCCAAAAAAAAAAAAAACAGAACTGAAAAGAAAGTTTGACACTCAAATACAAGAAGCATGAGAAGGTAAACATGGAAAGGAAATCATGAGGAACTTATCAAAGTTGAACTATCTATGTGCCAACACTGAAAAATGATAATTGTAACTTTCAAAAATTTTGTCAGTATGAGGATAGGTGAAGGGAATACAATTGTGTGTATACATATACATACACATATGTCTATATAGGAGGGTTTATAAATGCGTATGAACAACTATCTTAGTATATGCATATATGTGTACACAGAGGGCACAGGATCAATTGAATAGGAAGCGACGATACTTTAAAATGTGGAATTGTGAGCTGGGAGAGGATTAGAAAGAGAGGAGATAGAGAGAGACAGAATGGGGTCAATCATCTCATATAGAAGAGGCAAGGGATAATTGTTAGAATGGAGAGGAAAAACAGGAAGGCAAAAGGGAAAGGGTCAATCTTACTCTCATTGAATTTGGCTTAGGGAAGTAATGACATAAACTCTAAACTGGGTATCTTGCCACACAGGAGAGTAGGGGGGATGGGGATAAGAGGTGGGATGATGCAAGGTTTGCTGGAAAGCACACACTTATGTAAAGGTACAGGGACAGGGTAGAGGATAGAACAAATGGAGGCAGGATAGGAAGGAGGGACATATAATCAGTCTCTCAAAACATGTCCACTGTGGAGTTGTTTTGCGTAATTACACATGTACAGCCTGTATTGAATTGATTCTCTTTCCATTTGGGGTGGGTGATGAGGGAGGAAGGGGAAGAATCTAGAATTTAAAGTTCTATAATCAAATGTTAAAAATACATATGTATATATATATATATATATATATATATTTATTTATTTATTTATTTATTTATATATATTAATATTATTAACATTAACAACACGCAACTGGGAATTCAGATATACAGGCATTGGAGTAGGGAGATGCATCCTGCCCTACTGGAAAGTCAGAGGGGTGATGGAGGAGGACATAGGAGAGAGCAGATTGGGGGAGGGGTTATACAATGTGATGGCTGTTTTGAGGTGGTGGGTAGGAGAAAGATGGGGAGAAAATTTGTAACTCAAAATCTCATGAAAATGAATGATGTGAACAAGAAAATAAATAAATTAATTTATTAAAAAAGAATTAAATCAAATAGCTTCATAGGATGCATTGGAATAATCTTAATTGAGTACCATAGTTAGGGAAAACAAAGTCTCATATTCTTGAATGTGTCATTATTTCTGTACTATCTGTTTAACCAAGTAATCATTGCAACTTCAGAGTCTCTAATTCCCCATATATGACAGGCAGCATTATGTAGGGAAGAGGGAGATGACTTTGAAACTAAGAAGACCTATATTAAGTTTTATTTCTTGCACCTACTGGCTATATGGCCCTAGGCAAATTAATTAACAACAGAGGATATTTCTAAGATGCTTAAGATCTGAGAAGGTAGTAACCTATAACAGGCAAAAGAAGGTTTTCTTGCTTGTGGGTTTCCCATGGGTCAAAGTCAGACCAAGTCCCTATCCTATGTATTAAACTCTTTACATTTTTCCTTTGCTTCACCAGCAATATAACTTAAATTCTGAAACTGTTTAGTGTACTCTTGAACCTAGTTTTCCTATGATAAACTGAATATGAATATGATAAACTTCTTATTTACACAGTTAGAAATAGCTTGGAGAAACATTTAAGATACCTATACCCTCCCTGTGAATTTATTTACTCAACTCATTCCATGTAAATGGACATTTAAAAAAAATCCTAATCAGGAAATGATATTTTGATATTTGAAATCATGCAATACTTTAATATGTTTCTCTGAAATTCAAAACAAAACAAAACATATTTTCTAAAGGACTTTTTATCATAACTAACCTGAACTTATTTAATTGAACTTTAGAGCCTTTGTCATCTATAAGAAGTCCATATGGAAGATATGCTTTCCTTTCCTCATACCTAATAATTCTTCATAAAAATAAGGATAGAAAACTCATTGATCAATCAATCAACAAAATTTCTATCACCTTATTTGTGGACCTTATTATTCACTGCTTAATCACTTTAGGTGCAGTGCAGCATTAACAACATTAGCATTAGACCTTTAACAACATAACAGCATTAGCATTAGACCTTTATGTCTAAAGATCCTTTTATCTGAATTGATTCCCTTATTTAAGGATCTAGGGGTTGTTATTTGTTAGATACCAAAATATTCTTCCTCCATTCATGGAAATTCATTGTCTGACTCATCCTCTATGTCTTCAGTCCCATTCCTGCCTTATAGGTGGGGAATTGTACATACATGTTGATTCCCTGAGATATCTTAAACTCCCATTTCTATAATATGCTCAACTCCCAAGACTTTTTCCATACTCTTTTTCATTCTTTTCACCTAAATGTGTCCAATTTCTATGATCAAGAAAAATAAAATTACTTTTTACAAAGTCCATTAATGTCATCATTCCTCATGCATTACTTTTTCTAAACCTATTCTTCATCCTGTTACCTCCAATCTATGCCCCTCACATAACTCTTTCATTTCATTAGTCCTACCCAGATTATATTTTCCTTCCTTCTCAATCTCTTCTTTTTGATTAATCAGATATACTGTGATATACTGTGAACTATCTTCTAACATTGCTTGTTTTCTTATCCTATTACCAGTATGGCATAGTTCCCACTAGAATCCTTACAGAATCTTACATACTTCTGAAGAGAGCTGAGAGAAGTCACACAACTGTGATTAACTGCATTTACCACATTTTTTTCTAATATCAAGTGTGCTCTCATAGAAGTAAGGCAATCCTTTTGCATCTCTCTAATTAATTTTCTATATTATTTACCAGAGTTGTCCCATATATTCTCTTTTCACCTCAACTTTCTCTCAGTACCCTATTCCCCAGCTATCTCAAATGAAGTAATTGGTCACTAAAAGCCACATAAGTGTGTTAACAAAAAGTAATGCTATATTAGTTTCATTTTGTTTTCTTTGTTGTTGTTCACTCATCAAGTTGTATCTGGCTTGGAGTGACCCCATGGATCCTAGCATGCCAGGCCCTTCTTACTTCCTTTGTCTTTCAAAGTCTTTAAGTTCATGTGCATTGTTTCCATGACACTATTCATCTCATCCTCTGCTGTCCCTTTTTCCTTTTTCCTTCAACTTTCCCCAATATCTCAGTCTGTTCTAATAAGTTCCATCTTCTCAACAGATGGCCAAGGTATTAAAGCTTTAGCTTCAATACTTGGACTTTCAATGAATAGCCTGAATTGATTTCTTTAAGTATTGATAGATTTAATCCCCCTATTGTCCTAAGGACTCTCAAAAGTCCTCTCTAGCAACACAATTTGAAAGCATTGATTCTATAGTGTTCAGTTTTTCTTATGGTCCAACTTTCACAACTTTACACTGCTATTAGAAAACAAAACAAAAAAGAAAACACAGCTTTCACTATATGGACCTTTGTTGGCAAGGTGATGTCTCTGTTTTTTAGTATGCTATCCAGAATTGCCTTAGCTTTCCTTCCAAGAAGCAAGTGTCTTTTAATTTCATGGCTATAGTCATTGCCTACAGTGAACTTTGAGCTCCAAAATATAAAATCTCACTGTACTTCCATTTCTTCTTCCTCTGTTTGCCAGGAAGTAATGGGAGCAGTTGCCAGGAGCTTAGATTTTTTTTTTTATGTTAAGCTTCTAAGTAGCTTTCACTCTCTCCTCTTTCCTGCTCATCAAGAGCCTTCTTAATTCCTCTTCACTTTTTGTTATCAGAATGGTATCATTTGCATGTATAAGTTTGTTGATATTTTTCCCAGCAACCTTAAATCTGGCTTTTTATTCATCTAGCCTGGTATTTTGCATGATATATACTCTGCTTAGAAGTTAAATAAATCAGGTGACAATATACAACTTTATTGTACTTCTTTTCCAATCTTAAACTAATCAGTTGTTCCTCGTTCAGTTCTAACAGTTGCATCTTGGCCTGAATACAGATTTCTCAGGAGAAAACAAAGGTCATCTGATTCTCCCATCTTTTTGAAGACTTGGAAAATTTTGTTGTAACCTACAAGTCAAAGTCTTTAGTGTAGTCAATAAAGCAAAAGCAGATTTTTTTTTTCCTGGAACTTCTTTGGCTTTCTTTACAATCCAGCAAATGTTATCAATTTGGTCTCTGCTTCTTCTGCAAACTAGCCTGCTATTTTGGTAATTTCCATTCACCTATTACTGAAGCTTAGCTTGCAAAATCTGAAGCATAACCTTGCTGGCATGTGAAATGAGCACAATCATCCTATAATTTGAATATCCCTTGGCATTGTCCTTCTTTGGGATTGAGACATGCACTGATCTTTTTTTTTCTTTTTTAATTCATTGACCACTGTGAATTTCCCTGATTTGCTGGTAAATTTAGTGCAGCACTTTAGCAGTATAATCTTTTAGAATTTTACATGATTTAGTTGAAATTCCATCATCTCCACTACCCTTATTGTTAGCAATGCTTCCAATGAAATCTACTTGAGTTCATTGTTCAGGATATCTGACTCTAGGTCAGTAACCACATCACAGTGATTATTTGTGATGTTAGGATCTGTCTTACATAACTCTTTTGCATATTCTTGCCATTTCTTCTTAAGCTCTTCTGATTCTGTTAAGTCCTTACCATTTTCTCTTTATCATGACCATTTTTTTCTTTTTGGAAACTTTACCCTGTTAGCTCCAACTTTCTTGAATGAATCTTTTGTTTTCTTCTATTTCTTTGCGTTGCTCATTTGAGAAAACTTTATTTTCTCTCCTTCCTTTTCTATGGAATTCTGCATTCACTTGACTATATCTTTCCTTTTCTCCTTTCCTTTTTGCTTTCCTTCTTTTCTGAGCTATATATAAGGCCTCATTGGACAATAATCTTGCATTCTCATTCTTTTTCTTTGGAATCTTTTTGTTGCTGCCTCCTGTACTAACTTCTTGCTATCTTCTTTTCATAGTTCTTCAGACTCTATCTACTGGAGCTAATCATTTGAATCTATTCATCACTTCTATTTGATATCCATAGGGATATTATTTAGTTCATAATGATACAATATTAGAGTTTTAACTGTTTTCTTCAATTTAAGTCTGATTTTTGAAATACAAAGCTCATGATCTGAGACATAGTCACCTCCAGGTCTTGTATTAATTAACTTTATATGGCTTCTCCATCTTTGGCTATAAAGTAATATAATCAATTTGCTTTTCATATTGACCATCTGTTGATATTCACGTGTAGAGTTACCTTTGGATTGCTGAAAGAGAGTATTTTTGGGGTGGCTAGGTGGCGCAGTGAATAGAGCACTGGCCCTGAAGTCAGGAGGACCTGAGTTCAAATCCAGCCTCAGGCACTTAACATGCACACACACACACACACACACACACACACACACACACACCTAGCCATGTGACCTTGGGCAAGTCACTTAACCCCAACTGCCCTACCTTCCCCCTCCAAAAAACCAAAAATATAAAAAAAATAAATATTTTTTAAAAAGAGAGTATTTTCCATGACCAGTTGGTTACCTTGACAGAACTTTATTGATCTCTGTCTTACTTTATTTTGTATTCCAAGGTCAAACCTGATTGTTATTTGAATTTCCTACTTTAGCATTCTAATCCCATATGATGAATGAATGTGACATCTTTTTTTGTATGCTTTGTTTTGTTTTTGTTGTTGTTATTGTTAGAATATTTTGTAGCTTTTCATAGAACTCATCAATTTGGGCCTCTTTGTCATCCATGATTGGAGCATAGACTTGTATTTCTGTGATTTTAAATGGTTTGTCTTGGATTGAAACAGATATCATTCTGTCATTTTTGAGAGTATGCCCCAGTAATGCTTTCCTCACCTTTTTTATTGATTATGAGGTTTACTCCATTTCTTCTAAGTGATTTTTGCCCAAAGTAATATATGTAGTTGTTATCTGCATTAAATTCCACTTATCCACATTAATTTAATTTCACTGTCACCCAAGATGTCAATGCTTAATTTTATTAATTATATTCAGCTTACCATATTTCATAGATCTTATATTCCAGATTCCTATGCTTTATTGATTTTTTACAGAATCGGACTTTCCTTTTGTCAACAGATGCATCTACAGGTGGACTTCCTTTAGACGTTGATCCAGCTACTTCATTACTACTGGAACATACAAGTTGTCCATTACTCTTCCCTCAGTAGTATTTTGATTACTTTCTGACCAGAGGGGCTCATCTCCCAACATTTCTCTTTCAATATTTTAGTATGGTTCATGGATGTTTGTTCATTTGTTTGGCAAAGACAACAGAATGATTTGCCACTTCTTTCTCCAGTGCGTCACCTTTTGGCAGAACTCTTGATTAAGATCTATTCATCTTGGGTAGCCATACCTCATGACTTCAATGAGTTATGCAAGACCTTCTGATAAAACAAGGTATACATCTAGGTGGAAGTGGAAGGAGAGCAGTTCTTTTTTACTTGCTAACAAAATTGAGAGTATAGATATTAGAGAGAATATATCTAGGTGTCAACAAAATCTTTGACAAAATTTCTTGTCTCCTAGTCTGGAAAGATATGGAATAGATAACAAATATAAACTTAGATACATTTGAAATTGATTGAATTATAAGAAAAAAAAACCTAATAATTATTAAAACATTGTCAGCCTGCAGAATTATTTCCAGTGGAGTGACTTTGGGCTATATATATGATCTGGTATTCTTCAATATATTTTGTAAATTACATGGATAAAGGCATATAAGACATGCTGGTCAAATTTATAAATGACACAAAGAGATATTGGATAACAGAAGAAGTATTTGAAGAGATCTCAAAAGTCTGAATCTAAAAGAATGGAATTTAATACAGCTACATAATATGATTACTCTAGTCCCTTTCCATCCATGAGACTCTATATTTCCTGGGTTAATTAGATTAAGTTAAAAGGAGAAATGAATTAATTATCAAAAGAACACTTGGAAAGAAGCAATTTAAGAGTTCAAATTCTCAAGATACCAGTAGAAGGTTTTTTGTTGTTGGTTGCTTTTCTTTTATGATACTAAAATAAGAGAGATGGTCTGAATTCAGCATTTGCTTCATAATTTTTCTGATTTCTAAGTCCACATCCTTCTTTTTTAAGGAAGAAAGATTTCACTCAGAAACTGCATTATTCATAGCCAAAAAAATACACAATAATCTATTTTATTTCTGTCAAGAGTTTTACTTTGAGTTTGAGGTTAAAGGTGTAACTTTTCATATTGAGTGTTCAGAACTAATATAGTCCTCTATGACATGCACAGGCTTTCAACTATTTCTTGTGATAAGCTCTCATTTCAATTTTGAAAAAGGCAAGAACAAAAAATCTGAAACTACTCATTTTTCCACTTTACAGATTTAGAATATAACTTGTATTTGCTATATGTGTCCCATAGCAACATTAGATAACAGATATGTTAAAAGATCATGTCTGATAAATGTG
>CM053580.1:340890590-340923857 GCA_028627135.1 Pseudochirops cupreus
CTGAAGATGAAACTTTAAGGAAAGATTTGTAAAATTTAAAAAAGTCATTTGGAATAAGTTAAGTCAGAAAATATTTTCTTCTTCAATCACCCATTTAATCTTTTCCACTGTCTACACTAGAATAATTAGTATGATAAACACAAAATATTGCACTACCAAAGTGAATCCCCAAAGAAAATATTATAATCCTGTGTTAATGTCACTTATAGAGTTTACAGATATAATACCCAGTGCAAGTTGATTCAAACAAATTTGGGAATACATTTTGTGTTTTGTAGTAAGCTCAGCTCCAGAACAAATCTAGTAAAATTAAATATTTTTCAATATGTAAAATACCTCTGACATTCAGTACAGGAAACAAATGCAGATAACAATTGTTTGTGAATTACTTTAGTAGAAAGTCTTCTAAACTGCATAGCTTAAAAAAAATTCTAATGCTCTGAACTCAGATAGATTGGTCAGCCAGCAGCAAAAACTGAATCTATTGTTAGTTTCACGTCAAATCCATTGAAGCTTGGGAGGAACTGCCAGACCTAATTTTCCACTGACTTGTCTTTGAGAACCCAGAATCGCCAACATTCCATAATAATTCATCAAAGTAGGGTTTTTATGAAAGGAAAATTCTATGTCCTGGTGGTTTTAGTGGTTTAGCAAGCTCAACATTGAATCAATATTGTGATGTGATGGCCAACAACAAAACACAAAACCAAATACAATATCTTAAAATAAATAAAGAACATAAGAGTATCCAGAACTAGGGAATTGGCAATCTTAATTTACTTTGCTAAGGGAAAACCAAATTTAGAACAGTGTATTTTTTTCTTGGCACTATATTTTGGGAAGGGAATTAATAATCCAGAGCAAAACCAGAGTTGTGTTACTGGGATGATAAGATAGTTAGCCATGCTAAACCAGAATAAATTGAGGAATTAAAATTAAGATTAAGCTGAAAGAATTCTTATCTCCATTTATTTGGAGGAGCATCACATGGAAAGCTTTGACTTATTCAATCCCAGAGGTCAGATTCATGAGCAAAAGGTAGAAGTTTCAATAAAAAAAAAGGTTTCAACATCATATTTAGAAAAAAAATCATTAGAGAAGGCCAAAAGCATAATGAGTTACATCAGGAAGCAGTGGGTTCCAGTTGACTGCAGTAGACTGTGGCAGGTCTTCAGGAGGAGATTTAATAATCACTTTTTGAGGATATTGTTGGGCAAAATTTTGTTCATGTGGAAGTCTGACTAGAAGAACTCGGAGGTTCTTCCAACTTTTGAAAATCAATCATTTTGAGATTTCTTTTTTCTGCCATTATTTCATGTGTTACAAGAGGCAGGCATAATGCAGAAGAGTGTCTC
Source organism: Pseudochirops cupreus (assembly GCA_028627135.1). Taxonomy (NCBI): domain Eukaryota; kingdom Metazoa; phylum Chordata; class Mammalia; order Diprotodontia; family Pseudocheiridae; genus Pseudochirops; species Pseudochirops cupreus. The sequence continues at coordinate 340,891,946 of CM053580.1, forward strand.
ACTATTATGAATTCCTTCCATGAGATATAACAAATCCTGAAAAGGCAATGTCCAGTGTGGTAGATGATGAACTATTTCACTTTGGGGGAATGTTTATTAGAGACATCCATAGAACCCTTAGAGAATTATTAGTAAGATTATTTCTTTGTTAATCTAACAGAACTCATCAAAATTACTTTTTCATCATAAAGTACTCAATAAATATTTAACAGTTATTATATTAAGGTATTTTCACTTAAATTTTTTACTGAAAAGTACTGGGGGAAGGTAGATGTGAAATAACTGAATGCTGATCCATATATATGTCTATACATATAAATATATATGTATACATACATAAACATATGTATATATGTATATGTGCATATCCATAATATTGAATGAATAATAAATGAATGAGCAGGCTCCTTCTTGTTATTACCAGTGGTGGTTTCCTACAAAATTGCAAATATATTGCTCAGTTTGGGTGGCTAATTTTCTATTCAGGCCCCAATGTTTTTGCTTCCTCCTCTCCCTACTACTCATTTTCATATATTTCTTAATATCCAGGTAATCTTAGACAGGTTGACATTTTTTTTATGAAAAAGGGAATATTTTTTGCTGCTAAAAAAGGATGTGAATTGGGTTACATTTATCCAATATTAAAGTCTTACCATATACTTCTTAACAGTAACATTAAAGACTTGTAACATACACTTATCACTCCTGAATCCAGTTTTCCCTACCTTGAAATAAGATCACTGAGAAAGGAGAAAGTAAAAGAGAAAGAGAAGAGTCAAGAAGCTACTATTGTCCTGTCCACCAAGACAAGCAAAGAATCAGTAAAAAAAAAATAGAGATAGAGAAAGGAGAATAAAAAAAGTAGAAAGGCAAATCCAAGACAGCGGATTAGGAATAACCACCTAGCTGGACTCTACCAACATCCCCTCGAAAATAATTTTAAAATAATATCTCAAATCAAATTTTGGAGTGGCAGAGCCAACAAAAGGTCAAGATAAGACATTTCCTGGACTAAGAAAATTTAAGAGGTCAGCAGGAGAAGTCTGTGACCCCAAGATGGAAGCCTGTCTGGACTCTACACACACATCTGCAGCAACAGCTACCACAAGCAGCAACAGCATAACTTTGGGAACTCACAGCCCAGGGATGGTAAGGGAGTCAGACAATTGGTGAGAAAGAAGTTATAGTGGACCCTTTTTCTGACACTGGGTATAGGTAGTGCTGATTGGAAATTCCATTACCCATATTCAGTTCTAGGTTACAGTTTCAGCACAGAGAAAAGCATTGGTGGTTGGTCACAAAGGACCATGGACTCTGGTCACAGTTGCTTATCAAAGAGGAGTACTAGCTTGTGTCTACAGGGGGCCACAGACCCTAGTTGATTAAAAATGATATCATGGACCAGGAGAGCAGTGACCATACCTCTTCCAGGATTATCCAATTTTTGAAGTGCCAAAATCTTGCAGACCCCCAGAATTAACTCCAAAAAGAGCAGCACAAAATTGTCTGAAATTTGGAATAACCTATCCACCCCCAGGTGAACAGAGACCAATTTTACCACAGAGTTCAAAGTCAAGAAATAGACTTGAAAAATGAGCAAACAACAACAAAAGTTTTTTAAAAAAGTGTTCATAACAAGCTACTACAATAGCAAAGTTCAGCCATTTAAGTTATGTCTAAATCTTTGTGATCCCATAGGGGGTTTTCTTGGCAGAAATACTATAGTGATTTGTCATTTTTATCTTCAGCTCATTTTACAGATGAGGAAACTTAGGCAAACTTGCATAAGTGACTTGCCCAGGGTGACACAACTATTAAGTATCTGAGGCTGGATTTGAATTCATAAAGATGATTTTTTTCTGATTCCAAACCCAATGCTCCATCCATTGTAACACCTAATAGCATGGAGGGAAGAGCAGAGAATGCCAAGACACAAATTCAGAAAAAGACAAAAATGTGGAAATGGCTTTTTTTAAAGCCTCAGAGAGGAGTGAAGATGGCAGTGTAGAAGCAGGAAAACTCTGTGGCTCCCCCCATAGCCACCTTAAATACCTATAAAATATGACTCTAAACAAATTTTAGAGCTCCAGAACCCACGAAGTGACAGAGAAACAAAGTTCCTGCTGAAGGCAGCCTGGCTGACAGACATTGCAATACACTGGGAGCTGTGAAACCAAAGTTTTAGCCCCAGGAGGGTCCAACCATCCTGGCTGGAGCATTCAAGAGAGTGAATTACCAGCAGTTGAAATGGTTTCCAGAATCATCAACCCATAAATGCCAAAGACAAAGTAAAAGGTCAGTGGAACTTGCCTGGATTTGGGGGGGGTTAGAGGAGCAAGTCTGGACTGCCCCTAGAGCCACAAGCAGCATAAACAGCAGTCCTGTAGGCACCTCCACACGTCTGCTTCAGAGCTTCAGCCTGCAGATTGCAGCGGGGCTAAGCGACCATTCAGAGGCTAAGTACTCTTGCCTTATCCTTCCTGGATTGGGATTGTGGTCTTGGGTGGTGGTCATGAGGTGCGTGACCAATAAGCCAAAGGTCATGGGGGCTGTAGAGATAATGGCCTCCTAATTGCTCTGGCAGGTGCAAAAACCCCAGCAATTTGGGACAAAGCTCTCCCCTCTAGAAGCAGAGTTCTACTATGGCAAAGAGCTCAAAAGGCAATTTAATTGACTGGCAACACAAGCAGGCAAAGGAAACAAAGCAAGCACAGCAATCTGACTTTAGATTCCTTTTTTGGGGGACAAAAAGGATCAAAGCATGAAATGGGAGGATGACAACACAGTCAGAACTTCTGCACCAAAAGCTTCCAAGAAAAATATGAATTGGCTATACAGGAGTTTAAGAAGGATTTTGACAACCAAATAAGAGAAGTAGAGGAAAAATTGGGAAGATAAATGAGAATGATGCAAGAAAATCATGAAAAGAGAGTCAATAACCAGACTGAAGAAAACAACACCTTAAAAAATAGATTAACTCAAATGGCAAAATAGCCCCCCAAAAGCCAATGAGGAGAAGGATGCCTTAAAAAGCCAAATTTGCCAGATGGAAAAAAAGAATCTCAAAAGCTCATTGAAGAGAATAATTCCTTCAAAATTAGATCAGAGCAAATGGAAGCAAATGACTTTATGAGAAATCAAGTTACTATTAAACAGTTTTAAACAAATGAAAAAATAGAAGGCAATGTGAAATATCTGCTTGAAAAAACCACTGAACCGGGTAGTAGATCCAGGAGACACAATTTAAAAATTATTGAGCTACATGAAAGCCATGATCAAAAAAAGAACCTAGAAGTCATCCTTCAATAAATTCTCAAGGAAATTGCCCTGATGTTTTTGAACCAGAGGGCAAAATGGAAATTGTAAGAATTAACCGATCACCTCTTGAAAAAGATCCCAAAAAGAAAACTCCTAGGAATGTTAATAATGGCATTTTTTGTGCTTTTTTTGGGGGGGGAGGGCAATTGGGGGTAAGTGACTTGTCCAAGGTCACATGGCTAGTTTGTGTATGTGTTAAGTGTCTGAGGCTGGATTTGAACTCAGGTCTTCCTGACTGCAGGGCTGATGCTCATTGCACCACCTAGCTGCCCACTAACTCCTAGGAATGTTATAGCCAGGTTCCTGAGCGTCCAGATCAAGGAGAAAATACTACAAGCTGCCAAAAAGAACCAATTTGAATTTTGTGGAAACATAGTCAGGATAACCAAGGATCTAGCAGCTTCTACATTAAGGGATTGAAGGGCCTGGAATATGATAATGCAGAGATAAAAGGAGCTAGGGTTAAAACCAAGAATCACCTCCCCAGCAAAATTGAGTATACTATTTCAGGGGAAAATATGGTCATTCAATGAGGTGGAGGACTTTCAAGCATTGTTGCTGAAAAAACTAGAACTGAATAGAAAATTTGACATTCAAATACAAGAAGCATGAGAAGGTAAACATGGAAAAGAAATCATAAGGAACTTATCAAAGTTGAACTATTTACATGCCAGCATGGAAAAACAATAACTGTAACTTACATAACTTTTCTTAGTATGAAGATAGTTGAAGGGAATATAAATGTATATATGTATACATAAACATGTGTATATAGGAGGGTATATATGAGTATGAATATATATGTTAGTGTGTCTATGTGTACAGGTATACATAGACAGAAGGCCAGGATCAATTGAATATGAAGGGATGATGTTTTGAAAGTTGAAATTGAGAGGTTGGAGAGGAATATATTGAGAGGAGATAGGGAGAGACAGTATAGGGTTAATTATCTCAAATAGAAGAGGCAAGGGATAAGTGTTACAATGGAGGGGAAGAACAGGAAGGCAAAAGGGAATGGGTCAACCGTCTCCTCATTGAATCTGGCTTATGGAGGGAATGACAGACACTCTACATTGGCTATCTTGCCCTCCAGGAGAGTAGGGAGGAAGGGGGTAAGAGGGAGGAAGATGGAGGGGAGGGCAGGTTTGGGGGAAGTTTGTTAGAAGCACCATTTTTGTAAAAGGACAGGGACAAAGTAGAGAATAGAATAAGTAGGGGCACAATAGAATGGAGAGAAATATATTCAGTCTTTCACAATATGTCTATTGTGGAGATGTTTTGCAAAACTACACATATACAGCTAGTATTGAATTGCTTGTCTTTCTAGTGGTTGACGAGGGAGGAAGGGAAAGAATCTGGAATTTAAAGTTTTAAAATAAAATGTTTAAATATATAATAATAATAATAGTAATTATTATTATTATTATCATTATTATTATTATTATTTACATGCAACTTGGAAATAAGATATACAGGCACTGGGGTAGGGAGATCCATCTTTCCCTACAAGAAAGTCAGAGGGACCACGGGGGAGGATATTGGAGAGAGCAGATTGGGGGAGGGGGTATCTAGTGGGATCACTGTTTGGGGGGGGAGGGTAGGGGAAAGACAGGGAAAATTTGTAACTGAAAGTCTTATAAACAAAATTAATTTAAAAAAAGGAAAAGAACAAAAAGCTATTTGTTTTAATTTTCAACAATCACTTCTGTAAGTTTTAAATTTTCTCCCCCTTAATCCCTCCAAGACAGCTTGCAATCTGATATGGCTATACACATACATTCCTATTAAACACATTTTCACATTAGTCATGTTGCATAGAAGAATTATAACTAAAGGGAAAAACCATGAAAAAGAAAAAAAAATGAAAAAGGTTAAAAAAAGCCTCAGAGAAAAATATCAATTGTACTGAAACCTAAAAATAATTCCTAGAAGTGGTAAAGGAAGAGAAAAAATTGATAGGGGAAAATTGGGAAAAGAAATGAGAGTGATGCTAGAAAATTATGAAAGGTAAAAGCAGAATATGTACTGAAGAAAATACCTTAAATGTTTGAATAGTCTAAATGGTAAGAGGTTAAAAAAAATCATTGAAGAGAAGAACTCGTTAAAAAGCAGATAAACAAATACAAAAGATGGTACAAAATCTCACCAAAGAAAATAATTTCTTAAAAATTAGATTTGTGTGAGTGAAAGCTAATGAACCCATGTGACATCAGGAAGTGATAAATCAAAGTCAAAAGAAAGAAGAAAAATAAGAAAATGTGAAATGTCTCTTCAGAAAAAAACAACAGATCTGGAAAAACAGATTGATGAGAGATCATCTAAAAATTATTGTACTACCTGAAAGTCATGATCAAAAGAGCATAGATCTCATATTTCAAGAAATTATCAAGAAAAGTGCCCTAATATCATAGAAACTGAGGGTAAAATAGAAATTGAAAGCATTCGCCTATAACTTCCTGAAAGAGATCACAAAATGAAAACACTCAGGAATATTGTAGTTAAATTTCAGAGTTTCCAGAATGAACCTCTATAATCTCCAACTGCAGCCTTTTTTTTTTTTTTGGAGTGGTGAAGGCAGGGCAACTGTGGTTAAGTGACTTGCCAAAAGTCACTCAGCTAATAAGCATTAAGTGTCTGAGCCTAGATTTGGACTCAGGTCCTCCTGACCACAGGGTAGGTCCTCTTTTCACTGGACCACCTAGCCCCCTGTGTAGCCTATTTTTAAAATGTCTTTCTCTGTTGTAATTCAAGCTCCTTGAGAGCAGGAACTATGTCACTTTTTTTATTTGCATCCCTAGTAATGAGCACAGTATTTGGCACACAGTAAGCACTTCAAAAGATTTTCATTCATCCATCCATCCATCCATCCATCCATCCATCCATTCATCCATCCATTCATTCATTCATTCATTTATTCTACTTGAGTAGAATGTTAAGTCTTAAATGAAATTTAACACTCAGATCTTTTAATGAGGGAACCTCTCTCTAGTCACTCTAGTTTTCTTTGCCTCTATCTGGTGACAGTGTTCAGAGGTTCCTGTCTGTCTGTCTCCCACCCCTAGCCCTACAATATGTGAGTGCTCTAAGAGTTATTCACAGTAATTAAAACCAAATTACTTGCTATTGTCTTTTAAACATTTTTAATTTATTAGTTCATTTTTAACATCCTTTTCTTTTTAAAATAGAATATTGGGGCTGGGAAAGTTTTATTAGGCTTCCACCAATAAGACCCCTCCTTTTCTGAATTCAAGAGATTTCACCTGTTAGATCTCCCTTTCCCAACTTGCAAAGTCCCTTATCTTTCATCCAATAAGAAGTCAGATTACTTATGTTGAACTGCACTGTACCTTTAATTAACTGCCCCTGCTTAAATAATTGGGTTTTTGTTGTTGTTGTTGTTGTTGTTGTTGTTGTAGAAAAGTCTGCCTCCCCTCTATGCAGAGTCCAGGCCTAAACTGAAAATGATTGATCCCGGTTTGTCCAGCAACTGCTATATGTTGCTCAATAAACTGATATGCTGAGAAGATTGACCTTTTTTTTCCTCCGTCATTTCTTCTTTCAACAACCACAGGTAGCAGATGCAAATTGGAGGGAAGAGAAAAAATAGGATGAATAATATTTTGTATTGATGCTGGAAGATTCTTCCAAAATGTTCAATGGGTTATTCTTAATTTTAACAACACCCTTTGGAAAGTCAGAGGCCTTGTTGTGGAAATCTTGCTGCTGTGAGAATGTACATTCAGTTATTGTTCTTTAAGAGCAGGTTAAGGTCTGTCTGAGGTCACAGGGTTCACGAACAGTAAAATGGAAATTGGATCCCTATTTTCCCAACATAATACTTTCAGGATGGAGCAAATTTATAGTTTTATAAAATAACACATACCTTATTATTGAGTTCAACTTTATCATATGGAAAGTGCGAATGGAAACTGGCTATGGCTTAGCTGTTTATTGAAATATTGCAATTATAAGTAATCTGAAATTTGTTATTTTCTATTCCCTTCAATATACCTCATTATAGTTAAATTATATTCAAATGAATTAGAGATAGTTTTGGAATAATGGAAAAGTAAAAAAAAAGTATTGAGTATAATTTATGTTAAACATTGATTTTGGTAATAAAACTAGTCATTGACCTCTTTTTAGTTGTTCATAATCAGGGACGATGAAAATTTTTAATCAAATTCATCAGCATAATCACTGTACACATTGTTGTGATTAGAGGAACTGATATTTCTCAGTGTCCCAAGATCATATAGTTTCTGGAAAGCTGTTGCCATTAAATTCCAAATAATTAGCTCTAGAATCTCATCTATCTTCAGTGGTTGAGGTCTAAGTCCACCCACAGGGACAGAAAACAGTGGATGCTCATTTAAAATGCTTATGCCACGTTTCATGGAATATATTCAAAAGAGAAATATACTTAAGAGAAAATAAATCAATTTTTGAAATTTTTTTAATGACATTACAGCAGGACTTAAGGAAAAGGGAAAAAGGAATTTGGGATGGTTTCCCTGTAATTCTGTTCACCATTCCCCTTTATCCTATTTTGTCTCTATTCCACTCCCATCCACTTTTATCCAGAATTCTACCACAGTCCTTCATGAGGCAATTGAAATGTGGGGGAAAAGAAAAAAAAATGTGTGTAGTAAGATAACATGGGGAGGGGAAAAAGAAAAGGAATGCTTGAGGTACACTTTTCTGAATTCTTGCCAATTTAGAAGTAGAAAAGTAGAATTAGACACTAAAAAAGTAATATTGTCTACTTTCTTCTATGTCTAGCACTGTATTAATACAAATGGGAAATGTTTCACACTTATTTTGAATTCCATTTTACTCTCCCATATATATGAACAAAAGATGCTTCATTAACAAAAAGCATCCAAGTGAAATCTAATCAGTGGTCTTTTTTTTTTTAATTTTAGAATGTATGCCTTTTAAATTAATTCTCCCCTTAGAATGTGGTTTGTCCCAAATGCTAGAAGAATAGAAGTGGGATGTTATTTCAAACTCTGAATATCTAAACCCAAACATCCTACTTTTTCTAAGTTAAAATACTAATTATTTTGTATTTAGGATTTTGAAAATAGCAATTACATGCAAATACTATAAATAAGCTTAAAGATAACATACGATAACCATTGTAAGCTGTTTATGTAATTAACTTAGTAAGACATTGTGAATATGATGCACAAAGATTTCCTATGGGGAAAACTGGTTGTTCCTAAAATTTTATTTGAAAGAACCTAGGCTAGAGGCTCAGGGAATGTGTGAATCTTTGCATTTTGCTTTTAGTACTCTTAATTTCCTGAGTAAATTTCCCTGGGGGTTTTTAATACATGGGACTATGAACCATCTTCAATGCTCTTTAGAGAATGAAAATATCCTGTACATAAGACTAGTCATCAAATGAATTAAAAATTATAATGCTGAAAAAATAAGCAGTATAACAGAGTAACAGTATGTCAAATGTGTGTGTGTGTGTTTAAAGTAAGCCACTCTTAAAAATATAAATGATTAGATCAAGTAGGATTTTTGAAAACTAAGCATACCAGCAGCAAGAACTTATTTACCTTCAAAAAATATGGTCATTAGTGTTTTGAAGAATTTTAAATATGTGTTAACATGATCTCTATTCATTCACTCTAAGCAATTAGAACAAAAATCAAGTAACATAGATAATTTCTTTATAAATCTAATTAAGGGATAAGCATCATCAAGGGGCTTCTTTTTAGGAGTCAAGAGGCCAGTAGAGGCAAGGTTTTGCCAGAGCTCTTTCAAATTCATCTCCAAACAATGTTAATGTTACACTGCAGAATGAATTCTGAAGGTGCAGAACCAACAAAAGGACTGTGTGAAATAATTTTCCAATCCATCCAAACTTGGAAGAGCATTAAGAAAGGTCTGCCCCACTGGGGTGAGAGTGGAGCAAAGACCAGTACCACTTCCAGAAAAAAAAAATTACATATAATTGTAAAAAAAAATTTTTTTTAAATCATTGATATATAATTTTAAAAAGTTATCAGTAAAGTTCTAAATAACAGCAATAATAATTTATCTTATTCTTTATATTTCAGGAAACATTGTGTTATTTGATAGAGTATTAGCATCACAACTTCCCTAAAGTTCTGGAAATGAAACATTTTCACTCCCCTCACTCCTATCCTCAAGAGAGAATTGATCAGGGCTGGTCAGTACTATCAGAGAATATCAAGACCATTATAAAATTTGGGGTCAATAGTACAGAACATTTGAGAAGTAGAAATATTGAGGGATGTGATTATGAAGAAGTGAGAAATAAAACTTGTAAACTGCACACACAAAGAGACAAAAATACATACACACCAACAATAAAAAAAAAGTAAAATTCTTTTTTGTCTGGCACCCTATTAAGTAGTAAATTTGGAAACTTATTGGCCTAATATACATTTCCATTCTAGTCATAAGCATAATGACTCAAAATGAGCTTCTTTTAGAGAAGTGTCACAAAGGGAGTTTCATTGGGATCAAGAAAAAAAAGCTTACATCCATATTTTCTGGCAGGCACAGTATATTCTGTGCTTAAATTCTAAAAAAACTAAAATACCGATCATTTTTTTAACATGTATTTTTTTAAAAATTGTACAATTCGCCAATATTACAAAGGTTCTCTGATATGAATGATGAGGATATCTTTCCCAGTGATGTTCATCACAACTCATCCACGACTCTTTCCTGGGGCAATCTCCTTCATGTCCTTCCATAAATTCACATGGAACATCAGCTCAATTTAGTAGGGATCCTCTTCCCAATATCTTGCTACTACATGAATGAGAATAGATTATATGGTCTTACTATGACTTATTCTTTGCTCATAGAATTTGATGAACACTTACTTAAATATATACATATATATATATACATACACACATACATATACACATATATATTCATAACATTTAATACAATCCAATAAACATGCATTATATCATTTCTCTTAAGTAATTCCTTGTCTGTGATATTGAAGCCTGATGATATCTTTTATGCACTGATTACTTTTTAGATTACACCAAACTTCAATTTGTTAGGCATTTCTAGATTTTCATCACTTAAAATATTGATATTAAAAAGATAGACCTTTCTTGGAGAACTTTGTGTGTGTTATATGTATGTATATGTATACATGCATATACATACACATATATAATCATACACACATATTCATCTAACAATATATCTATAAAAGAAACAAGTTGAAATTGTTGGCCTCTAGATAATTGATCCTATTCTCCTATAGTCAAAGTATGCAAATTAGCATTCTTCATTCACTTGTTTTATCTGTATGATGTGTTAGGTCAAAAATTTTTGAGTAATTGTGGACCCCATATAGGAAGTTCTGAAGTGTTCTGTAGCCTGATTCAATCAGAAGTATCTGAAGAACCCGATCATCTTTATGGGAAATCCTTCTTCAACTTATACCCTATATCGAAACTCCTCCATGAAAGTAGCAAGCATGATTGCCAAGCAAAGTCTCTCTGTTTTATGACGTATTTGATGTTTTCAATTAACAAATTATTATTACTATGACTTTTATTGACTCTTCAAAATTTTTGATATCCATGTAGAAGAGAGTTTCTTAAAAGAAAACTATTAAAATGGCATTTTTCTTGTGATACCAAATGCCTTTTTGTAATAATTTAAAAACATTAAGGATAGTAGATTTAAAAAAAAATCTCTGTGCCTTTCCATAAATGGTACAATGTTAAAATTTTTTGACTACTGTACAATATCATTTCAGAAATCCTACATGTTACCTTCAAATACTGTCTTCAAAGAAATTCTCAATGAAATGATTGTTTTCATCAATCTTTCTTGGAGGGAGAATTTGAGAATATAAGGTTGTTGTTTTTTTTCTCTTGTTATTGATATATTTTCTTCCCTTTTAAGAATAATTATCACTGAAATCCCCACCCCATCCCCCACCATGGATTCAGAATCTTTTCTTCTTTCAAATCAATTCCTGAGAATTGTTCCTGCCATACCCTCAAGATTGCCTTGCTTCCTGCATAGACCTTTGTTCTATACACCTGGTGTAATTCAATTGCTTTTCCCCTTTTTTTGTTTTTCAGAGTGCCAAAAAGAAACATATGAGATTTCAGTATTAGAGTTTAAATGTGCTGACTCCTTTGCTTTGCTTTAATGTTCAAAAAAAAAATCTATCATGAAAAAATTATAGATCGCCAAAATTTTCATGTTACTTTGCAAGAATTATAAAAAACATTGTACTTCACACAAATGCAACACAAGAGACATATGACCTAATACAGAGAGTTCTGTATTCTCAATTTTTTTTTCTTTCTTGGTAAAATGAAAGAAATATTGGAAAAGAACTTGCTTAGATTTTTTTTTTTCTGTTGCAAAATTAGGTACACTCATAACAGTGCATACAGCAGAGGATCTATGAAAATGAAGTTCCTAAAAGTATTTGTAAGGTCTGTAAGGACTGAAATCCAGCCCTGAGAAGAGTTTTGAGCCCAAATCTTAAAGTATACTAAACTGATATATAAAATACTAGGAGAAGCAGGGAGAAGACTCCTCTCTCAGTGCCAGAAAGGTGTTCCCTTCTTTCCACTTGAAAGAAAGTACCAAGCTGAATACTAAACTCAAAGTAATTGCTTTGACCCAATTTCAAAGTTTCATTAGATATCAATAATTAATAATGAAATTCTCTTTAGGATAAGTACAATGCAAAACATTGAATGATTCTGTCTTTTAAAATATAGCAGTCCAAATTTTTCCATTGTTATTCTTAATTTTTGATTATATGTCATGTATTTGCTTTAATTTTTGTCTTATATTCTGTTTTTACCAATATCACTGACAAGAATTCTCTTGTCATTGAATTCTTGGTTTTACCATGGAAAGCACACATATTTTATCTGAAAGAAAAACTTCTAAAATATCTTGGATTTTCATTTGATGCTTTGTTTTTACTCAATTCTATCATAAACTATGCACCTCCTACTTCCAAACAGATAAAAAAAAATTGGTATAAAAATTTTAGAGAGGGGGGAAAAAGACTTGAGGAGTAATTTTGTTTAGACAATTGTGACTTCTGAAGTCACCCAAATTTTTGGTATTAAGGTCAAATAACGGATATTTCACTAAGGAGCATTAAAAATTTAATTTTCCCCTATATTTACACATACTTTATTTTTCAGAATAATCTCTTGATATCAAATGTATATTATTCTAGGTAAAATGGGGTAGTGATTATAGAACCAAACCCAAGTCAGAGATGATCTAGGTTCACATCCTGCTCCTGGTACATAGTGGTTCTGTGACCCTCTTCACATTATATACCCTCTCAATGACCCTAGGCAACTATCTAAAACTCTAAGTTGTAGAACTGATTTAAATTGTAATATGCTTTAGGACTTCCCCTAAATCAATGGAATCACAGTTCCATAAAGACATGTATAATATATGTATGACTGGCATGTGACTACATATATTTGTAAAGGTATGTGTGCATATGTATATAAAGATATAAATATGTAAGTTGATCTCTATATCTATATATGCATGCACATTTGTATGAATGTGTGTGTCCGCAAATTCTGTGCATCAGTCACATAAAACATTTTCCTATTGTGACTTTAAAAAATCCCCCTACAGTCAAACTTATTCTCATTGGATTTGGTTTAAGGAAGGAATAGCATACACACTCAAAAAGAGGGGGAGTGATAGAATGGAAGGCAGATTGGGGGAGAGGGTAGTTAGAGGCAAACACTTTCAAAAAGGGACAGGATCAAAGGAGAAAATAGAAAAAATGGGGGGCAGGATAGGATGGAGGGAAATATAGTTAGTCTTTCACAATATAACTACTATGGAAATATTTTGCATAACTATACATGTACAACCTATATTGAATTGCTTTTTTTCCCAGTGGGGATGGGTGAGAAAGGAAGAAGGGAAAGAATATGGAAACCAAATTTTTAGAAACAATGTTAAAAATTACGTTTTATGTGCAACCAGGAATTAAGATATACAAGAAATGGGATATAGAAATCCATCTAGCCCTACAAGAAAGTAAAGGAGGTGGGGAATAGGTGTGGACATAAGAGAGAACAGAATGGGAGAAGGAGTATTCAGTATGTTCAGTATCTATATTGGGGTGGTGGTAGGGGAGAGACTGGGAGAAAAAGTGTAACTCAAAATCTTGTGGAAGTGAATGATGAAAACTAAAAAATAAATAATTTTATAAATAAGTTTTTTTTTAATCCTCATATGGCTAAAAGGTTTAATATTTCTTCTGAAATAATATTTATTTATATAACAGTTATGGTGAATGATTAACACTAGCTTTGTCATATATAATATATATACATATATATATACATATACATATATATATATATATGTATATGCATACACATACTTTTGAGAGGGAGGAAGACAGGGCAATTGGGGTTAAGTGACTTGCCAGAGTCACATGTCTAGTAAATGTTAAGTGTCTAAGGCCAGATTTGAACTCAGGTGCTCCTGACACCTGGGATGGTCTTCTATTCACTGTGTCACCTAGCCACCCCTGATGACATACAATTTTAAATGAGAATTGGATTTCACTGAATCAGCCTTTTGTTTCTGATGCATGTTTTTTTTTTTTTTTCCTGGCATTTATTTTACCTGCCATCAGTATCACTATCTGGAACATACTCATCCTTCTTCTAGATTCTAATCTTATTACAGGAAACACATACTTTTTCACAGATTTTTCTTTATGTTTTAGAGATAATTAAGGAATGTTTATCTATGTATTTAGTTTTGTGAAATTAAATTCAAATGATGTCAGTATCATTTGTAATAGCACTATCTAGTTTTGAATTCATTGTACTCATAGGATCATAGGTACTCAAGCTAGAGGGAAATTTACTGGTAATCTAGTCCAAATGTCACAGTTAAGGAAATTGAAGGAGAAGTAGGTCAAATGACTTCCTTAATGTCATTAAGAATGAAGAGGAGAGGAGGGCAATGATTCAATCACATCTTTAAATAGATGGATCTCTCAAAAATATAGTATTCTAAATGTGCTATATAAATAATTAAAATACTATGTAAATATTAACTTTTTGTATTTCTAAAATTTTTTCCTTATACCATTATTCATCCATACCCTTTTTAATAGATAGGGTAATTAAGACTTGCACATATTTTTACTTTCTTAAGTGCTATAGATTGAATTTGAGGAAGTCTTTATATGGAAAAACAAAATGAAAAATGAGGACTATCATTCTCTAAATTTCAGCTATAGTAGTTATGAATTTCTGTACTGAGTTAGGTGAATTATATTGAACATCTGCTCTACTAGTAATTCATGTAACATCTGCTCAGCCAGAAAGTGACCAGTTACAGTGTGACAAGGCATCATGACTGAATTGGAATTGATGTAGATAGAAGAAAGGCCACCCACCTCATCGAAATCACAGATCTGTGATTATCTGGGAATAACTGATAAAAAATGTATAGAATAAAGTATTTCTCCACAAATTACCAAAAGTCAAATGACAAGTTCAAGGTAAATTGGTTCATTGCTTAAGAATTTTACTTTATATGTCAGAAAATGAAACATCTTTCAATTAATAGGTTTAAGAACATTAAACCTTGGTTCAGAAAATGTTTCATCTTAATATACAATACCTGAACTAAAGTCTCATTCAATATCTCATCAGGATATGCAAATGATTCTATTCTTCCAAAAGTCATGCCAGAACAGCACAATTATTCATGGAACCTACCACTCTCTTAAGGTTTTAAATTCAGCCTTACTATAAGAATCCATATAGCTAGACTAAAGTTCAGTCTAAATAAGTTCAGAAGGCTAACCACAAGATAATGAATGTTTTTCACTAAATCAAGCCACAGAGACCTTTATTAAGGGAAAGAGAACTTATGATTTGTGTCAATGAAGGGAATCCAACATTTCCAAAAATCACAAATCTTTGAAATATAAACAAACATATAATTTATGCTCTTCTCTAGATTACTGATGGGGCAAAAATAAGGATATCACATTAATTATTTACATTAGATGGAATAAACTATAGATATTGTTTATGTTTAATATTTTTAAATTTTATCTTTTAACATTCTTCAATTTTTCATTGTTAATATAATTTGGCAATAATATATACTTTCACTAAAACCAAATAATTTCTTACAGAGCTATCTAACTAGAATATGAGTTTCATAAGGTAATCTTATTACTAATGAACTACCTAGAAAGAGTTTCTGCTGTTATTTATTTATCTAAAAAGTCTCTGTCAAGCTATGTGTCTCACTCTCTCTCCTCTCTAGACTCTGCTATAACTCCCACCAAAGCTGCAAAGGTCCCCTATGCAAGCCTAACTAGAAAATTCTACATTTATGGATCTGTAAATATATTTCAAATATTAAAGGGTTTCATGGTCAAATTAGTCTTAGAAATACTGGTATAAACTAACATAATACTTCACAATTACCTTGTGATATGATGAATAACTGTCTAAGAATTTTTGTATGCCATATTTGGGACAAAATGTAAATTTTATAGCACAAGTTAAGTTTCTTATTCCAAAGGAGTGAATACAGTGGCACTTACTTTAGGGTGTTTAAATTTAGAATGCTGAATTAGAAGACTTGAGATTAAAAAAAAAGAGAGATTATGAAGTGGAAAAAAAACTACATGTAGATAAGTATCTGTGACAATGTGTGTCAGTCATTAACTTAAAGTTATTTTCTTCCAATACTTATATTGAGATCCTCCAAAGAAGCATAAACAGCCTGGTTAGATTCAGTAATTTAGCCTCGACTATTTGCATCCCTTGTTTTAGTTGTGTAGACTGTCAAAAGTAGCCTCAGGTCAACTGGCAAGTTTTCCATGATTTATTACGCAAGAAAAGTTGAGAGTTTCAAAAGCTTTACATCTTCATTCATCAGTCTGGCGTTCATTTCTAATTTATTTACAATACAGGCCCTTTTTTTCCCCTTAAAACAATTTCTGAGAGAATAGCAGGTCCTTAAATAACAAAAGGAAGTCTCTGATTATATTTTATACCTTTTCTGAAGTTGCACTTACGATACCTACATTGACTATTGGTAAAAAAACAAACAAACAAACAAACAAAAAAACAAGTATCCAATTCCATAGGTAAAAGTTCATTGTTGAAAACTTTCTTCAGATTATCACCAATATCAAAATCTTGTAATGTATTAACACAACAAAGAGATATAGTTCAATGATCTGTTGAGTGACAATAACCAGTCAGTTATTAAACACAGACATATGTGTGTATGTGTGGACATATATGTGTACATATACACTTATATATGTATGTACACATGCGTGTGTGTATATGCCAATGTAAATGAAGCTACAAAGTTCCAATCAAAGAAAAATTCCTCAATGATGAAAAAGATATGAAAATGTCATTTTATATACAAATGATACATAAATTCCATAATAATAATATAAAACCCCCTTATTAAATCTATACCACTGCAAAATTAGCTTAACCATTTTCACTTATAAAAGAAAATAGATGAAAAGTCTATACTGTTGAGAATACATATATCTCCACAGGTATGTTATCAACATTTATAAACCTACAATGAAAACCCAGAGTTTACATATATTTTGCTCCTTTCCATGTGTTTGGGAGAACACTACAAAGGTAACAGACTCTTAGTCAATGTGGTTTTGTTGCTCTTTTCGATCTTAGAAAGAAAAGAGAGATGAACAATAAACTGGCATAAATTTTAGTAGCAGGAAGAAATTCAACTGGGTCAAATTAGGAAAATTACAGATTTTCTAAAAATCCCAAATTTCTTGCTGTTTTTAAAAGTCCAACTTTTAATAATATATCATTCTCTTCATAATATTATATAACTACCAATCATGGAAAGCCAAAATTTCAGAAGAATAATTGCAAACAACTGAAACAAAAATATAACATGTGAAGTAGGTATAAGATAATTTTAGCATTTTAACTTATAGAAGCATGATACAGCTAAGATCCTAATAGTAAAAATAATTAATTTTGTTAAGTGGTTGCATGAATTTAAATTTACACTATTTGAAGTAATAATTATGCAAAATATGGACATTATTTTCAACCATACAGAAATATGCAGTGTAAATTTGAACAATGTGACTACTTTATGGGATTTATTATTTGCACTAAGAGGGAGCTAGCTATATAATGAAAAGAAAACTGTGCCTGGAGGCAGAAGACATGATTTTATATCCGGATTATGTGGCTTTCAAGCTGTGTAGTGCTGGACAGTCTGTCTAACCTCTCTGCATCTTGGTTTTCTTCATCTATAAAATTAGGTGGTCAGATTAAAGGCTCTCTCCTAAATCATTTACTTCTCATATAGGTAGGTCTATAACATATAATCCAGGTAACAACTGGATTCAACTGGATTCAACCTAACCAGGTTGAAAATGTAGCAAAAATAGGAAACATCCATGGAGAGCCCACATCATTCAGTAGAACCCTAAAGATACTAAAAGAGAAAGGTTTTCTATATGATGGGTAGAATTTCTTTAGAGGATTCATGGGAAAGCAATAAAAAGTATTTTGTGTGAATATAAATGTATTTTATGAAATTACATAGAGAAGTTCTAATCTATATTAATACAGTGAGTAGTCACATTGATGAAATAATGAATCCACCAAATATAATCAACACAATTAAAATGTACTTAGCCCTACTTATTACTGATTAACAGTTGCCTTACTCAGAGAAGATTGTACAACTAAATTCCTAATACTCCTTTCTATTATTCCATAATGGGATGTGGGCACTGTTTATGGAGAAAAGATAAAAGCATAGTACTGAGATACCGTGTCCAAAGCAAGGATGGTAAAGAAATACGAGCCAAGTCTTGGGTTCTGAAGACAGGAAGTGTGAAGTAACAAGACTCTAACATAAGTCTAGTTTCAAGTCAGAGGACGAGAATCATAGCATACCACACAGGTAAAGATCAGGGAACAGTAGTGAGCTGAAAGTTAGACAAATACAATAGTCAAGAATTGTGTAAAAAAAAATGGAAATAGAGAAAAGGTAGTGGGTCAAAACTAATGTGGACATTCTACTTTTTACATATACATAGTCATATATAAATTGTTGTGAATCATTAGTAAATATCCAGATACCTTGTCAATGGTTAATTTGACTGATTCAATTAATAGACGGCAGCCCAAATAGGCCATAAAGGTCGGAGCAGATATATTGTTAGATAGATGATATTTGTCTTCTGGGGAGCCAGATGATGCAGTGGAGAGAGTACTAGACCTGGAATCAGGAAAGTCTGAATTCAAATATGGCCTTAGAAACTTACTAGATGTGTGACCCAGGGCAAATCACTTAATCTCTATTTGCCTCATTTCCTCATCTATTAAATAGGGACATGCTGGAGAAGGAAATAGCAAACCTTTCCAGTATTTTTGCCAAGGAAACTCCATGGACAAAATTCTGTGGAGCTATGTAGAGTAAAACATGAATGAACAACTCAACAACAACAAGAATTTGCCATTGCTGAAATTAAGAAAGAAAACTATTTTTGCATAAAAACAACAATAAAACCATCTTCTAATTAGAATATGACAGATACTATATTAGATGATAACAATGACTCATTCAGAAGAGGACTCTGTTTTTTGCAATAAGTGATATTTTGTGGGATGAATGTCTACTGGTTTGGTACAAATCCCCTAGCCTCTCCTTTAGATTTGGCCTGAGACAAGTCTTGTTTTTAACTTGGAACAGGAAAGGTTTGACTTTGACAAACTAACCCTTTTGAGCCTAAGATATTTTGGGGCACAAAAATATCAGGAACACGGTGAGATCAAAGAGAAGCCAGAGAACTCAAGTCACAGGTGTTAGAAAGTGAAATTGTCAGCATGAGTTTTCCAGTGCCCTACAACCAAGAAGGTGTGACTCTATTAAACATGAGATATGGGACAGATGCTGTGAAGAGGTAACTAAAGAGGACTCTTTAAACTGGTGTTAATTGTCCTTTATTTCCCTTGGCCTATTTTCTCTTCTCTCTTTGCAGAGAAGAAACTTTGTCTTCTGAAAGGCAGGAAGCTTACCATACTTTCTCAATTTTTTTTTCCTGTTTTGTTTAAATGTGTAATTTGCCTCTTAATTCAATAACTGAGACAAAATCTTTTACCCACTTGCACTGTGAATTCAATTGAGAAGGAAATTGGTGACTATCCTAGAAGGAGAAGAAATACATTTATGAAAAGGTATCTTAAAAGAACATGATTTCTGTTAGGGGGTGGGTCAAAGCTATTAAAAAAAGAATTATTGATTCATCTTGAAACTTTTCCATATAGAGATAGACTTTTTATACTGGAATAGCTCAAGGAATTGTGTCATCAGTACTGATTAGTTATTCATTTGGGATTGTATGGGGGATAGAGCATAGTTATATCTGCCATATTTCTAGGGCTTGGTTTGAGAGTAATGCCATTCATGCATAGAGAGGAGAAGCAAAGAAAGTGACTAGATGGAATATCCCAGCAAAGAGGAGCATTTCAACTCACAAATCGGTAGTGATGATTAAGAGTAAACTAAAGACTTGTCTTCATGCTAACCAGCTCAGCACAAATTTACCTTGAATGAATGCATGAATGGGCACTTTTAAAAACACTGATGATGTGCTAAACATGGATATACAAATAGAAAAGTCTCATAGTTCCTGCTGTCAATCAGGTCACATTATAATGGATAGGGACAACACATAAAATATTTCAGCTGCAAGTCAGATAAAAATTACTGAACAGTAATTAGGATTCAATGACAAGGAAAATGGCAACATTTTCTTTAGTGTCATTTTTATTTTTAACAAAGTCCATTAATGATGTTGAATTATTTGATAAAACCTATGGCTTTGGGGTTAGAATTTACTTTTTAGGGATCTTCAGAAGGTGTAGCTGTTGAGGAACAAAGATCTACAGCAGTTACAGATAAAGGTGTTAGGTCACATCTTTACAAAAATAACTTTCTCAGATCATGACTCCTGGGGCCATTCTGGAACCTGGCTGGTAGCCTTGGGGATGCTACTACTTCTGATACTCTTGTGAAAACTGTCATGGTATGTCTTGGTCAGCCTATGATGTGATGGTGGTCATGCTGGTTCAGGTTGATGGCATTAGTTTAATCCATCTGGCACATGGTTTCTCCATGTGCTGGAGATGGAGATAGTGGGCCCATTCTCCATAGGCCCATTCTCTGGATTATGATGACAGTGCTCAACCTGGAAGCAGGATTGGTGATCTAGGGGATACTGAGATTCCTGATGATTTTAGTCTGTTTTGCATATTGGTGGTAGGTGGTAAGAAGTTGGTGTTAGTGATGGCATACTCCCATAAACAAACATTGAAACATATGCATATATATCTCCATATATGTGTATATACATCTACAAATACATACATATGCATATACACATATAATTTTTGGATTAAAGTTATTTGACTGGTAAGAATATGCATGTGGACACTAAGGGATGAATAGAAAATAGAGGTTTATTTAGGCAATATTTAATTATAGCTAAAAGTACTGAAATATAATTTTATAGAATCTGAGAATCAAACTCTACCTAAAAATAAATCCTTTAAAAACATATTTAACAAGTAGAAAACACCTCTAATAAGGGGAAACTCATCACATCCAGACACATGGCACTTTTGGATAGCTGCTAGGCAGTTTTATTTAAATGAAACTTTTTATTTGTGTAATTTACATTCATTTTTCCTAGTTGTACTCTCTAGGGGCAAATAATGTAAGTCAATACTCTCTGTAATATCTTTCACATTTCTGTCTCCAAATACTTCAAGACATTTGCAGCATCTTTTCTAAGGTTTCTCTTATAGGTAGTAAATCTAATCTTGTGATTTACAAATCTTTTCCTTTCTTGCTCACCCTCCTCCATATAATCTCTTGTTTAATATTCTTCCAAAAAACATGATACCCAGAATTAAAGATGGCAATAAAAATTGTGGTATGACCAGGGCAAAATACATGGGAAAAATAATTTCCCTATTCCAAAACACTGTGCCACAATCAATACAACCTAGGATTATACCAGCTTTTTTAGGTGGCATACCATACTATACCATTGATTACTATCTAATTTCTATCTACATCTATGTTTTTATTGATCTACCAATTTCTTTTAAAACACTTCATAATCATTTCATGACATTTTATGAGATCTCAATAGCCTACTTTACCCTTAAAAGAGATACCAAATTTCTTACATGACTCTGCCTTATTTCCTATCAATTTTTAAACAAATGGAGAAGTTGTATAGACTATTCTGCAAATACATTATTTTTCTAATGATTACTTCCTCACTTTCCTCCAATAAGCAATATTAATGTTACACTCTGTAATATTAGTGAGATTCATTCTTCACTGATATCTCTCATATCCAAATGACTGTTTCCTAATTTGAGAAAGAATTAGCCATTGTAGCAAGCTGGTACTATCTGTTTCATAATCTGTCAATCTCTTTCAAGACAACTAATATCACTAGACTTCAGTTTCCTCATCTGTAAAATGAAGGAGTTGGACCAGATGGCCTCTAAAATCTCTTCCAGATTGCAAAGTATGAGCCTGTGATTTTATTTTGTTGAATTTTAAAAAATCAAATGACCATGTCATTTAGTTTCCCACTCTTAATTTTTATATTCACTTTATATCCATAAATATGTTGTACCAAATTATAATATGGATAGATGATATAAGTAAAGGTAATAAGTGACCCAGGTCCAACCATGTCACTCTCCTACTCAATAAATTCGAGTGGGTCACTGACCACCTCAAGATCAAATACAAAATCCTCTGTTTGGCATTCAAAGCCCTTCTTAACCCCCCACCCACCCACCAACACACACACACATCCAATCTTTTTATACATCCCCTCATTCAATTATTATGACATCCCCTCATTCAATTATTCATAAATCTAGTGACCCTGAATCCCCCTTAGATTATAAGTTTCTCAAGGAAAGGGACTATTTTTGCCTCTCTTTGCACTCCCAGTGCTTTGTGCAGTAGCAGACACTCGCTGTTGGTGCTGAGTCATTCAGTTGTGTTCAATTCTTCGTAATACCATGGACCATGCTGCCCATGAGGTTTTCTTGACAGAGATACTGGAATGGTTTGCTATTTCTTTCTCCAGTGGATCAAGACAAATGGGATAAATTATTTGCCCAGCATCACATAGGTACTAAGTATCTGAGGCTGAATTCGAACTAAGGGTTTCCTCATTCGAGGCCTGGCACTCTATATGCACTGTGCCATCTAGCTGTTACTTAAAAAGTCCTTAATGAATGCATATTGGCTGACAATAAATATGAACAGTCTAATTAAGACACTATACTCACAAGATCTCAAATGACTGAAAGAGTGAAAAATCTTTGGTCCAGCTTTTAGATCAAGATAGAAATCCAGATCAAAGGATCATCAATACTGAGTGTCAGCAGACCCGAATTTCTATTATGACAAACAATCACAGATAAAAACATGACTAGAAATATGGTATGGTCAGACAATGTCTGTCTTGGGCTGCATAATAAGTAGCACAGGCTGAGGGACCTGGTAGTGTTTTTCCCAAACATGATTAATGCAAAGACATTCTAAGCAATTCTGATCCTAAATAGATTAGGAGAAAGAATGTGGATTGACATAATATTTTAGGAGATATAGATTTAAGCCAGATAAATGAATCCAAAAGAATGCATCAGTTTGGATATAACACATTTTATTCATGTATGAAATGCACAACAATGACTTAAATTTAGATTATAATATATTAGTAAAATTCACTTAATCATTGGTATTAAACTATATACGTGAACTGAAAATAGACAAGCTATTTTTTAATCCCCCAAAACACATGATGATGTTACTCTATACCATAAAAAGCTGTTATTTGTTTCTTCAAGATATTTTGAGTACAAAGTTTGCAAATAATTTTGATGTCCAGAGTTATGTATTTATCACTGATTCCAGCAATCAATTTCAGTAAGTCATTTAAATTACAAATGTCCATATTCTTCAAGATGCTCTTAAAAGGCCTTTGTAAGTTGGGGTATGCTTTTCCATTATCTATAAAGTATACCTTGTCTTGCCTTATCCATGCAACATATACTTTCTATAGCATATGTACCAAAGGCGGACTGTTTGCAGCATACTGAACGAAAGAATTGAAAGTGCTTAGGTATCACAGAGTTGTTCACAGATTTTTTGGTTTGCTATCAAGCAGTAATTATCTTTCTCTGCTTCAAACATCTCAACTGCCTTGATGCAAAAATCCCAGAAACATTCCCTCAAACCAAAACAACACTCAAAAATATTTCCAGAAGGTTAGAAGAGGAAAGGGATGGGAATGATAAGATTTACTTGGCACCTCTCCTTCCCCTTTCCTCCTTTAGAACATTTTCTTTATGCTTTCTGGGTATCTGCTCTGTTAAATCTCTCACTTCTACTCTTTGCCAGTGCAATTTCTAGCAATGTATTTATTACAACAAATGTATTTATTACAACAAAATTGTAATTATTCCAAAGCATTCTGAATGCCTTTTGAACTTTGTTATATGTTGTTTGTCGGACCTGAATTTGCTTAGAAGAAAACAATTTTCTAAAAAAGTTTAAATGATTAGTTTTACTTATATTGCTATTTGTAATTCAATGGTGTCATCTATGGTAACAATTAATTGCTTTGAGAGGGCAGAGATAAATGCTTGTGAACATCTCTTTTCATATGGTGAAGTATTAAGGATTTTTTTTTCTTTGCTTGTTGTATCTGCCATCTCTTTGTGCAAAGCCTCAGTTTTTACTCTACTTCTTCAACTCAAGTGCTTTGCAAAAAAATAATCCCTAGCTAACAGCTAGACATCAAAGTCATGTGTATGCTCATCACTTCTCTTAGCTGTTGCAGCTAGGCTATATCATTATTTAACATTCTTAGCCCAAAAGAGATGATGAAGACTTTAAGATGAATAAGAAAGGGAAACAGATTTTAAGTAAAATGTTATTTTGCTTCCTAAAGCTGACAGCTAAAAATAACCCATTTATAAAATATTGTTTTACCAATTTGTTAAATCATTTTCCATGATGGGGGTGGGGGTAGGGCAATAACACTTGAGTAGAAGCAGCCAGTGGAGGGAATAAAGACATGATGATAGTGACACACACTAAATTCTGTGTTCCTCTTTTGGGCCAATAAAATGCTCTCTCTTCTGGGCAAAAGTAAAGAAAATTAACTCTTCTCATCTTTGGCCTTCTTATTTCCATCATTTTGATCCTGGCATTTGGTTATATGGCTTCTACAAGAAGGATATGTTCCTCTTAAGCCTGTTTTTATTAATCTCTTATTCAGTGTAGGACATATAGCCACTTAGTCCTTGACAGTATCAAATGTTACAATGTATAATGACAATGAATACAAGCATAGAGTGGTACAGTAGCCTATTGGCCCATTTAGTATGAGGAGAGAATTGTGCTCATCACACATGATTAAAAGAAGTCACTTTGCTCACATGATCAAACACATGTGTTTTAGTTATGTAGCAGGAAGGAGGGACAAAAATAGACAGCACATATGTAATAATTTTGTTGAAACAAAAACAATAGTGGATGTTATAATGAAAATATGGTATGTGAATTTCCTTCACATTTTTCAGGGGGGAGAGGGACTCCAAAAATCTAAGTTTCTAAATGTTTAATGAGTATGATTCTCTACAAATTATAGCTTTAAATTTTACTAGTAATGTTTTTTTCCTTTTTAATACATTTTTATTTTATTTTAAGTTCCAGTTTCTCTCCCACCTCTCATTCCCTGCCTGACTCATTGAGAAGACAAGAACAAGTATGTTATTAAACACAATATATTTAATTAAATAGTTTAATACTAAAAAGGTACAACAAAACATTCCCTCCTCCCCCATAGAACTTAAACTTTATCTCCCACAAACACCCACTCTCATTAGGAAAAGTGAACATGCCTAGAAATCTCTACTATTGAACATATGTGACAAGAGTATCTGCATAGCTCAGCACACATACAGCGAATAGATGTGCAAGGTACCTAAGTAATGGGACAACTTACTCCTCTGGTGTTACACACCTGTCTTATGGTGTTGTCGGGCTATTCTATTCTGTGCTTACTCCCTTCTAGAGGTCATGCCTCAGTGCCTCTTCATAGATCACTTCCCCCTTCTTTAAATTGCACAATGCTCTTCTATTGTGGCTTGTTTTACTCTACTGGGGTATCTTAATGGCCACTGATAACTCTGTCCACAGATGATGATAATCTTCTTCTCTTTAGTGGAGAGTTACAGTTCTCTTTTTAGTTCATTATTTTAGTCTCCTTTTAGGTCTTAGCCATAATAATCATCTAGGTTAATATTTCTAGGACCACCTGCTACTCTTCCACAATTAATTGAGAGTCACTGTAGTTGAATAAGCAATTCTCCCACAGGTAATTTCTTTCAAAAATGCTTATACAACATTTAAACTCATCTGGGCCATACTAGAAATTAGTAGAGGAATGCAATGGTCCAATAACTGCTCTTTTTCATGCTACCTCATCAAACTCATTCAGTTAAATTCTCAATTCATTTATTTTCAAAAATCCATTTTAAATCTTGACTGGTTTCAGATATCATTTAATAGATGGTAGTATTTCAGTTTGACAAAACATGCACAAAGTTATTTGGGGGAAAACATTTGAAGGACCTCACCAGGATAATGAATTATTTATCAATTTGGACTAAACATTATACAGTGAAGAATAATATTTCTTGGGACAAGCAACAACTCAGAAGTTTTCATTTTGTGACAGCATTGGTTATATATGTGAGCTTCTAATGACACTAAACTAATTCAGTATTTGAACTTGAACAGATAAAACCATATTGAGTTTCTATTTTCACTGGTTCTCTGTGGATTTCATTTCACACAGAGAACTTCCCTGGTTTTCTTTTGTATTATTATTATTATACTTTGGTTTTTAAGACTGGATATCACTCTATAAGGAAATTATAGAATTGGCAGCTCTCAACAAACACAATGCTATGACTGTTTCAAATATTTTAGTGATTGTTGGTATGGAGAAATAAAAGATTTAAAGTATCGTTAAAGTCTTAAATAAAACAAGCTTAGTCCCAACAAAATGCAAAGAAAAATACAGTTGAATTTCTTTTTAAAGAACCTTTTGTGCAAACAATCTGATTAATTGTTATAATATATATAAAAACCTTCAGAACAAATTGGCAGCTAGAGGAGTAGATTTTAATTCTTCTATGGTGTATCATAGGTTTCTTGAAATTGGAAAACCAGTGAGAAGAATAGGAAAAAAACAAGACACTAACACACACATAAAAAAAATACTGAAGAAAAGGCACTTCAAGACAAACAAACAAAATAGGTCAAATGGTAAAAGAGGAGCAAAAAAGTCAATGAGGAAAAGAATGCATTGAAAAGTTAAACTGACTAAATGGAAAAAAGAGACAAAAAAATTACCAAAGAAAATAATTCCATAAAAATTAGATTTGACAAATGGAACCTAAGGACTTTTTGAGAAATCAAGAAACAAACAAACAAAAAGGATAAAAAAAAAGAAGACAATGTGAAATATCTCATTGGAAAAACAAATTACCTAGAAAATAGATCCAAGAGGGATAATTTTAAAATTACTTGCCTACCTCAAGGTCATGATAAAAAAAAAACAACAGATTAAACATCATCTTTCAAGAAATTATCAAGGAAAACTGCTCTGATATCCTAGAACTAGAAGGTAATACAGAAATTGAAAGAATCTACCTATAACCCCCCGAAAGAGATTCCCAAATGAAAATTGCCAGGTGCATCATAGCTAAATTCCAGTGCTCTCATGTCATGGAGAGAATATTGCAATTATCCAGAAAATAACAATTCAAATATAATGGAGACAAAGCCAAAGCAATACAAGATTTAGTAGCTTCAACATTAAAGAATTGATATTCTTAGAATATGATATCCCAGAGGGCAAAAGATCTAGAATTACAACCAAGAATCACCTACCCAGCAAGACTGAGTATAACGATTTAGGAAAAGAATGAATATTGAATGAAACATAGGGCTTTCATGCATTCTCAATGAAAAGACAAAAGCTGAATAGAAAATTTGACTGTAAAATACAAGACTCAGGAGAATCATAAGAAAATAAACAGGAAAGGGAAATCATAAATGTCTTAGTAAGGTTAAACCATTTACATTCCTACATGGGATGATGATACTATTAAACTTTCTTCTTATTAGAGTAGTTAGAAGGAAAATATTTAGATAGAGGGCACAGACATGAGCTGAATATGAAAGGATAATATTCTAAAAATACAATTAAGGTATGAGAAAGAGGAATACACTGTGAGAAAGGGAAATGGAAGGGTACAATAGAATAAATTGTTTACACAAAAGTGGCAAAAAAAAAGCATTTGCAGCGGAGGGGAAGAGGGCATGTGGGGAAGAGTGGATGAATTTTCCTCTCATCATAATTAGCTCAAAGAGGAAATAACATAAACATTTAATTGTGTATGGAAATCCTGTCTTACTCTACAGGAAAGTAGGAGGGGATGGGGGTAAGAGAATGGGTGGGAATGTGATAAAAGGGAGGACAGATTGGGGGAGGTGATAGCCAGAACAAAATATTTTGTGAAAGGAGAGGGTGAAAGGAGATAGAGAATATAATATACAGGGGCTCAAGAGGATGGAGGAGGGGTGGCTAGAATACAGTGAATAGAGCACTGGCCCTGTAGTCAGGAGGACTTTAGTTCAAATCTGGCCTCAGACACGTTACACTTACTAGTCATGTGACCTTGGGAAAGTCACTTAGCCCCAATTGCCCTGCCTTCCTCCCCCCCAAAAAGCAAGGCAAAAAAACAAAGAGGATGGAGGAAAACACATTTAGCCATTGTAACAGGGAAAAAAAACCAATTGAAACAAGTTTCTCTAATAAAAGCCTCATTTCTCAAATATCTAGAGAACTGAGTCAAATTAAAAAAAAAATTCATTCCCCACTTGATAAATGATCAAAAGATATGAACAGTTTTCAGATGAAGTAATCAAAACTATCTATAACTATATGAAAAAAAACACTCTAAATCACTATTAATTGAAATATTCAAATTAAAATAATTCTGACATACTACCTCATACCTATTAGATTGACTAGTAGGGCAGAAAAGGTAAATGATGGATGGTAGAGGGGATGTGGGAAAAGTGAGACATTAACGTATTGTTGGTGGAGTTATCAAATGATTCAAACATTCTGTAGAGGATTTGGAACTATGCTTGAAGAGGTATAGAATGATGCATACCTTTTGACCCAACAATATCACTACTATATCTCTGTGCAAAAAGATATAAAAAACAAAAAGGATAGGGACCTATATGTACAAAATATTTATAGTTGTATTTTTCTGGTTCCCCCCCCCCCCAATAAAATGGAAATTGAGAGCATGCTCATGAATTGGAGAAAGGTTGAACAAATTGTGCTTTGTGATTTTGATGGAATACTATAGTGCTATGAGAAATGATGAGAGAAGGCTTTCAGAAAAACCTGGGAAGACTTACATGAGCTGATGCAAAGTGAAGTACACTGTGTAAAAAGTAACAGCAGTATTGTGTGATGATCATCTGTGAATGACTTCACTATTTTTGGCAATAAATGATCCAAGACAATTCTATAGGACTTATGATGAAAAATTATATCCATCCCCAGAGAAAGAACTGATGATACCTCAATACACATTGAAGCATAATTTTTTTACTTTATTTTTCTTGAGGTTTTTTTTTTATTTATGTTTTCTTTCGCAACATGACTAATATGGAAATATGTTTTGCATGACTAAATATCTATAATCTATATCAGATTGCTTGCTTTCCCAATGAGGGGAATAGGGAGGGAGGGAGGAAAATAATTTGGAACTCAAAGTTTTAAAAATGATTGAATTGTCTTTACATGTAATTAAGGAAAAATAAAATAGCAAATAAAAAAATCCCTTGTTTTAGGAAGCACTAAATTAAATTAAATTTAAGTTGAAAACTATCCTTAGAAAAGAAAAATCTCTCTTTTCTCAGAATCTTCTCCTTTTCTCTCTAACAACAAAAGGAAACATTTCTTTAACACTGACACTTTAAATAGTCTCTCTCCACAGGGTTTTTTTTTTTCAAGTAGATACTTTTAGCTATAAAGTAAAGACATTGATGCATACATACACTATCATTCTATCTCCATAGGGAGACTCACACAAAGTACAAATTCTTCATAGACCTTCACTGTTCACAGACAAATACCTTCTCTTTAGTGTGATAAGGAGAAGTACTTCACTTACTGTCATTTCTCGATCATCACTTCCAACTGTCATTCTCTCAAAATTGTAAAGTTACAATATCAATATCTATATTCTTTCCTAGCTCCTAAATACAGACCAACAATCTCCATGAAACAAAGCATTCTATCCATGGGGAGGGTAAGTGGAACAAAATTTGGTATATACAGTTGGAAACTTCATAGTTTTTAATGATTCTTAATTGTAATAATAGCTACCCATAACCTAATTTTGCTTCAGCTTTTGACCAAGAAAATAATTTCCTGGATTCAACCTAAAGTCCCACAGGGAATTACATCTCTGTACCAAATATTAATTATATTTCCGCAAACTTTCATAAATTTCAACCCTGACTTCATAAATAGTAAATGGCTTTGATATAACTTATTTTAAATTGTATCACTTCACTCTAAGTTAACAATTCATTGATGTTGTGTTTAAGGCTAAATGTGTTCAAGGCACAAGAATTTCCTCTATAGATTATTCTTTTTTGGAGCTTTATGAATTGTCTTGTGTGAGGCATTTAAAAGAGCAATTAATCATGTATAAGAAGCTATAAGAAATACATTGAAAAGACTTTTTATTGATAGATGATACATAATTTGTAATTTAAGTTGTAATACATAACTCTCAGAAAAGCTAAAATTATGAATAATTGTTCCTCATTTTGGAAATGCACTTCCAGGAACTGCCCATTTTTGCATAAGACTCAACAAGGTTTTGTTGTTGTCATTTGGGGTGGGAGGAGATGGAGACTTGCTCCCTTTTCAATACTGGGCGTGTGGAGGAGGAAATAGTCTTGTTCTTTCTTATTTTCCTACTTTACTCTTGGTTTCTCACCATCCAGATGGTTATAAATATTTAGGGATATGAGGCATTCCGAAGAAGTTGAATCTGTTACTTTCCCACTACAAATGTACCTAGCTAATTCTCACTCTCATGATCTGTAAACTTCATAATTTACTTCCTTCTACTTTCCCCTCCTCTCCACCACCTGCATCTCTCCTCTTAAATACCACAGCCATATTGGGAATATAAACAAAATATTTAGAAGGACCACTCTATTTCTCAAAAACAAATTAATTTCATGAAAAATTATTCTGTTAACATTCAGATACTGTCCATTGAGAATTGTCTTTGTTTTAATGTGTTTCCTTTTGTAGAAGAGCCAAATATATCAACATATTATGAAACCTAGAAACACGCTTTATTGAAACAGCATGTGCAATGGCATCCTACTGTTGTTTATGAGACATCTTATTCATGCCCATTGTTAGGAACTACACAGTAAAATTAGCAAATTTCATTAGCTCAGTATTTCCAATACTCACTGCAATCTCATTAGGTTATTCACAACTGAGTAAAATTTGGTATGAGGTCTGTTTGCATTAAAAATCAGTCAAGAAAATTTAATTAGTGAAGTACCAAACAGATCATACGATAATTTTTGGTGCTGTTAATAAGATTGTTCTACGCAAGTACTATCCAAAAAAATAATAAGCTGAAGATTATAAATTACACATAAAGCAACTGAAGGAGATTTTAACAACTATATGAACTTGTGGAATTTCCCATCCATTGTCATATCCTTGAGTAAGGAAAAATATTACTGATAATATATTTGACATCTTTTTGTTTATGAAAAAAAATGTGTTCTGCAGCTATCATTATAGAAACATTGAATTACTGAGGTAAATTTTAGTAAAACATCTTTACTGCTTTTCTCCTTCTAAAATTATCCTTTATCTTCAATTTGGGATGCAATCATTCCATCTCATGTGGATCTTCCAGTCTCCTTGCCCTGGCCTCACTTTTCTCCATTTGTTTTCTTAAAACCATACGTAGCCAGTTCATTTATACGTTATTGTCTACTATTGAGTCCATTGCCCCTTTGTCTAATTTCTGTTAATGTTTGACCAAATCTCAACTCTGGGTTATGCTCACTATCTATATTCTTTGTTCTTATTCATATGCTCTTCAATGACAAGAAAGACAAATAACTATGTTGATTGCCAGTTCAAATTTATATTATCTCAACCAAGTCTTGTAATGCCATGCACCAGCAGATTCCCAAAGGAATGCTACTGTGAACAGCTTTTAGAGTTCAGATTACAAAATAGAGTGAACACTCTGTTTATTCCATTACAAATCAAGACAAACATTCAAAACATTATTAATAT